>KB455495.1:54294-99026 GCA_000341325.1 Panagrellus redivivus | reverse complement strand
TCTCTCGCTTGTTTCGCGCGTCGAAAGATAACCAGTGCGTCGTTTAGACGAAAAATTCTTTACAGTTTTTGGTGCCGTGGGTAAAATAAGATGAAAAGTGCAAATTTTATTATGAAACGTGATAGCTGTGAATCTTTCGAACAGTTTAAGCCAAATTTGGTCGGTTTTAATTGCTTACTTTCGGAGATATTTGCAAACGAATGAGGGCAACTGCCGATCGGTGCATATCCCGCTGGTCAGTGATTTGGTGCGTCGGTTCACGCCACGTACGTCCTAGCGTCGCACTCCTGGTTGACCAAAATCCTGCCGTGGCTATACGCATTGTGCCATAACATTTGTGCACCTATTTGGGAGCTCAATCTATGCTGACACACTTTCTACATATTCCACAACAAATGCCACTGATTGTGTTGAAGAATGTGCTCTGACTACCTCTTGTTCTGCCGCGCAGATAGTATGGAGTAGTGGAACGTGCAAGCTGTTGACTATGATCAGAGCGGCAGTTTCGGATAATGCTAATTGCGCTTTTTATATACGGAAGTACGATGATGTGGACATCGAAGGCAGGACATTGGATGGCATTGACCAGTTGGTTCAGAATGCGGTTTACGCTTCACAAGGTGATTGTCCAGATGGCTGAATGGCAGGATCAACGACGTGTACTTTGAGTGTGTCGGAAGCGATTTGCGGTGAATATGCCTCGTTTTTGGAAGCTTCTTGGGATGGGACTGATTGTGTCATTCCACTGATGAATGTGACTTACAGTTGTCCAAATGACACGTACACCCTCGGTAGCTATGCAGATGGGCATTACTGTCATTTTATGGTTGAAAAGTGGACACCTGCGGTGGAATACCGGTCCCGCAATGCTCGCATATAAATATATAGCTTGTAAGCAGAATGCAAAAGCGACATATACAAAAATTTCCTAAAAAAATGCAATTGTTTTAACAAAATCTTATAATTGTAACGTTTAAATTACTTACTGTTTGATAAAAATGAACTTTTGTTTTGTGAACTCAAAATGATGGTATTGGGTCCAATTCGGTCCGCAGGTCAAGCAAATCGGAGCCGTTCTCGTGAAACCATCAGGGCGAGTCGCAGACAGAACATTATTTGTGCCACAATACAAACAAAAGACACGTTGATGTTTTTTGAACGGTAACAGTTGTCCAGGAAATAGATTCCATTATTGTGACATATTAAAAAAACCATCATAATAACGTGTTTCAGACGAGTGCGATTGACCAGGAAGACTAAGACGTTATTTTCCATGACAACATTACGGAATAATGTCACCAAAAGCTAAGAACCGTCTGGATTCAAAAAGTATTAAACTAACGTTACAGAAGCAAAAATCATGATAGGTTTGAAAAAATTATACTTCAACGGTTCTTTGCACGACAATGCCACAGAAAAAGTGCAAACCATAGTCTGTTATTTTTATGCACACTGAAAAGTTAGTTCACTATTTTTCTATCTGCACAAATACCATAGCAACCTTTATGAAAATGATTTAGCATAGACGGCACCATGCGGGAATCATTGGTTCTCCATGGAAATCTGGCCTACGGTCTGACATAAATTTTATTTTCACCTTTTTTGGTGTGAACATCGATCGTGATGAACTTTATCAAAGTTGTAACCCTCATCTCCCTCTCCGGTTATTCTTTTTGTGATACAACTTTTGTACATTTACTTGGAAGTTCAATCTATGCTGATACACTGTCTACTTATTCAACATTAAATGCCACTGATTGTGTTGAAGAATGTGCCGTAACCACCTCTTGTTCAGCGGTGAAGATGATCTGGGGCAGTGGAACGTGCGAACTGTTGACTATGATCAGGGCGGCAGTTTCGGATAATGCTAATTGTGCTTTTTACATTAGAAAATACAATGATGTTGAAATACAGGGACGGACTTTGGATGGAATTGACCAGTTGGTTCAAAATGCTGTTTACGCTTCACAGGCCGACTGTCCAGACGGATGGACGGCAGGATCAACGACGTGTACTTTGAGCGTATCGGAATCAATCTGCGATGAATACGCCCCGTTTTTGGAAGCTTCTTGGGATGGGACCGATTGTGTCATCCCACTTATGAATGTGACGTACTACTGTCCCAATGACACCTACACTCTTGGCAGCTACGCAGATGGTCATTATTGTCATTCAATGATAAACAAGTGGCCTGATAATCCAGAAAACAAAACTTATCAGATACGGTCCGATGAATACTGCTATGAACAAACTGGAGGCAGGCTTGCATCGATACACAGTGTCGAGGAAAATACCGTGATCAATGGTTACGTTGTATAGATATGTTGTAAATTGTTAACTTTGTTTTTTTAGCAATTCAAAATACGTCAACGCTAACGGTAAAAGGCCTACAGATTGGGTTGGTCTCCAAAAAGAACGACATTACAGGTCCTGAAGATATGTACTGGCTTGATGGAACGTCGCTCACGTATTTGAACTACCTTGATGATGTAGATTATCCGAGAAATACCACATGGTTTATGTACACATTAATGACAAGCGCAGGAAAGTGGCAAACCAGCCCCGCACAAAACACATTGAGAATAATAGCTTGTAAACAAAATGCAAAAGCGATGTATACTAAAATCAATTAATAATACGCAGAAACCAACAGCAGGTTCTGCACGATCAAGTGTTGTTTACTGTTCTTGCTATATTTTCATGTGGTAACTGATTGAATTCATATATGCGCGTTTGTTATTGTTTTATGAAAGTTAACACGATGCACTTTATATCTGAATGCCATCAAACATGTAATTTAAAACATAGAAAGACAACGATAAGATTTTCTATGACAAAACGATAGACAATTGTCACAAAAGATGGAAATAAATCCATAGTCGGAAATATGCCGTTTCTTTAAAGTCTGACAACCAGTTTCTGGCAAATCTAGAAATTCAATCATTAATTTAGCGTTAGTTGTAGTATTTAAACGTTTGGTGAAATAATGATGTACTATTGTGGCATAACAGAAGTAGCCATGGGTGAAGTTCTTGAGCGTAAGTTGAGAACTCGGGCAATTATATATTTTGTCCATCATTGGAATACCACAATCGATACCGTCCCATGTAGCTTCCAGAAACGAAGCGTATTCACGACAAACAGATTCCGATACACTTAAAGTACATATCGTTGAATTGGCCGTCCATCCATCTGGACAACTGCCCTGCGAAGCATAG
Organism: Panagrellus redivivus; assembly: GCA_000341325.1. Lineage (NCBI taxonomy): Eukaryota > Metazoa > Nematoda > Chromadorea > Rhabditida > Panagrolaimidae > Panagrellus > Panagrellus redivivus. The sequence continues at coordinate 95,808 of KB455495.1, read as the reverse complement.
ACAGCATTCTGAATCAGCTGCTCAGCGGGGGTTAAAGTCCGGCTATTAACGTTCACCGTTGTCAAATTTTTGATAAAATATTGACATAACCACTCGTCAGGTTCCGCACTGCGCACCATTGTCAGCAATCTACAATCCCCGATGCCAGGGCTCATTTGAACGGCCAAACAGGCGACGGTTTCGGTGCATGCTTTCAAACATTCACCATTATCATATGTCGGATAGGTTGACAAAGTATCGGCTAACAGTTCATAGCCGACTAAATGCACGAACGCCGTTTTACCGTAACAATGTATTGGAAAAATGTAAAGGAAAAGAACCAAATACGTGGTTCCCATTTCTGCAGAAACAATGAATATCTGCCCAAAAACGAAAACCAAAAATGTTTTCAAACCAACACAGCGTTGCTTTGAAGGATTGTAAAATATGGTCTTTGTGAAGATAGAATTTTCTTAGTGAGCACAATGAAAACATAAAAGTCGAGATCTAGTGTATGGTTTGTTGCAGGTTAACGTATGTGATTACCATGACAGCAATTGAAAAGAAAAATGCGGACATTGACGTTCGTGACGTTTGTTAGAATAACTGTATCAAAAACCAAATTACAATCTTCCCTCTGGTTTATACAATTTTAAAAACTGCCAGGATTTTAGTGTGACTACCTGGTAACATCTTCAAAACTTTATTTCTACCAAATTAAACAAGCGAAAGAACGAAATACAAGTGACAGATAGTAAGTAAAAGCAGCAAAAACATGTCTTCGTGTTGGTTTTTTAGGTGTGCGCGTGAACAGGGGGAACAATCAAAACTGTTGTGAATCACATATTCAATTAAAATAAATATACAACGATGGCGATGCGTGTCCGGTTCGATCAATTGACAATGTGCATAGGTCTGGGCGGGGATTCAGGAGATGTTGTTGACGACGGAGATCTTGGTTAGTTAACTGAGGAAAGTACATAACATTTGGATGGCGCTGGCTGGGTGTTAGGCATCACTGGGATTGCATATCGGCGGCGACGAGATCAGCGATGGAGGCACGCTTCCTGAACACGCCAAAGTTGGAACTTTCGAGGCGGTCAAAGGGTCGTTTAGAGCGATCTGAAACCTGGATGGGGGGTTAGATTTAAAAAAAACTGATGTGTAATTCTATTTTTTCAAAATTTCGTTATTTGTGTAATGACTCAATGCGATCACGGTATAATTTATGGTCCGTTGAATTGGTTGTTTTCAAAACTGTACGCCAAGTTTGCGTTTTCTTGAAGGCAGGGGCAACATTCGAAAGTTTACTCTATGCGTAATACCCTCCTTTCCGCACTTAAGAATACACTTATGATTCCTGAAGGCGTCAGTTCCACGCGCGAAGATACAATAGCCGGCGAAATATGACTGTCTAGCTGTCTTCAAGTAAGGTTTGTTGTCCATTGTCCTCAACAGTTTTCGAGAATGGATACATAACCAACTTTTTTGGAGCCCAATGTGATTGCAAACTTTTTTGATGAAACAGATGAGTCACGGAAGTAGGTGACGCCCTGTGGCTGCAGTTATGGGGCTAAACTCTCTGTGCAAACATGATCGAGGCCATGATACCTCTATGCGCATCCGTTGACGACCCAAAAAAGGCGTGCACCCGACTTTGGTGACGGCTATTTGTAAACCTGACAGTCGCTTGATCGAATTTGGTTTGCGAGCGGTGGAATTTTGATTATTTCTGATAAAATGGCTAAAGTTTTGGCGTTTTTGGCAGTTATTTGCCTTTTGCCAGTTTTGATTGCTGCTATCCGTTGCTTGAAGGATAACAGTGGCAATATCTATGATAATTGTAATTATTGCGGCTTCGCAAAGTTTACTATGTACAATGGGGGCGGTGTTACTCAACAAACTGAGTATCAATGCCTTCAAGTGCCTGTTTTGACAGCGTGGGGCGGCAGGTATTCGACTGATCGGATGAATCAATGCTATCAAGTGTAAGTTTTTAGGAACTTCAACTTTTTTTGAACTTTATCAAATCTTTTTAGCACCGAAAATGGTCAATACCCCATGGACGTTGAGCTATATCTTTGCAATGGCAACAACTGCAACACTCGATGTGATGCATCCAGTGTTGGGCTTGGATTCGCCTCACTTCTTGGCGCTGCTCTACTTACATATTTAACCCAAATGTGATCTTCTTTACTTTCTTTATGCACAACTTTGAATTTTAAATTTTTTATAATAAACTGTAACAGCGTTTAAAACTGACCAGAACGCTTGTTTCCAAAGCCAAAGGCAGTGTTATCCAATCGGTCGAAGGCGCGCTTGCTCATGCCGAAGCCGAAGTTACTTTCATCTATCCTGTCAAAGGCCTTTTTCGCTCTGCCATAGTTGTCGAAACCGTTATCCACTTCATCGGTGTATCGTTTCGAGAGGCTGCCAAAATCAAAGGGAGACATATCCAATCGGTCGAAAGCTCGCTTCGATGGAGCTGCACGTAAGCCATCACTGAAAATGTATGTGTTTATATTATTTGCTTCAATGATTTCTTCTTTGTCGTCGGCGTCAGACATGTATAATGTACGATTTCGACTTTAAAAGTGCATCGACTACAGCTCAAGACTACATATAGCTATGGCTACGGCTCACGAGCGGGGTTTATGGGGTACAAAAATTAATGAATGAAATCACTGAGCAGAAAACTGGAAATGAAAAATTTTTAAACTGGTATGATACTTAGTCGACTAAAAACTGAAAAAATGACAGTTTTCGAAAAAAGGAAGGAAATTTTTATAATTGTGAAACGGGTGAAGCCATTATGGTGACAATGTCTACCTATTTGACTACAAAGGTGACTAATGGGGTTATTCTAACTACAGAATGTGTTGTCATAATGGTATGATAATCTCTTAAATGGGCATTGTTATTATGTTTTCATAAAACTGTTCGTATGAACGAAGGTTTGCAACAAAAAAGTTGGTTTACATTGCCATCAAAACAAATAAATTAACCAACCACATCATCGTCATGAAAGCTCCAAAAGCTCTCGCAAAAAAAGATAATGGTCCTTTTTTTGAGACTAAACATTGGCAATAGATATATTGGGTGGGTTGGGTGTACCCCTGGGATGTGGCGGGCCCGATGAAAAAGCAATCAGTCGACTCGGGTGGGATGAGTGTTGAGTAAAAACAAATGCTGGCTTTACTTTTTTACGATTTTAGACAATGGCCAGGTCCAATTGTTTCAGAAAAAGTAAACTATTACCGTTAAAAGGTTTTAGACGATGCACTCTGACTTTAAAACTGTTTGAAGAATCGAAAAGTGAAACTCACTTTGGCGACAACAACAAAAACGCCGGATAGGCACTGACAATCACGGCGAATAAAATCTGCATCAAGGCCATTTGGGCAAAAACACTCGTTGACATCTTCATGATTAATCCTGCACACTGATCACGGGTTGGCCCAAGGTGCTGCAAACAACCCCTTTTTTATACAAAAACGAATAATGCCAAAAAGAGCGCGGCAAAGAAAAAAAGCAAAAGCAAACAAACGCGACCGTTCAAAACACGTTCACGTTTCGCGTGATTGAAAAATTCTTTTCGCCATTTCGTATACTTTATACATGGTCTTATTTAATTAAACGCGGTTGGCACCAACGGCAACAAAGTTGCTTTCGTCATCAACCCATCGAAAAGAGGGCGGGGCTTGAAGGGCGGCGAGGAAGACGTCACAAAATTGGACGGCAAACGACAAAGTCAATTTCGGCCTCCTTTTTTCAGACAGAAATCTTATTGGAAATTGTTGATCGAAACCGCTCACTTCAAAGGACTTGTAGTAACTCAAAGTGTGAGGACACCCCCGTGTAACCTAGCTCTATACTCTGATAATCCAAATACAAGCAGCTGGCTTTCACAAGGTTGTCATTCATGAGAAAGGGGCGGAGCCGGGGCTGAGGTGGGTTGATCTCTCCACCCCTTGAGGCTGGCTGGGTGGGCAAAAACTGTGGAGAAACAAATAAATTGCAACATTTGTGAATGGAAATGATAATTGGATTAGGGTAAGAAGGGGGAAATTGCTTTCCAGAAGACAGAGGACATGCATAGTGGAATTCTGAAGGCTTTGACCGATAAAGAGGTAATAGTTTCAACAAAATCTTTAAAACTGCTTCAATAAAGCCGACGTTTGCTCAAAAGTGTCTCCCGATGTTTTCCCCCTACTTTTTTTGAATACATACATTTTAAAACTCTATTTACCACGAAAAAACACTCTGCATCTGCAACACAGTATGCAATAAAAAAGACTTTGACCCTTGTTTCAACGATTGCATACGTAACAAAATACTAAAAGAGCTAATCACATCCGAGCCTGTCGTCCGCTGACCGCTGTTAATCCACTGCGCACTTCCGCTTGACTTCAACGGCATTTCCCTTTATACTAATCTCAAACCCGGCCCAGTCCAGCCTTTCAGCATTTCACAAACCAATATAAATTCGAACACAGAGACTAGTTTATGCGAAAAGTTTAAACCAGCCCGACTGGAACGTGATTAAAGCAAATTTTTATTGGCCTCAGGGCAATGAAGATGTCTGGGCATCGTTTTGGTTGGGGCGGGCAGACGGGGCTTCAGTAAGCAACCGGGATTTTGGATTTGGCAAGGGTGTTTTCGCGTAAAAGTAAATGTGGTGAGAGGTCAAAGCCTACAATGTGATATTGATGGATGTAAGGAAAATATTGTAGGTGAAACGGTAGACAACTAAGCGCATTTACAAAAATTGTAGCCGAAAGTTACAATTTTCACTAATAACAAAGCGTTGTGTATAATACATTGTATCAAAAGCGGCTATGATGTTTATGTAGTGCGATGGCTACGGGTACTTTTAGCCCGAGGCAATTATCAAAATTGTCTTCATGGAAGTAGTTTGCACTTTTTGGACTGCAGACACGGGAAGTCATTATATATTTTTGATATATCTATCTATGGAGTGTTTTGTGTTTGTGGGGGAAGTGAAATGGGTGCGCTTCCTACATGATTTGGGGTTTCCTTGTTGCAGGAAAGGTGCTTATTAAGAAACAGAAACATGTTTTTGGCTACATGACTATCATAAACTGGTTTGAGATCCCAACACTTCGTTATTACGATGATCAAATCTAAATTTTATATCACCAATTTGACGTAATTGTTTACCAACCCCCAAAATAACCCCCATGATGTATTTTAATTCCCCGAAACCCCACGCATGGCACGTGGAACACAAGTCGAAAACGAGAACGATTAAACGTATCTATCACATTTCGAGGGCGGTTTAGACTTCCGAAACGACCTCCGTTCTGCGATATGTAATATGTACAAAGAAGTTGAAATGTGAAACCCCTCCCCCAAAGGTACGTGTACATGTAACCAAGACTTTTTCAATGAACGGATACACTACATGGAAAATCGGCTGAGTCGGCTTTATGTCGTAAAAATAAAATTACCTCAATTGCCTTTGTGTTTGTATTTTTATTTGTTTGCGGAGGCGCATGGAATAATTGAATGAAGGGGCAAAGCAAAGCCTTGACTTGGAAATGGCAACCCACCAACGGCACTGGACCAAAAAGGGGATATCCATCAGTCGGCGCCGACAACATTGACAATTAATTTAACTTTTTTACGTCTTTGTCTATTACGCTTTTTGTTGGGACGGAAATAGAAACAATTCTGAGAAATTTGTGAAAACATGGCTTAAAGGGAAGGAAAACGGTCAAGCTAATAGTATATTTACGCATGATGGAGGGTCGCCGGGCGAACAAAAAACATTGAAGGATTAGCTAGGGCATAATTACAGTCAAGCCGAAGCTGAAGAAGCGTTGGGTTTCAGCTTCAGCCAATGAAAATACGAGCCCTCAAAAGGAGGGCATTTATGCCTCCCCGGAGGTGGCACCATCCAAACGCGCGGAGGCGGGCCCGGTTTGATGCGCGGATTCTCGCCGACCGAATACGACGTCATCTTTTACTGGTCCAATCTCCGAAAAATAGAACCCTTTAATAGTGATAAAACGGCAAAAGCAACAAAATTGTCAATTCAAACGTTTCCGGATGCCACGTATTTGACAACAATGTGTCAAACATCAGCCGATAAACCCAAGCCCGGGGCCACATCCAGGCTATCAATGACACTAAACCCCCATATAACTTTCGTTTTGGCAAAACATTGTAGGCGGATTTGCGACAGATCCACGACTTACATCACTGACGTAGCCTAAATCGTCTGAGGCCATAGAACAGGAAGACACGTGGCCCAATTCCTGCCAAGATGGTCCTCCAAGAATTTCATTGACAAGTTTCCACCCTGCTTCCTGTTTTTTGCAAAGTTTGAATGTGTCAAAACTGCCGGGTTGTCCCGTATTTTGCATACTCGGCAGACGGTTTTCGACGAAAACCCTATTTACAGCTGTTCGAAAAGTGGTTCAAAAAACATGTGCCACAAAATGTCTGAAATGCCTCTCAATTAAATGGCACTGTCGTAGATCGCCTTTCAAGTGTTGACATCCGGAAGTAAGATAAATTTTGTGAGGGTGGATGGGGGTTTTGATTACAGGTGAATTGCGTAATGGAATCCTGCATAATTGAGCAATTTTCGCATTTTTGGGGGTGATTATACTTTGATCAGAGCGTAATAAACTGTTAGTTCTGACTTCCGGATTACTGATGACTGATAATCGTAATCAGTAAACATGCACTTTTGAAACTACAATATCCCACTAGATCGTCAAAACATGAAACATCAAGCGCGGTCGAAGCAGCGTTATGTACTACCATTATTGTAGTTTACATTTTTGAAAGCACAATGCTCGCTCAAAATTAATTTTACGTATGCCTACGCTTCTCTTGAAATCAGCCTTACAATACAAATGCTCATTCCAAGTATGACCATTATTGTACCTATTATCATGTAGTGGTTCGGTAATTGTTTGGCGGCCAATTAAAAGCTTTGAGAATAATAATACGGGGAAATTTGTTCTGTTTTGTATCAGATTTAGGCCGGTACAGGTCTATTTCATCACATGTCATCACATGTTTAAAATATCATGAAAGGCGACAGTCTACGAAAGCTTAAAATAGCCATCTTAGATAAACATTGAGGTCATTCATGCCTTCTGGGCCTGCCTAAAAATGTCCATGTACTACGATGCGGAAAGATACTATCGTTGGCGAGCTGTCTGTTCTGTGATAGAATAAAAAATCGAGTTAACGGCAAATATAAATAGGTTGAAAGACACCAAAAAAGGGACCCTTGTCGGGCGGCATTGGGCATTGGCATCTATAAATAAGTTAGAAGCGCGGCGTTTGCCGTCGGACGGCAAATGGCGTCAGTCACGGGGGCGATGCAATCATGTAATACGTGTGAGGTGTCAAAATGAGTTGTTGTTTTGTGAAATGTGAATGGAATTTGGTTAAGTTTTAGGGGGTCTTTTTACGGTTCAACCAACTGGAGAAGTTTTTTTGGACATGAGATCGCTTCTCACGCTCAAGTCTTCGGGCCGGGGTCGAATGTGCCTCCGGGTACTGGAGCTTTTGGCCCGATTGGATACACGTTTTGCCGGGGTCGTCGAAGGCAACGTCGCCAAAGGGGCCTTCAATCGGAGCCCAGTGATGGTCGAGGGCCACTTGATGAGGTCATGGATGGCTTGGGGCGCCTGGAAAGATGGCATTTATACCTCTTTGAAGGCTTCTGGATCCTTCCGACGGGTCAAGGGCCTCTGTCAGACAAGCAAGAAATCACAGCTCAACCACCCTGGCCAAAAAAGTAATCAAATCTGACGGGGGTCATAGCTTGCACTTTTTTGGCACCCGTCCCGTCGGATGCCAAAGGGAAGGAATAAAAATAAGTCAAAGGAAGCGTCTTTTTTCTACCAACCTTTATACCCGTCAAAAACTCAAAGAGCCAAACGCCCCAGGCGACAAAGCCGAGCGCAAGTTCGGCAATGACGGCATAGACGATGTACACACTGCGTGAAGGATTCAGCCGGTCGAAATCCTCGAGATCGTGACGCTGCTTTCGAATTTGGTCCCGAATGTCTTTGCATTGGTCACGTACCCGGTCCAGACGCTCAAAAACGTCTCGAAGCGCCTGGAATGGAAGGGTTACGGTACAAATTATTGGATTTTGATGCGATGATACTTCAAATCTCAATGAATTTTGTATTTTGTTATCAAAAAACTGGATGATTTCGTGAGTTCGTTATGAAATTTCGAAATACAGTTTCGTCAAAAACTTAAAATTCACAGACAGTTACAACTTCGTAGTTCCACTACACTTTGCTAATGTCAAGTCAACGAGCCATACCCTCAAAGCAGGTGCCCACCGGCCCCCAATTAGTCAATGCTTTTAGAAGGTTGGAAACCCACCTGTTATCCTAATGATTTTTTCACTTTCCATCAAATATCAACATCCAAAACCCACCTGTATATGTGCCTTGTGAGCCGTTTCCTCCGCGTTATCCAGGCCTCCAGATGTCGCCTTCAGGTGGTCCCGAACGTCATCGATCGTGCGTAGCTGGGCAGACATGGCTGCTTGTGCCTTATCATGCTCGGTGACCGTCCTACCCACGGATGCCTTCAGGTCGGCATGGAGGCGTTCGACTAATTCAATTTCACTGAAAATGAACTTTAAATGGGTAAATACGTATACTTACTACATCTTTCTTAGTTCAACTCAAGTTTTAAACATCTTCGAAAACAAAGTGGGTTCACATAGAAATTTTCTCCAAATTACGCATTCCATTCAAATTGGAACTTGGAAACACGTAAAAGGACACAAAATATCCGTTTTTTTCAGTAAAACTGGTAGTAAAAAAATCATGGAACGAAAATGAGACATGGAATGTGGGTTCCATTGACAAGGGTCCAACTTCAAAACATTCGTGACAACATGTCACGGACGTGGGAACATGCTTTTGTTTTGCAGACATAGGATTTCAGAAATGCGGAAATAAAAAATGTATAAAAATGTCAAAAAACCCACGCTTCAAGCTCGTCCAATTTGATGGTCCGTGCCTGTTCGGCTTCCAGTTGAGCTAGCAGGACCCGCGGGATGGATTTTTGATCTGCAAAACTAGTATTTGCAATGAGGAAATGAGTCATTCGGGTTGGCGTATAAAATTTAAATTGAATAAAAGTCAAGCAATAGCGGAACGTTCGAAAATTCGTCACCATTGTTTAAATTATGCATGAAGTTTGCCAAAGATCAGAAAAACTGTAGCCAAACAATTCATGTGAACTCGAAATGCCAAACTTGGTTAACATAAGTTTAAGTTAAGTCAAAAATCACCTTTTGGAGGGCTAATTTTCGACTTTTTATTAAGTCTTTTCTCGACAACAACCCGTTTCGCAGTCGCCGTCGATGGCGATATTGCCTTCACAAGTGTCGGCGGGCCTGTTATGGATGTGAGCTGCTGCGTCGATTGTGGCACCAAGCTGACTGATTGCGCATTTTCATTGCGATCCAGCTTTAAAACAAGGGCTCGGGTTGACTTTTGCCCTTTTGACTGCATTGCTGCAAGTTCAATGACCTCAAAATGTATAATAAAGTTTATAAAAAGCCGTGACGAAACTAACCGATCAAAAATTCCAATGTCCCAGATGTTCCACTCCAAAAATGGTGTAAAAGCGCAAATATCTCAAATGCCAAATACCTTTTGCACCTGCCCTAATCGTATCGTACACACAAGTTGTTATCCTTTAGGACCCTTGGAGTTGGATTAATTCAAAGTTTGAATGGCACCACCAAGCCGGGGAAAGGAAAGCCTAATTAGCATAATGCGGGGAACACATGGCCATTCGACGTATGTGGTCGAAGGAGGTGAAAGTTGTGAAATTGGTCAAACTCAGGGCAGTCACAATGGAAAGCAACATTTTTTAATGACATCGGAATGAATGGCCCTGCCTGCCGTTCCCGGAGGCATATAGCCTGAGGGCAGACATTGCTTAACCCGTTGAACTACGATAGAAGCGTCCGTCGAAAACAATGGTGAAGCAAAGATCGAACAGCAGTGAATAGCGTTCGCAATACGATATTATTCTTAAAACTGCACATGGTGTTCTGCCACGTCACTTCCGATATCTCACAAATTTCACCCGAGACCAACAAAAGCACAAATTTGCCCTTCCGTTTAGGTCAAATTTATGTTTTGATCCCTTATGCGACCGCTGACCACCGAAATTTCGAGAAGTGCAACCAAATTATGTAAGCATTAAAATTTTTGATGAGTTTCAAGAATATTTTAATGCGCTAAACTTGAGTAATGTTTGTTTTATGGTGCCTTATGGATGATTGTGACCTTTTTGATTTCGATCAAACAAAAAATGTGTATATTTAATGAGGGTTTTGTGGATGTAAAAACTGGTGGTCACTGTGTTTTAACAAGGCTCAAAGGGTTCATCTTCTTACTGTTCAGTCGGTTGTCACCAAACATTATTTCCAGATGTATTATACAAAAAAGACTAGGTTTACATCATTTCCTAAGCTTCCTTTTGCAAGACTAAAAGCTGAAATAATAGGATTATCTCAAGATAGATAGATAGATTAAAGAGTACAAACAACTTTTTGTATGTGTACTTCCATGTTTCGTAGACTTGGTCATTTTTGTCACTAGCAAAGTTATTCAAATTACTTATTTGTTTCATGCTGTGAATGTGAAATATAAAAACTGTGAAGAGTTCCGAAATCACAAAAAAAATGTAGTGATTATAAACTGTTGCAATGTGAGATATAGAAATCGATTGTTTTAAAAAGGTTTTTAATGTTCGTTAAACTATAATAGATGTTGCAAACTTGCAAGATTTGCTTTGAAAAAACTATTAATGCAGAAAATTGATTTGAAACAATGCTCATGGTTGAAGAACGTAAATGAGTCACTGTTACATTTCTTATTTAATACAATAAACTGCTGTCAATTTTTGTTCTTTCATAATACATTTGTTTAAAGAAGTCAATTCTCCCTCAAGACCTGAAACACTTACAACGCAAAACTCCAAGCCCCTTATCAATCTGCATTGTTTACTTTCCATCGACACTGCCAAGAAACGTCAAATACTTTATTGGCTGATAAAAGGAACGTCCAAATTAAGGGGTGATAAGAGCATTGGAGCCCAAAGTAAATAATGCACTTGGACTCCGTACGGGCAGTAATAGCTCGATGAGCGTTTTTGATCCACAGTAAAAAAAGTGAAATTAAGCTGGTGTTAAACTGATAAATAGCTCTTGAAATGGTGATTTTATGTTTTTCAAGTTTCAAGGCAGGTAACATGTTATAGGTCGGGATACTTGACCTTCTCGCCATTGTCGTTTTTATTTTCTTGGTCGTTTTCTTCCTTCTGAAAATGTGAGGGGTCGGTATACATTAAGGTTGAATTGAAATGTAAATTCAACGCTTAATTCAATGGTCGTAATGAACTTAACGTAATTGAAACCGGAAGCGAACAAAAAACATACCAGTCTGCAGACGGCTCGGAACACTGAACTGGTAAAGAGCGCGCCGGCATGGCCTTTGAGCAAATGAAGCGTCAGGCTAACGTCACTGCCAAAGTTGAGATTGGATTCGGTGATTCCGGCTTCGGCGTTTCTGGGCTGAAAGGGGTGGGTTCAAGTTAAACTGGAATAAATTGGCGTTTTTTTTCTAGAAAGTTTTTAGCTTTGCGTAACAAAACGTTTTCATGGCTAAAAAAATTGGATTTTTAAACTGGTCGGCATAGATACTATCTAAATTTCTATCATTTCAACCTTTTATTTTTTGTTAAAACTGGAAGTTTTTAGTTGAGGAAACTTACAATCAAAGGAACCTTTTCAGTAGATGGTGTAACACCAGTGGTTTCACGCCAGTTGGATACATTGGCACTCTAAAACAAAATTCTGTTTTAAAACTGTCCGTTGCTAGGAACAAAATAGTGTTAACTTACAAAACTTGTCAGAAGTGTCTTGTAAAACTCCTCTCTGCCATGCTTTGTAACCAATGTGGCCCATTTAAACAAACTGAAGATGTTGATACCAAACAACAGGATCATCCACAAGAAAAGCAGCAAAAAGATCTTCTCATTGAACATGTTCAGTGGCAACACACATTCCATGGTGTAATTTAATGGGGAAGCGTACTTCAGGACCTGTAATGAATATACTTAAAACTGAGCTGCAATCGACAGTTTATACAAACTTGAAAATCGCAATTGGTAACCCTCGGGAAATGTCCACTTTCTCGCCATTCCATACCACTTTTCAAAATGCTGAAAGCGTAGAAAAAGTCGCCGATGAAAAACTTATAGACGCCCATCTGGATGCAGATCAGGATCAAATAGGCGAATCTCATGGTGAAGTACATCGCGGTGACGAACTCATCGCCTCGGAACCAACGCAGCCAATTGGAATGGATTTGGGAAGCTTTGTAGATTAAATTGGCGGTGGATTCGATGGCAGCTTGTCTGTCAGCGCCGGAGGCAAATTTGTTCGAACTGCCTGTTTGGATGATAGAATACAGGTGATAGCCTTAATTTGTGCGTTTTAAAACGACGAAAATTGTTGAAAGTTTTAACTTACCAGTGACCCAATTGAATGACCGAAACACCAAATGTGGCAGGTAGAAGCTGAAGGCTTGGATTGCAAGAATGAAAGGGACCCACTAAAATCCATCATTTTTTGTATTAAACTGTTCTTGTGTTTTATCGCTCGACTCACCTGATAATATGCAACTTCCCGCGACTTCCGGGTGCCGTAGGGCAAGTCATCGCTTTCATGGAGCCGTAAAAAGTAGGTATTTTCAATGAAACAATAGTCATGGGCATATTCGTTCCAACCGCCAGGAAACTCGGCTTTCGTAAAACATTGAATGAAACCACCAATGTAGAATGCCATATTATTAGCAGCGCTGAGGACGGCGATCAGAGCTGCCGTGTAGCGATAGTTGATCCGATCGACAAAGTCATCCTCAAACTCTTGGTTGAGGGCTTTGTCGGCAAGGCCGAACAGGATATCCATGATCGGCTACTTGAGCCAATATTGGTGTTGTATTCAATAAACTGAAAATGAAGTTCGCCGATATTAGCTGGGGACAAGGTAATGAAAAAGGGAAATGTTTGTTGACGGACCCCTCAGGTTATCAGTTCACCGGAGGGGGCGACGTTTGAGAAATTAGAAGCAAACAAGAGGGTAGCACCGGGGCGACATTTTTAGGTGATTTGTATTTGTAAGGTTTTTTGACAAATTTTTATTAAATAGAATGAAAACTGAAAAGTCAACATTTCTTGGGATGATAATCAAATTTTGCATTAGTAACTGTTTATGATTTCTTTCATTAAGTTCAAGTTTTGGGTTAGTTTTAAACTGACAATCTGTCCTCGTCTAATGACGCATTTTTAGCTCAACCGGCAACAGCTAGGCGGCCCCCGTTATCAACTCAAATGTAATGATAACAGAACGATGAAGCATGTTGGCTTCAGTCGGAAAGTAAATGCTTCTCTCCAGTCTGTTAATGTGTTTGATTTGCTTTGCCATGAACTAATAAGGTTTTTACTTTTTGCCGTTATTATGTTTACAGTTTCTGTCGCGATATCGCCATTTTAAACAATTTTAAAACTGTCTTGTAACCGTTGTTTTGGAACTTCAATAATTTATAAAACTGCAAATTTTGCGCTATGACGATTCAAAGTTATGCGTCACAAAATCCCCCTCAACCGCCCCCTCAATAATGTATCATTTTTATTGATTATTACACATGACTCATCACCGTCAAATTTAATCACAACTTACAACTCACACGAGAAACAACATACAAATTAAACTGTTGTTTAAACACAAGACACTTTGCAAAGTTACAACACCGTTACAGGATTACATTGCTCCGAACCAGGGATCTCCAATGACTTAATTTTGTTAACAGATAACTGAAATGACTTGATAATAGGACACGCAGACTACCGTGATAGACATTAGGTTCCCGTTTTTGTTGAACTTCGTAGACGCTTTTTAGGAAAATGTTTCTTCGGATTTTGGGGTTTCGGGTCTGAAATCATTCGACTTATCGCTGTGAAATGGTTAATTTAAACTGAAAATGTATGCTAATTATCAACTTACTCGCTATGCGCTTTATAGCTTTTGGAAAACTTCCAGAACAACTTGGATGCCGTGATACTCGCGAAACGCGTGCTGGCGTTGGCCTCAAACATGCGGAGCGCAAGGATGCCATCAGAACCGATGAATTTCAAGAAATCAGAAAGAAGCTCGTCTTTACGACTGTTAAAGGCACGGATTTCGGTGCAGCGGGTTTCCTGAAGGTTATATTGTTATGAATTTGTAAAACTGACTCTAATATCTACCATTTGTCTTTCAACCAGGGCCTTATATTCAGCTTCTTCCTCGTCATATTCGTCCTTCAGGGCTTGGAAGGTCTCATCGTACTTGTATTTACCACTATGTTCAGCAATATCGTCCAACATTGTCGTGAGATGGTTGTACTTTGCCTTGATCTCGGCCAATGGTTCGGGGGCAATGTCACGTGGAAACAAAACACAGTAATCGACGAGCTCATCGACGTAGTTCCAACTAGAAAAGGGGGTAAACGCGTACATCCAGGCGGCGAGACTATAGAAGTTCAGTGCTTGGACAGCGACTAGCCAGAACCAGATCAGAATGAAAACTTTCTCGACGACCATGTGATAAACCAAAACACATTGGGCAATGTGATGTTCCCAGAGAGTGCTTTCCTCGGTGTCGCCTTTGATTCGGACATCAAAGTTGCAGATGGACACGCGCGGAAAGAAGCCAGTGTGCTCCCAGGTTTGGAGATTCAGTAATTTCGTGATGACATTGAAGCCGAAATCGAGATCGCGTTGATTAGCGACATAGACGTTGAGCATTTGGAGCTAGAATGATAAAACTCAGTGCCAATTGTAACTTTGTGTAACTTACAAGGACAAAAATCACAATAATGTTCAACACTTTTCCGAAGAGGTACCCCAAAGTAAGGAACTTGTTGCTGATGAAGCGATTCCAAAAGTTGATGACCAAATTCATGTGAGACCGGTTGACAATGGCAGTTTCAGGGTGTTTCCGTTCAAATGCCTCGAGGAGATGGTCATACATGGGCAGAAGGGCAGGATTAGATGCGTCTGTTGTTTTGCGGAACTTGTCGACGGCCATGTCGCAGCATTCTTTTAGGCAGAGATCTGGAATTTGGAATGTTTTAAACTGCTCTTACTTTCTCATAGAATCTTACAAGAAGCATCATTGATAGCCTTCCACAAGTACCGTGGAGCCAAGGCGATGAAACCCATAAGTGCAAAGATGAAGGGAAGCCACTAAAACTGTCATCTTGTTGGTTCCCAATGGCATGAAATTTGTTTCAAAAGTTTACCTGATAAAAGTTCATCTTCGGCATATCCTCCAAATCGTGCCGATTCGGCAACAACTCACTCGTATTCACATAGCGTGTCCCATCGATGAAGCAGAAATCGGCGGCATACTGCTTCCAGGGCGAATCCCAATTGCCCTTCGGCCAGCAATGCATCGGCGACCCGCCATAATGCAGCGTGAATGTGATGGCGCCGGCGGTGAACAGCAAGTATGGCGTGATCTTGTGATTCCATCGATCGACACGGTCACCATTGCGCAGCGGTTTGGTGACTTTGTTTAGGGCTGTCCCAATGACATTCATGATGCTTCTGATGAGGGGGCAGCCTAAATTTCATTTTTAACTTTTAATTCATCGAATTTTAATCAAAAACGGCACGGATTTTATCAAAACTAAACTGTACGTTGATGTTTCGTTTTTTTACCAATTCCCGTCAAAAATTCAAAGATATCAGATTTCTAGACCCGATTAAACCACCCGCCATCGGCCAAAAAGCCGTCCACTGTCTAGACAGTCGTCTGTAAAAGCGCAAAGCCGATAGCCCGCGATTGCCCTTTGAAGCGCCGCGCACCGACTTTGGAAAGCGGAAGTTCGATTGTCCTCAAAGGCAACCAAAGACCACTTTCCCATGTTTCGTTGAATCGTTGGAATTCGTTGGCAAATTGGATGGAATACCCCTAAGGGAGAACGGATGGTCTTTCGTCGCCGAGCAGACTTTTTTGATCGAAATTTTTGTGAAACGTTGAAACGGCAGCAACGAACGAGCTCGGATCACTATAGACAGACAATTTTACAAGAAAAAAGGTAGCGAACATTCGCGAAGACTTGACAGTCATCAAATTCGTCACTATTGGATGGCATGCAGGTGAAAAAGGGCTTTTTAGGAGCTGTTTATAAAAACTGGAATTGATCATCCGATTCATAGCAAACGCAAAAATGGGTTTTTATTCAGATAAAATGTCGTACGTTTTCTTAATCGCTCAAAAGTTTCAAGATCATGCAACACAGATTCCGTTAAAACTGTATATATGTCATGTTGTTGCTTCAAGATGTTTTCTTTTGCACGGCAAAAACGACATCAGCAGAAGAAAAGGGATTTCCGTTTGTGCGTGACATTTAGAAAACCCTTGCAAAGTGCACTGCACAGAATCAAAACATGCTCGATCGGCATGCTTCTCGATGGTCTTCGACGGCTAGTCTCACGAGATAGCAACACACGCGCTTATTGAAAACATTACAATGTTAAAAATATGACGTTTTTGAGGTTTTGAGCATCAAAAGCGCTCCGTATGATAAGGATTCACAAACTGTTGACAGAGTTTGAAGCAGTGTAAGTATTTTTTGCGTTAGAATCAAAAACGTGCAATTTGTTTACAAACACACGGAAAAGCAATCCCATTTTCCCATGGCTCGCGCGAGGGCTTCTTCATAGATCGCTTCTGTCTTTTGAGCGGAAGAAGGCAACTCGGCAAAGGAACTCCGACCCTTGCCGATACACGGATGCCGCCAGCTGCCTGTTGTCTGGCAAAAGAGAAGCGCAAATACAAACGAAGCGAACACGAACACGTCTAAAAGGGCAACCCGGGCTTGTATCAGAACCCCCTTCGACTTCCACAGTAGCTCATTAACAAAGCTGTTAATTGGGCATGGGAAAATACCCTTTTTTCGAATTGGTATGGCTGTCTGTCTGATGCGATGCACGTGTTGGGGCCAATATTGCGTTTTGTGGCAAATAAACATCACATCAGCACGGCGGATCTTTTGTTTCGATCGGAGGTTAGGGTTGGGTTGGGGTTGAAGTTGGCTTGTACTTTTACGAGCAGATGGAATTTCGACCTTTTTGGGGGCAGTCTGGCATTTTGGAGATCGGGGCAGACAGCGCGACGACGGCGATTTGATTGTTTCGTGTTACGTGTGGGGGGAAACTTCGCGATTGCTCTGCTCGCTTTTCGGATAAGAGTTTAAGATGGAAAAAACTGACACGAACGCCACAATTTCAGGCCATGGTCGGGTTCAATCAAATCTGGTCACGCCTTCAGAAGAAGGACCACGATGACGACACGGTCGATCGCATGAACTACTCCACCACCGCGAAGATTCTGAGCTTCTTCGCGGCCGTTGTCATGGCGAAACAGAATGTGGGGTCCCCGCTACAGTGCTGGATACCCGCGGAATACAAGGTTGGGGTCATATGTGAAGTAAACTAGGCTTCTGCCAAACATTTTTTTAAATTCCAAACTGGCGAATGCCCGATAACTTCTTGACTTTGAAAATTTTATAATCCAACAAAAAACAAGACAATCACGTTAGCGTTCTTTGATTTTCTCTATCACATCTCAAAAACTGTCTTGCATGTCGAATTGCGAACGGCCCCCAATCTCGCAAAAACATCTCTAACCCCCCAAAAAGCAACAAAAAGACCCCTTTGAAAGCCTTGGCTGCACAGGGCCATCGGCAATTCTGCTGTTTTCGTCGCTTAGGGGTTATCGACCGCGGGGATCTATAATATTGCGATTTGCGATCGCCCTGCTGCCGAACGTTTTGCACGCTTCTCGAAGGCTAGCCATGGCAGCAGCTAGCTTGCCGCCAGACAAGCAGCGTCTGTCCCTTTTGTACAGACATACAATAACATTGATCTCATTTTCAGAAAACTTGGGAGCAATACATCGAATCCTACTGTGAGTCATTTAGGCTAAACTGGATGTAATTTTATAAATCAGAATTTCAGGCTTTGTGGAAAACACCTACTATGTCAACGCAAGTCTGTCCACCTTCCCAAATGATCCCTTCTCGCGCAAAGAATATCAGCTCAAATACTATCAGTGGACACCGTACATCTTTTTGTTGTCGGCGTTCATTGCGTATGCGCCGAAACTTGTCTTCAAGTTTTTGAATAGCTTTAGCAGTGAGTTTGAGAGAGTAAAATGGGGGATTTTCTTAATTGGATATAAAACTGGAACCATTGTTCGAACTTTTACTTTATCAAACAAGCATCTAGCTATCTAGTTGAGCCAATTAAACAAAAAACTGCTTATTTGTGTTTCGGTAAAGAAAACAACCAATTTCAGACCTCGTCGTCTCGGATATTATCCAATTCGCATACTCCAAGAACCGTCAAAACGTCAAAGCGAAGAAGGCTTCCGATAGTGAGTCATTTTAACGAATCCAACCCGCCCAATCCAATGCCCGCCTTTAGTCTTCAATCCCCTCGATCTTCGGTTTTCAACCCCCCACGCTCCGCCCCTTGAATCACCTTTCCTTTTCAGATCTCGACGCGAAGGCACTCTCCACATTGATCGTGACCAAGTTCACTGAGCATAATCCATCTAAGATTAAGTTCGGTAAAACGCTCACAATCACCTACTTTTTGATGAAAGTCCTTGAATTGGTATCAGTCATTGCGAATCTTGGGCTCCTCATGTACTTTGTCGATGCTTCATCTCCGTTTTGGGGTGCCACTTTGATCAAAGACTTATACAAGGGGAATGATTGGCGTACGAATGGCTTCTTTCCCCGAGTCACTTTCTGTGATCTCAAAACTCGTGATATCGGCCAACATCGACCCCACACCATCCAATGCGTGTTGATGTTGAATATGTTCATCGAAAAGATGTACATCTTCCTGTGGGCTTGGTTCCTCATTTGTGCCATCTTCACCGTCATCAACCTTATTTTCTGGGCCATCCGTGTGTTCAACGGGAACAGACAGCGAACGCTGATTAACGATGCACTTCAGGTGAGTAACAAATAGTTTCGCGTCGGGACCCAAACAGCTTTTAAAATGTGCAAATTTCAGCAAAGCGGCTTAAAAACGGAAGAAGTGGAGGACATCGACAGGTTCATCCGTGACAGCCTCAGCAATGATGGCATTGTCATTCTGCGCCTGATCGACAGCAACCTCGGATACATCAACATGGCCGAGATTTGCAGGCAGCTCTATGAAAACTTTACTGCTAAGAAAACTGAGTAAAAGTTTGGACTAACCGTTTAACCACACATTTTTACTTACTCTAATATTAATAACACATATTAACTGCCTTTGATTAACCAATAAAACTAACTTTCAACTTCATAATCTAACACTGTTATGGTACCGTTAAACTGAAAAAAGTGGGATTTTTCATTCATGTATTTACACATTGTATTAGTGTGAGTAACAGACTGACGTTTCTCCACTTAGAGTTTAAATGGACTCTCCGTTGGACTTATTCTAACAGGTACTAACATAACTAATAAGCATAAAAAACAGATAAAATTATTCAGCCTTATGGCTTTGGAAAAATTGATGGTTTTATATAATTTTTAAACGCTCCCATTACCAACATCGACAGAACCCTAACTGCAAAAAAACTGGAGTTCGCGTACTAACATTTTGAGTTCACAGCCTTTTTGCGATTCAAGTGTTGAAAAATAATTATTAAGCGATAAAAAACTGTAAAACCACTCATTGAATCACTAAACTTACAATTTTTCTTTTTTAAAACTTACCAACGCTTTTAAACTGATTAACAAAACTGCATCCATTCGGCAATTTTCATAAAAATCCTCGTGCCACCGCGATATTGTTTATCCATTTTCTCCAGATGTCATGTTATGTTTTCCTGCCCTGATAGCCATCATCCGCGTCGTTTACGGCCGGAAATCCGATCGTGTTGATCTCATGTTGAATGCTTTCCGGTTTCTTTCGTGTTTTGTAAACTGTACGAAAGTTATAGCTGGCATTACATCACTTTAGGTACCCCTCCGTCGGCATCACCAACCATGATGATACCGGCGCTTCAAAAGATCGTCGAGAATCTGAAGCCACGCTACGACGACGATGGCATTGATCGGTTGAACTATGCTTACACGACGGGTCTGTTTGCGGCATTGATTGTTATCATTGGTGCGAAACAGTATGTCGGGGAACCGTTGCAGTGTTGGGTAAGTTTTAATAAAATATAATACAATAAACTGCCCTTTTGTGCATGATTGGTTTAAAATTTGGTATTTTTAGATCCCGGCGGAATACAAGGGCTCCTGGGAAATGTACATTGAGAGTTATTGTAAGTTTGATATTTTATTCATATACTGGAACCGCTCAATCACTGAGTAACTTAGGCTTCGTCGAAAACACCTACCACGTCAACCCGACCGCTCCCGGCATCCCTGACCAAACCGAACGCCACAAAACGGAACTTTCCTACTACCAATGGGTCCCCATGGTCCTCACCCTCCAGCTTCTGATGTTCATGTTGCCAAAGGCCTTCTGGGCGGCCATGTCCTGGCGCAGTGGCTTCAATGTTCGAAGCGTTATCGGTCAAAGCAAAAGTGCCGGTGGCAAGAATGCCGTCGTTTCAGATGAAACTGGTGAAAAGGCTGCCCGAGAAGCCGCCGATTACATTGAACTTGTGGTTCTTTTCAACAATGTTCGGAAAGACAAGTGTTTTGGCTTTTTCCCTCCGGCCCTTCATCAGCGCTTCTTGACAATCACCTATTTGGTCTACAAATTCTTGAACTGCGTCAATTCCATCGGCCAGCTGTACCTCATGAACCACTTCCTTAACACTAGCTACACCTTCTGGGGTATTGGCATCTTGACTGATGTCCTTTCGGATCGCACTTGGAAGGAATCTGGCCATTTTCCGCGAGTGACTTACTGTGACTTCATGCGTCGTGATGACACTTCTGGACGGCCGATGGATGCCATTGTGCAGTGTGTCTTGGTGAGTTTTTCTGGTACATATTTACTTTTAAAACTGACGATATTCATGGATTGTAGATGATCAACATGTTCAACGAGAAAATCTACATCCTCATTTGGTTCTGGTTCGTCATTCTGTCCATGTTGAACATTATCAACTTTATCTTCTGGGCTGTTACTTCAAACCTTTTTGCGTACCGGAATGGATTTGTTGAAGACCGTTTGGTAGGTTTAACAAATTTTATCAAAAAAATACAAAAATAAGCTCAGCTAGCAAGTTTTTCGGTCAAAATTCCTCGGAGACTCTAGTCTGCTAAATTCATCACTGCTGGGATTCGAACCAAGGCAAGTGTGTGAGCGCTGTGCGGGCGCGCGCAACCACTACACCATGAACACAATTCTATAAACTTGCCAAGAGGGGTAGGGGTTCGAGGGCGTTTTGAGTGTATTTAGTTTAAAATTTTTAAAACTGGCAGTTTGCTCGTCGTTTTTAACACATAAACAACATAAATATATTAAAAACTGCTGTTGCCAACCCTAAATGCAAAATCATTTCCAGAGCTTCTGCCGCGTAAGCTACCACCCCGCTTCCATCCGAAGCTTCACGGAAAGCTACCTCCCCCCAGATGCCATCACAGCCTTGCGCCTCATCCGAACCAACGCCGGTAACCGAGTCGCTGCCCAGATTGTCAAGATCATGTACGAGAACTGGAAGCATCAGGAATACCTGAAGCAGCCGAAATTGTCGAAACCAAACGACAAACTGAACGGTAGTCCCCTCGAAAAACCGATGATGATGTCGCCGGCGTCGTCGCTGGAGAATACGTATTCGGCCAATCCGAACAATGCCGCTTCTGCCCCGGAAAAGGAGCCCCTCAATGAAGAACAGCTTGTCGACTTCTAAAAATCCAAAGAAAAGGCAATCCAAAAAGTTATACCCATCTAAATCGATCCGATTTCAATCTGATTTTTAAAAAAGTGCAAACTATATTTTTGAGTTTTGTTCAATGAAGCATCTGGAAATGGTTGCGTTGTATCGTTGAATTGATTTTAAACTGTTACCGATTATAATTGGCTTTGCGTATTGGTCAACATTTATTTGTACGTTTGACAGAAGTTGAATAAAGTTATTTATCGGAAACTGCGTGTCAGAACTATCCCTTGAAACCTTTTGAGCGTTCGGATCACATGAAAACGAGTTTTTCCATTGTCAAAGAAGTTCAAAAGACGATAATAACGTGCTCTTGATACTTGGACAGGTCACACGTCACATGTGTACATATGCAATCAACCTAAAAGCAGGCTAAACTACACTTTTTTAACTTCTAATAAACTGCTTCATGGCATTCTCCGGGAGTAAAAACTTATCAAAGACCTCCAAGATCCAACAAAAACGTCAAGTAGGCTTCCCGAAAGCCCCTAAAAGTTGCAAGTTGCACCTTCGTGTACTTCTTGTTCCCTCACTTTCGACTATTTGCGTGTACTCTTCCAAACATCTTGCAGTTTCCCCTGCTTATGACCCATCTCGTGAACCTCCTATCGCAAACATGCCGATGCTATCAGGCCAGTCATGTGAATGGACAAACCCTTTGCAAGGCACGCATTATTTTGACCGATAAACAAGGCAAATCAAATCAGCTTTCTTGAAGTTCTTGGTGGTCGGTCAGTTGAACAAACAGAATCATCTTGTTTTTTGATAAGATTCTTCTTTCTATTGATAATGATAGACCATTAAAGGTGAACTGTGATACCCTTGATATGAGACATCAACAACACACTTGAAAAAAACGCGTGTTAGTCTTATTTGTGAACGAAGAGAACGTGGACAACAAAAATCGAAAAAAGAACTTCGCAGACCAAGCACGCGGTCTGCGAAGCGCGAGGAAGTCGACGACTACGCTTCGAATCACACGTGCTTGAGTCGTTTGTCGTTCTTGGTTGAAGTCAGGACTATAGTTCACAGGTGTTTTGGGGAAAAGTCACGCCACAAAAAAGTGAAAGGTGGCCAATGGTCTGGATTTTGCGGTAATAAACTGTTTGGAAACTACATTTCAATTAAATTAGCAACTTTTAGTATGAATAAAGGATTAAGTTGGATGTAATGTGAAAAACTGTTTTCTTTTTTTTAGTGTTCCAAAAAAGAAAAGTTAGAACAACGCTTTTGATGAAATAAACTGGTAATGACTTCTTGCATTTCAAAAATTATCACATTTTTTGTTTGAAAAGAAGGGATTCGCTAAATCTACTATGGTGAAAACAATATGATAAACTGTTGATTTTTGGATACCAGACAGGATGTCAATGGTGGAATGGTAAGTTTGAACGAAATAAACTGTCCATAAAAATTTTTTCCACAAAAATTAGTAAATCCACTTACGGCTAAAATTATGAAAAAAACTGTTTGTTAAATAACCTCCTTCAATCAATGATCGCCTAAATTGTCCGCTAAATGCACTTCCATTGTAATCAGACATTTCAGACATTCCAACTACGCCACCCAGTGAAAGGTAAACAACTGATAAAAGTCGTGATTTGATCACATAGTTCAACTGTGATCTATACAATAAAGTCCTTTTTTGTGACTGATAAACATCACAATACCTATATGTGTTGCAATAAAACTGCTGGGAAGGTCCAGTCGTCACGCGGGATTCTGTGTCAAACGGAAACAAGGTAATGACGCCCTCGAAGTTCTAAAGTTGGAAGTAGTAACCTTTCAGGCGTCACATCCCCTTTGTGCTGACATCAACAGGCGCGTCAGTAAGACGTGATTTTACCACCAACCCCTACCGATGGACGGCGCTCAACCAGCGGGTGTCGGCGTCAGTGATCGCATGTCGACGACAGATTGGACCTTTTCGTACCCCTCATCAACAAAAAGGGTGTCGTCGTAGGTAGTCGGAGAAGTCGGAAAAAAGTGCACATCCCTTTGATTTTTTTGTTGTTTGATTCATTCATCGTGACTTGGACTGCACCCATGGCGGTCCTCGTCCGGTCGATATAAACATGCTTGTGAGTAATCTTTTTTTGAAACAATCAGCAACTAACAAAAAACTGGGCGAGGGTAGTCACTTTTTACCCAACAGTTGCATCACGTAGAGTAAGCAAAGTCTCGCATCGCGTCTGATCAGCTAGGTTCCCTAAGGACCCCTCTGATTCCCATGGAAGCAAGCGAATACAAACCATGAATCACAGAGATGCGCTTTTAACTTTAACGAGGTCCTCAAACTTGGAAAACATTGGTCAACAGACATAGACTTGAACGACTGTCTGAAGAACTGTATGGGACCACCATGTTGACAGTCACGGTGACTGTACACCGATCCTTGATGCTTCTTTTTCTATTTTTCGCAAAGATCAAGAGTCGTCTCAAGATAGAAAACATATTTTACATTCAAAGTGTGGTTTGTCATGCAGCCTCCCCGGAAGGCACGCGACCAACAACCCAGTCGGCTGTTTTCTTCAATTTTCTTCGAACGCACCCTATCGCAAACGGCGATGGATCACCGTTTGCGTCAAAGTTGAAAGAGTACAAATCACAAGACAGCGTACTTTGACAGATGTTGTTGTTTTGGAAACTGACACAGTACTTGAATTCTCCATACAGTTTTAATTATCCGCAGATATAGGAAATCCGTTCAAAGTACTTCACGAACTATAAGTTCGACAACTCACCGAAACAGCACTTTGATCAACCTCCGAGGCCCCAAAAAAGCCCATAATCGACCTTTTCCTATCAGTCCCGGAAGTTGGGGCATAAAAAATACATATCCTTCGCACGAGGACAGTTTTGCACTACCCTCAAGCATAATCTGGTATCAATTTGATCATAAACTGCATTGCTCTGTAAAAAATCCCTCATGGAAAGGCATGTTTTATGCTAATGGGGGCACAATTGTCTGACAGACTACAGTTCGGCCCGGGTTATTTCGGTTTCGACGCATCAAGTTTGCAGGTTTGACGCACCCTGGATGCTTTGCAGAAGTTATATGGGCATAAGCGTGTGAACAGGCTTATACCACATTTTTGGACGATTTTTGGACGGGCTACAGCCGAGTCACGTTGTAGTTGTACAGGGTGGTGGAATAAACCCAATTGGGAACGAGAAAACTGAGTGTTCTAAAATGGTAGCTTGATCAAGGATGCAATCATTCAATTATCAATTAGCTGTTAATGGCTTGGAACCCGAACCTCAGACAAAAACATCCTCCCGGAACTGGCCCGAATCGCCGAGAAGGCTCCATCATTCGCGAGCGACACGTTGTCTAGACCACGATTTCGCAACTATCGCAAGATGGTCGTCGTCGTCGTTTTTTCGCAGATCGCCGCGAAAAGGGCCCTTTTTTCAAAGGGGATACCAACTCCTACCAACAAAAAAGTGTAACGACGACCTTTGTTGATTGTCTTGCCCTTGGCTTGCATCATGCTTAGCAGGTCGTTCGATGACTGACGTTTCGCAAGGTTCAACGTCAACGTAAGCAATGGGTTGATTGCAGAGGTCAATGATGGTGATGAAATTGTTCTACATCAGCTTAATGAAAGGTTATGAAACTGACTTTTTGAATGGATGTTGCATCTGCGTAACCAGAACAATGACTACCTCCACCTACAATGTCAACAAACAAAAATAAACTAAACTGCCTAGGTATCAGAAGGATGAATCATCGGGAGCTATCCAGGTGTATGTGATTTTTGTCAGTTTTGTTTTCGGTCATTGAGTCATGGAAGCATGCTCGCCTCAGTCTAGCTGACGACTATTTTGGGCCCCTCATTACGAACCCCATCACCAGCCGGCCTATGATCATGAAGCATGAGCCTGGCCGCCATGCTTTTAGTGATTCATTGGCCACTATTTCTAAATCAAGCCAGCCTCTGATGCCCCTTTCAATCTCGATGATCATGATGGCGCCAAAAACCGAACCATGTCTACAGCCAGACAGCGACGGACCCCGCAAACATCTGTGTCCAGCTGGCTCATCTGCCCCCCTTATCCTTAAGCGCTTTTTGTAAACAGAATGAATACGGAACGGCGCCGTTCTTGGGAAAAAGGCGCTTTTTTTCCGAAGCAGATGTGCCTGCGCAACCTTTGGGAAAACTGACTGAATGCCTGACCGTTGGCTCGCAGATATGTACAAAAATAAACATAAAATGTTGCAGCTGCAGGTGTCGCTTTCCTCACCGCAGCCATCGGGCCTTCTATGGATGATGAATCAGATTAGTATGTCTGTTGTGTTACTGCTGTATCATGGCTGGAAGTACAGAATGGGAGCAAATATGTGTACAAAATTAATTTCATTACGTAGATTGTCGAGCGAGTCGATGATGGACTGCCAAATATGGGTTTTGATTTCGACACAAAGTATGTCAGAGTCTGCCATGAGATCAAAGCTAATCTGATCACTTGCAGGGGAGAGGGATTGGTAGTGAATCCAGTGATCTGTGTAAACTGAGCACAGGGTTGAAATTGATGTATTTTTAAAGTGAGTAGAGATCAGATTGAGGGTTGAAAACAAATTTGAGGTTTTGTTTGTCTGGGTAATGAAACAAAATATATATGGAACTGATCATTTTGTGCGGTGTTGATTACAAGGAATTATTTCAAAATGCAATGATAAACTGCATGGTTTGTGCTACAGACCAATGGGTCAAAATTTGCAAGTGTTGCGACTTTAAGTCAAGCAAAACTTAAAAATTAAACTGTTAGTCGTGAGTTTTCAGCCACAAGATCAGGAAGTAGCCAAGCACTCTCTCCCAATCACCTCACCACACACCCTTCACCCAATAAAAAACAACAACCCTTGCCAATTCTCGTGGTCAAGCGCCATCACTGCCAGCAGCAAAAAGCCAGGAAAACGACATCCTCGAGATCGCCGAGATCCTTGCTCTTTGAGTGTGCATCCATCTCGTCTCCCGGTGTTGTAAAAACTCTAAAAACTGTATCCAGCCAACTTTTTTCCGCCTTGAAAAAAGTTTACTCCGACCAGCAGCGAGCTCGCTCGGTTTGAGAAAAGAGCCACACGTGTGCGCACATTCCTATCCCCGCCACGAGAACGTTCGCGGCGTTGCTCCGTCCGTCTTCGAACTCGCCTTTTTTCGTCGGGCTTCGCGAAGCCAAGCCCCGCCGAGCGAGCGAGCCTCCCGCCGAAAGGGCGGAGCGCTATCGCCGACGGGCTCCGTATAAAAGTCCAGGGGCAGCGCGTTTGCAGTCGTCGGTCGAAGTCGTTCCCATTCGTTTCGCATCCCGCCAGAGGGCCGTCGCCGTTTCGGCGGTGGCGGTTCGGCGCTGCGCGAACGTGGAACGCACGTTTCGTCGCCCAAAAACCTGTGTATCCGAGAGGAGTCTGCCCCCAGCACATCTCACTCGATGGTGGTCAACACAACAACACGTAAAGATGTCTATCGATTGATCTGACCGCCGCTACCATCCGCGGAGCCGTCTGTCGTCCATCCACAACCAAGACGATGCATTCTAATTTGACGGTTTATCGATTGATTGATTAATAATGTAAGTTTTTTCATCTTTTTGAAGTTTTGAACAGTTTTTAAATTTCGTCTTTCTTACAGGCTTTCGACTGTAATCCACTTCCACCTTGCTGAAAACGACACAACTCTGCTTAGCCTTCGTTCCGGACCCGACGACGACTCGATTACTTCTGGTTTGCTCTTGACTTCCGGCACCCTCTCGTAGGCCCCCCTAAAGTTGCCAATGGAACGACCCGGCATTTAGCGGAATAATCGAGCGTCGACGCGAAGCTTCCAAAGTTTGTCACTCCCATCCAGCCAACAGTCTTCACATCTTCACCTCATCAGTGCAGCAGCCAACTCCAACTTCTACCACCCTCGTGAGCACCCCAAACTCGTCCGATACCCCCCATTTCGGCGCAGTTTCCACGCACCACCGCTTAAAAGGCTATCGCCTTCCAACCCAAGCCTTTCGGTCGTCTCCCCCTTTCTTTAGAACTCCCAAGTCAAGTTTCTTTGCGGGACCAACGAAAAAAATCTCAAGAAAACTTACCAAAAAATATTAATTTTTTGTTGTTTTGTTTGTAATTATTGTTGTTACTAGAAAACCCCTGTGGAAAGCTGCCTTTTCCCACTCAAAAAAAGTTACGGTTGTCATTGTATTTCTATGTTTTCCTCCGAATTCGGATGAGGATTCTCTATTTTTGAAGTTTTAATACCCTTTCTGGTGTTGCTTTTATCTGTGGTTCTGACATTCTGCTGTGCCAGCTATGTCGAGCTTCTTTTACAGTTTAAAAGTGAAAAAGAAAAAAGGTTTGGGTTCGTCCCGGCAAAAAAACGAGTACAAAAATAATAAAATTGATAGAAAATAACTTTTGACTTGACTTTTTGGTGGCGATTTCAGTTGGGGTCATTTGGACAGTTTGAAAAAGTGACCCAAGGTCAAGACAGACATCGATCTTATCGGTCGTATAACGAAATTGGTATGGTTGAAACCAAATGGATGCACTGTCCATTTGAAAGTGTCGAAAGTCTAAAATTAGCGCCACGCAATTGCAGTTTCTCAGTGCGCGGGAGGCATTTTGGTCAGTTTGTGGCGGCGGTCAGAATGCAGGGCGAACAAAAGCTGTTTTTCTAATGTTCGCGAAGGAATGGCTTTTGTTCGGTGGAACAAGTGTCGTCGTTGTCGTTTTCCTTGGACAACGATAAAGACGAACCAGCAATGATGGAACAAAGACTACTGTGTTTCTAAATTGATCGCGCAATCGACGTGTCACAAGCTTTGCGCTGTTGCGCGGAGGCGGATTTCAAGGGAGCGCGGAGCTAATGTAAATCTCGAGAGTGGGGTAGAATTGTTGATCCGCTTGTCAACACCCCTGCTGTGAGATAGATCCTATCGGCGAAGGTCAGTGATGCGTAATTTAGATGTTCGTTTTCTTTGTTTTAAAAGAGTGAGGGCCGATTGCAACATTCAATTCTAAATAACGGTGCATTGCATGACTTATTTCACTTCCAGTTTTCTGGTTTCATACTTCACCTGGATACGGTGATATTGAAAAGACAGAATTTCAAAAAAGCAATACCCAACAAAGAAATTTGCAAATTACATGTTTCAGCACAAATGTCAGTTTTTTTCATTTCAAGCAACCCACCTCCATACATCTATGCATTCATAACTACCAACATTGAACCTTTTCCTTTACAGTTTACCTTGATTGACATGCACAACATGTATCAAACCGACAGGTGACATTTCCGTGTCAACTCAATGCAAACAAACTTCCATTCATCCCCTTCTTGAAGCCCGCAGCCCGTAATTGCGCAAGTTCACAAACCCTTGAAAGGAGAAGGTGCTCATTTGGGCAGTCACACCGTGTGGGAGTACTTGAATGGCACTATTCATGCACTTTGATGAAGTAGTCTTCCTTCCGTAGGGCCGTCACAAGTCAATAATTGGCACTTTGCGCAACAGGTACCCATTGGTGCGAAATTACCGGGTTAGAGTCGATCTTTTTGTTCACCCCTTCCGGAAGGACGGTCATATGCGCAATTTGCGGGGGTTATGGAATTTCATCTCCTGATTCACTGTCCTACTTAACCCGATAAGATGGGGTTAAGCAGCTTTGAGGGCCTGTTTCAATTTGATGCGTCAGGAAGGGGGTTAGTGATCACCGAAAAAACTGTATGGTTGGATTTTACCTGGCTAATGTACACAAAAATGTATGCAAGCACCCATCTATTCTGGGAAGGTTTTTAAAAATAGCCACCAAAAGCCAATTTGTTTCCTACATTTGTTTTACATGAACTGCCCAGGTCCAAATTTGGTTACATTGACACCTTTCACTAGCAACTTGGCATTTTCAGTTTTGCATTTGGCAGTTTTTTTGAGTTTGATGGGAAACACTTTTTTTAAGGTTCACGTTCACATTCAGCAATGATGGTGATGGCGAAAAAAACAAACAGATTCAGTTTCATTTCTCATAAACGTAAAAATGCGCATTCGAAAGATGGTCGTTTTCGGTGTCGTCGAAGGTTTCGTTCGGTGTTGACAACAGTGTAAATTGAACCCATCTTTAAACGAGCCTATTGTCAAGGTTTTAATGGGCCAACCGGAGCTTGCCAGATTCCGATGGCAAGATAACAAGCCCAGACGGAAACGAGGGAGGACAGAGGGACCGGATGTGGTTCGACCCGGTTTTTTAGAAGGGAAATGTTTGTCTTTGTAAAATGGAACGGATTCTAGCATCGCTTGGGGGTCAGATGTTGCAGTTTTGGGTTTTCTGGGAAGAGTATTGCTTTTGAGAGGTTAAAATTTTGAAAATGATCAAACAATCAACGCACAAACTCATCAGTCGTAACTTGATGTCTGAAATCGTACAGACTTCAAAACGCAATTCACTTTCAATAACGGTAACTTCATTTCGCACCTCTAAGTACACTTGATTGAATTCTCCGTAACCAATTTACATCCATGTCCACAGGCAACTCAAAATGATTACGTTCCACCTAAGTGGAACGTAATCACACGCACCTGCATCTTTTTGCTTGTGTGTCTTTACGGTGTCCGCGAGTCGGATACAC
This sequence comes from Panagrellus redivivus, assembly GCA_000341325.1. Classification (NCBI taxonomy): domain Eukaryota; kingdom Metazoa; phylum Nematoda; class Chromadorea; order Rhabditida; family Panagrolaimidae; genus Panagrellus; species Panagrellus redivivus. Next base: position 65,229 of record KB455495.1, on the reverse strand, counting down.
TGACAAACAAGCCAAAAAATGCAGCGTGCGCATGATTACGTTCTACTTAGGTGGAACGCAATCATTTTGAGTTGCCTGTGTCCTTACAAGGTCAAACATCTCTCCTATGAGCTCAACATGCACTTGTCTCACACTTTTTTACGCTCTATACAGCTCAGCTTCAAAGTCCAATGGCACTTTCGCCCTCTACGACCTCTCTTCAGCCCTTTAGCTATTCATCCATGCTTCCTTCTATGTGGGACCACTAATGTGCCATCAACCTGGCTTAAAAGAATAATAAAACATGCCCCCAGTCTGTTCTGCCATCTAAAAAAAGTTTCCCACATCCATGACCACCAAACTGCGTTAGCCATTATACAGTATAATAGCCCCTTTTTCCGATTCCGGCCCCATAGTTTGAACCAAACTACTACATCGAGTATGTCTGTACATAGCTTCAAGGGTGCATTACGCTCCGACGGCGTGGCCTTTGGCCTTGTGGCTAGCCAGCGAGCTAATGCTCTAGCTATCCCATTCCGTCGAACTGTCCGTCGAAAAGGGCGAAAAGATTGCTTCACGTCGCCCCAGCCAAGGCGAATTCATGTCAGTTCGAAAAAGTGGGGACCAACCAGGCATGTGGCAATGAACAAGCTGCCGAAAGGGGGCGCCAAGCCACTCAGACTTTAGTTTCAAACAAAAAAGTTTCATTTTTTTGAAGCAGTGAAGCTGTGAATTAAAGCGAAAAGACTATGCACTGCCGGCTTAATGCTTTTTTTTCGATGGAGCAACATGAGAGCTCGCTGTTATCGGCAAACGACAAGCTGGACTGTCTATGTGTTCGCTTTTTTCATGCCTTTCGAATTGCACCAAATGCGGAAAAAACGAGGAAACATGGAAAAAGTGGAGCATGAAATGGAAGCTTTGATGGGGGTTTCCTTTCTTCCGAGGGTCACGGAAGTGTTTTCTGTAAGTGGTGGATGAATCAATCAAGGAAAGGAGGAAATTGTCTGGGGCTAACAGCGATAAAACGATATTTTTGGGGTGGGAATAGCCATTAGAACTTGTTTTGAAACAGCATTGTTTTGCAAAACATCCGCCTTTTGCAAACATCATTACAGTGTCTTCAATTTTTCACTAAAATGTGTTGACCAAAACAGAAAGCAGTTTCAAACATCGGCAATAGTTTCACCATAAAAATATCAACAATGATCCGCTTCCACCATTATGACGCACATAGAATCGGCTTCTGTGCTTCTGAAGCACGATGATGTGAAAGTACGGCACTAAACCTGGAAAACTCCTTTCCAAATATCAAGATGGCACCATAATCTTATCAGAATACCGAACTAATCTATACGTATCGTCAAACAGAAAGTATTACACTGCAAAGCTCATTATTTCACAATAAAACACAGCAATAAAACCGACTTCTGGTGAAAATCCGAAAGTCTGAAAGCTTTTGAGCGGCAAACTACGTAAATGGAATCTTATCAAAACAAATCTTCTGTAAATATCTTTGGATGAAAGGCTAAGACATAGTTTTTCTGACGGAAGCTATAATTATCATTTTTGACGTTTTGTCATAACCACTGGGTGCATGTTTATTGCTAATATTGCTAAACATCATGTACGCTTTGTCATTGTCAAAGAGTGGTGTAAAAAGACTTTTCATTTTGACTTTTTTCTGGTTGGCATCCAAAAACTTCCGATTAGTGCAAAGTGACGATGATGACCTTACCAAAACACGTTTTATTGCGATTAGCAGTTTTTAACTTTAAAAATCCCCGGAAATGATCACATCTGGATGTTATTTCCCATAGTTGAAAAGTGTCTAATAACGTGAAAACTCATTTTCGACAGTTCCTGGTATGTTACAGCTATGGAACCACCGTCGTACACGCATACCGTTTTAACTATATTAAAATGTATTATCATTCTTGAATTTGTAAATTCTCAGAGCAGAGAACACTACAAATACTAACCAAAGCCAAACCATGCTTTTGTGTGTGTTTCCGATGCCAATCACTTTATCATGGCAAATTTTTGGTTTAAGTTCCCAGTCAATGACTAACTCTAAATACATTGCTTTTTTTCTTTTATCCGCTTAATTTTAAATGTAATAAGTATCTAATGTAACACACTTAAAACATAATTGCATACATACGTTAGGATTAGACTGAAGGTGGTTGAATACATAATCAAGACCCTTTTTTGTCGGATAATTACATCTTTAATGGGCTTCATCGATGAAAAGAAGAGTATAAAGCTCGTTAGAAAACGTGCATTATGTGGCATTTGTGTGATAAGCCGTACATGCCTTTGAACTGCACATTGACTCAAAGTTGTTTTGTATCTTTTTCGTTTTTGAATACAATTAAGAAAGGTCACTCGCATGCATTGCAATGCCGATGGCAATGGCAAGTGTAAGCAAGCGCGGGCGGCAGTTTTTATGCAAACAAAAAATGCGAGACAGCTTGTTAGGGGGGTAATTGTGTTTGCGACATGTGAAACGACGGCACAGACGGTTGCATCGGGTCGAGTTTGGATGGAAATGGGTTCAAAACAGGGATTGTGATGCTTGAACTTCAATGGAGTATGTGAAGAGTGAAAAGAAGTACTTTCTAAGGGGTTACAGTTGCTTTTATCAAAAAATATAAAGTGCAAGGAGTGAAAAGTCGTAAAAACAAGCAAGATCCGTCTTGAAATCCCAAAAATCATCTAAAATAGAAACCCAATTTGCCCACCACAAAGTTCTTATAAAATTGTAGCCTTGCGTGAGAACCGAAACTTTACAAACCCCAATATTTACCACTCTCTGCCATTTACAAAAAAGATTTTCATACCCGCGCAAACAAAAAATGTAACAAAGACTCATTTTCTGATAATCACTCAGCCACCTCCGCGAGTTATTTAACAACGGCATTTCATTAAAAACAAAAAAACAAAAGCATGAATCACTGATGTTTGAAATGTTAAAATACGACGCACCAGCCATCGTATTGTCTTTGCAAAAGGCAATAAGATGGTTCATGTCTGCGTCAATTGTCCGAAAAGATAATCCAGCTCCAAGAAATTCCGTTTGTTTAATGCCGTAAATGCCTGGTCATCGAAACGAGCAAAAACCTTGGTGTGCGTCAATACACAAACTACTAAAAATCCTTTGAACGGACCGGCTTTATACATTAGAATTGAATTTTGAAACCATAAAAGTGGCACACAAGATTGAGCACAAAAACAAACGTGGGCACTTGATTACTTTTTAATAGGTGTTTTATGATGTTTAGGTGCACAGTTTTGATGTTTTTACGTGTAAAAAAGTGTTATACTTGTATGCGTTTGATGAAAATTTATGCATGTTATTCATTATTCATGAAGACGATGTAATGTAAAACCAAGGGTCAGACGGAATGGAGTAATGGCGTCTTGGGGGTTCATTAAGTCAATGATGGAGATAAAATACAGCAAAAAGTTGTGTTTTACGTAATGTAGTGTTTGCATGCGCACGTTTGACGGAATTTGCAGGTTGTGAGGGCATTGTTGGCACGTAAAAAGTTAGAAGAAAGATTAATTAAGAAAGGTATGGATTTCTTTGTTTGAAAAGTACAAAAGCGCCGCCTTTTCGAATTCGTTTTGTCATGAATAACATTGTAGATGGATGTATTCGCAGTGTATCGGCAAAAAGTAAACATCAAGGACGGGAAGATTGCGTTTTTCGAGGTTGTAATGGTACTGAGATGCCTAATGGTGACTGTCGGCAGTGGCTTTGAAGTTTGCCGACGCAGATTCAACCTAAATTTGAACGGTTTTAAGCTCTTTACCTCAAAAATGGCTTATTATTGCTTCACTTCATCAAAAACGTAACATTAGACGCCCAAAACCGGTATCTTTTTCAACTTTCACCCATCTTCAACCTTCCCCTTAACCCCCCGCCTAAACGTAATGATGTTTGTTGTTATCATGACCACGTTAGTAACCTCCCGCGCAACCCCAACTCCAAAGGGCGCGTCCGAAAAACGGATCCAAACACCCTGCCGAAACCAAAACTAGTATAGTACCATCAACCAACCACCATCAGGCCCCATCGAACCGATTTCAGTTGCGCATGCCTCCAGCCATCGCCACAATCATGCATGCATTTCCCGTACACGCCCGTTTTTGGTGGTACTGCTGGGGTAGACCGCCGGCGATTGATCTATACGAAAATACAACACACGTTAACGTTTTTCTTGGTTGCTGGCGACGCTGACACCCTCCACCCATCTCGCAAACAACCACCATCGCACAGCATGCTTCTATTCTGATTTGTTTCGCCGTCGCCACCGCCACTGATTGGAAAAGTTTAACGAAAAATTTGAAAGAAACGAAAAAGGGCTGGCAGAAGCGTGTTACTGAAGGCAGGTGAAGATGCTCATGCATCCCGTCCTGCGGGAAAAAACGGCCTCGTCAGGTTTGTCCGGGGAAAGGGTATTCTTTGAATTCTTTGGGGCAAAAAAAGTTATGATTGGTTGAATGTCGTAAACTTCTTTCTTTCGGGTGCGACAAGATGACACCCTTTTGTGGTTAGTGCGTGTAATTTGTTTGATCTGGACACCTTTACGAGCATGTTAGCCATGGCTATGTGTACATGGGGTGGCCTGGGGCGACAGGAGTCACCATGTAACTTCGCTTCAGCTTACAATTTGCGAGTTTTTTCGATGAATGTGAACCAATTTCATGTGAAATTAGTTTGTATAGATCGCAGATGAGTAATGTCAAACTTATGAGTAGGATCTAATGTGCCACAACGAAAAAGGCGGTGTTTGACGCGTTCGTTTTGACCAATGTCTTCCAACTTCCCAACAGTTTTATCCTTTTCCAAGCCTCGAACATTGTTGTAACTCTATTTTTGATCATTTTAGGCATGTCAGCCCAACCACCTAACGCCCGCCAAGAAACGTTCACCACGCAACAACCCGATGGCACCTTCGTAACGCACACTACCACAGTTCGTGAAAAGTATGTGGAAGAAGATGTAATCGGCTTCGGGCCTGGTAAAGTCAATGAAAAATATTGTTGCAAGCCTCCGGGGATTTTAAGAATTGTTGAAATTGTGAGTTTGGCATAGTGTTCTGAGCGATTTTCATGTTATGGCAAAGTGTTTTCAATGCCATTTTTGTTTTTTTTATCGGAATTTTGAAAATTTTGTGTTATCAATTTGTGATTCAGATCCTGTGCTTCCTAATTATCTGCCTGATCACATCAGTCTACGGCCCTGGCCCCTTCAAAGGCGTCCTTGCCGGTCAGACGATGCTGCTGATCTTCGCTGGGATCGCCTTCTGTTGGACGTTTATCCTTCTGGCGACTTACTTTTTTAATCTGCAGATTACCCATTTAGACAATCTCCCATGGTCTTTGATGGTAAAACCTTTCATTTTTCACTATAAAAGTACAATTTTACCTTCTAGGACCTCCTATTCTCTGGCTTCTTCTGCATTTTCTTCCTGATCTTCGGCTTTGTTGAGGCCTACTACTCGACCGGAGCCTGGTCAAACAATTGCAACGACATCGGCGGTGACGGTATCATCCACAATGGATGCCGATTCATCTATGAATGGGGTTTCGCTGCGGTGAGTTTACGCTTTTCTCACAACTTAGAAATCAACCATCAAAACGGACCATTTGCAGTTCTTCTGTTTCATCAACGCCGCCCTCTACGGATTTAGTGCCTTCTTTGCGCGTCGGAAAGATGAATTCAACGACGATCTATCGTAAGCTTAGCGCTGTAACATCACTACTACGCATTTTCTACACAAAGTATGCCAGAAAATCCATAATTCATTGAAGATACTGCCGTTTTTTTGTTTTGCATAATCAATTTTACTGTTTGAAATGTCATAAAATAATAAAAATTAACATTTTGATGTGTTCGGGGATCCTAAATGGAACTTCAAGGAAATCGATTAGATGGCCAAAGAACCTCAAAATGTAGGCAATCATTCGGTCGATGGCGGTCCATCAGAATTGCAAACAACAATGGAAGCGGTTTGGATAGGTATGAACATTGTCAATGGCAGCAAGTATGCACCTTTGGGATCGACAGGTAATGTGACGAATGCCTGGGACCCGAAGGTTGTCTCTAATCACGATGATATGTTCATGACGGTTAGCTTTGGGATGAAATATTGGTTTTGGGATGAAAATGTAAAGAATTTCAGAAAGAAGAAGTATGTTACGCTCTCTTGTTTGTTGTTGTGAGCGTTGGCTGCATAACCTGGTCCATCTACAAAGCTCGAAAGTTGAACTCCCAAGCGGCCTTGATGGAAAAACGGTATCAAATGCAGAGAGAGACTGGCATTTTCACTGCACTTGAGGGTTGGTTTTGCTCTGTCTGCCTTGGCATTGAAAATGTTTCTTAATTTTGATGTTTTAGTTCGCCCTTCTGAAGATAACGTCTTTTCGGTGTCATCACTAATCGATATTACTACTAACCTAATGATCCCTCCGTTAATGAGACCAAAACATAAACATCGTATGTTTCATTTCTATTTTTAACATTTGAAATCGATAGTTATGGTTATAGGAAGAAGGAAGAAGAAGAAACACATACGATTACCTCCGATTCCTCAAAATAACCCCAAACAAACTTCAAAATCAGATGAATCTAACGAATCGAAGTCGGTTGAATCTAATGAGTCAAGAATTTCAAATGAAGAAACAAAAACGAAAGCAGAGCCGAAACCGAAACCGAAGGCCAAAACACTTCTTTCATCCGGATCTACTGAAACGGCCGTCGAAGTTGATGACACAACGACTGCGCCGACGGAACTGACACCTACAAGATCGTACTGATGATACATAGTAACGATTAGCAATAAAAATGTTTACAGTTTAAATCATTTTGACTACTATGCTGCGATTCGTAGTCATCTTTAAAATTCAGGGTTGGCTGCACCCTTTTTTTATTGAACATACTGCGTACGATGTAAAAGTGCGTACAAACTCATCCTAACATCCTGTTGTAACTGCATGATAATGATTGTGATAAGGTTAAAGTCGTTGATTATCATTAATCTTTCAATATAAACGCAGTTACTGATGTTCCTTTGTTACATTCACGTATGCGTTTTATGTTTCGAGCTATTCAATCGTCGTTTTACGAAAATTTTAAATTGACCTGGTAATAAAAAAAGTTATTATAGGACTAATTGGTTAAGTCATCAACTATACAGGTGCAAGACACAACAACAACTATGACAGCGGTTGAGTTTGACTTTGTAATTCATAAAACGCTACTCTTTTGTTTAGGAATTCAATGATTCCATCGAATTAAACGTTACCGCAGAAATGATAGAAAATCTGCCAGAAGGGCAAAGAATCGAAAGCAGCACGCGACCTATTGTTGGATCAAACGGGGTTTTTTGGGCAATTCGTGTTGAGCGAGACAGCAAAGGCCTTGGAGTAGTATATTTGTGGGTATCCAGACATGAAAAGATAAACGCTCATGGTACACTTTATGTTGGCCCCGCAGACCCTATCAAATTTGGTTTGTTTGTTGTTTTTTGTTTTCCGTGTTTAAATTTGTATTTTGTTTTAGGCGACAATGAAGACTTTGACATCAACGTTATTTGTATTGGGTTGTATTTTCCCCGTCTCGATCCAGATTGTGTCATTTGGATAAACGTTATGTTTACGGACCTCAAACGAGGTACAATTTTTGTTCCCCTTGCTATCAACGACTTCATCAGAGATTTCAACCATTATACACCAGATGCAAAGATTGTCGTTGATGACAAAACTTTTGATGTTTGTTTGTTACTTTATAAAAGGTTGCCAAAATTAGTGATTTTAGGTTCACCGTCATCTATTGTGCATGATCTCACCAGTGTTTCAAGCCGAGTTTGCATATGATACTGGAGAATCCAAAACAGGCACAGTAAAGATAACTGATTTTGATTTTAAAACAATAAAAAACGTCATTGATTACTGCTACGGCCGTGATCACGAAATTAAGACGGTGTTGGATTGCGTTAACCTGCTCCGATTTGCAGACAAATACGACATTCGCATAATAATTGTGGGTTTAAACAAGTTAGCACATTAAAAAAGTTACATTTTAGAAGATGTTTGAACCACTCCTGTATGATTCTATATCACTATATAGCTTTTGTGAAATCGCCCAATACGCATGGGACTGTGAGAGAAAAGACCTTCAATCCAAATGCGCGAAGTTTTACAAGGATAACATAGCCCAGATAGGACTAACACCAAACTTTGCCAACATGCTTCCCTTTACTTTAGTTGGCATTATCTCTACTGCCAGTTTACTTTGTCCTGCTAATGCTGCCGATTTTTTGCAGCAGATCAACTTGATGAACCAATTGGATGTGTGACTAAGATAAACGCTCCGACTGTTCACACTTTCATGACAGATTCAGATCACTATTCCACGGATGCACAAATCGTTGTCGGTGACCAAAGAATTGATGTAAGCTTTAATTTTAAAATTAACGTTAACAAAGACAAATTAACTTCAGGTTCATCGCTATTATTTAAGCTTACTATCACCTGTCTTTTACAACGAATTCAAGGAAAGTACAACTGACACGATACAAGTACCCGATTTTAACTTCTCAGTGGTTCAAAACGTGATTGATTATTGCTATGGAAAAGTAGTTACCATAGAAACCTTGATAAACACAGTCAACATTCTACGTTTTGGACACAAATACAGCATACCAAGAGTTGTCGTAAGTTTTCGCGGTGTTAACTGTTTTAAAAACGTTACTGTCGTTACAGGAAAAGTTTGAGGAAGCCATTCTTGAAGACTTGTCGAAAGACAACTTCTGTTCAATTGTCCAATACGCTTGGGAATATAAAAAGGCGGATCTCAAACTAAAGTGTGCCGACTTTTATCGCAGTAATTATGATTGTATTCAGTTTACACCGGACTTCTTAACAATGGATTCTGCAATAATTGCCGATGTCTTGCGTCTTGCATCTTCCGTTGAAAAACCGGAGGAGGGTAAATCGTAGTGTTAATGAGTTTTTGCACGTTTGCACAATCCTGTCAATGACTGTCAACGTAATTGCAGTATTACTGCTCGTAATCCTGTCAACCGCCAACCGCCGACCTCGTACAGCAAGCTCGAGGTCAGCGGTTGATTTTTTTGTGAACTGAAAAAAAGATTTTGGCCACTTCAACGAGCTGTTTGGCATGTTAGTATTGACATATTTAAATATAAAAATTTAATTTCTTTAGTTCGAAAACGTTCAAAGCAAAAGTTGCACACAAAAGACGTTGTTTAAAAAATCGAAATGCGAATCGGCGTTAATTTACAAGACATCACCCTTCAAAGCACGTCAACAAACTCCGCACGCTCCAAGCCAGCAACCTTCACTTCAATGACGATGGCGATGATGCCGCCGTTTTCGCTTCTTGGCCTCCGAATGAATCTCTTCACCTTTAACAAATGCCTTAGGATTTTTGTCGTAGGCGAGTATCATGTACGTTGCTGGAAAAGCAGCATTTTTCAACTGATCCCGCTGGACATTCTTGAAGATTCGGCTGGCTCGTGAACTGAAACCATGACACCGTAAATATGTCAGCTGATAACGCAGTCTTACCGTAATTCGGTGGCCAAGTTAACCCTGAAAGTGGTTGGGAACTGCTTATCTAATAGCAGAATGTAGAGCCCCATCAGAGGCATCGTCTGGACCATGGTGTCGGCCATTGACACCTCCTTCAGCTTGAAGATGTGCGAGGCAATTCGGTATATCACGATGTAGCCGATGGACGCCGGCGTGGATTCCGTGTTCACGAAGTCCCAGAAGCCAAAGTCCTCGTTCCATGCGAGGTTTCGGCCTTCGACGAAGCGCTCAATGGCTTTATCGGCTTCATTGACGACGGCGTCTGCGAAGCGCGGCGCATCTGCTGGGGCGGCCTTCACAAGAGCGCGTTCGGCATCGGAGAAGGCGTGCTGCACTTCGGGGTCGACGTGCTCCGCGATGAGCATGTGATCGTGGTAGCCGAGCAGCTTCATCCGTTCGGCGTAACAGAGGTAGGACTCTGTTTGGAGGCGGGTGTCCACCACCTCGTCGACGATGAGGGGCCGGGATCGAGAGCGGGACTTCGACCGGCTGCTGCCCGGTAAAGAGGCCTCCGAATAAGGCAGGTACCCGCGGACATTGTATTTGGAGTTGTCCGCAAGTGCATTGGCGGTCTTGTCTTGGCCGAAGCCTTCCGTTGGTGGGCTTCGTTTCGTCGCCGACTGGGTCTTGTCCTGTGGCAGTGCCGTCGATTTGTGCTTACGGGATGGGGACTTGGATTTCGGGGTGGATGCGGAGGTGGGTTTTGCTGGGGGTTCTGGAGCCTTGGCATTGACGGGAGGCACGGGGGATGGTGGTGTCGACGGTGCGTTGACCGCCTCTGGGAATGGTGCCACTGCTTTCGCAACGGGAATAGGTGAGGGCGGCGCAAGTTTCGAAACCGCTTCTGTCTTCTGTTTCGGCGGTGGAGGAGGCGCGACGACGATCGGCATCGGAACTTTTTCGTTGGGGCCTTTGGCCATGCCTTCAGTGACTGGCGTTGCAGGCGATTGGGACGGTGTGTGGATTCTGATTTCCGGTTCGACAATAACCGGGCTCGTTGGAACTCCAACGATTTCAGGTGTTTCATCACGGATCTCGCATTGATATTCTTCCGGAGGCACTACTGGCACGGGATTTGACTTCCACTTCTTTCGAATGATGAAGACATAGACGGCGACACCAATTGCGATTAAACTAGAAAGAAAGGTTTTGAGTAAAGTGCAAGATCGAGTGAACATACATCAATGCCACCAAAACGCAGCAAGCAATACTGATGTACATGGCCGCGTTTGAAGTTGACTTCTTCTGTTTTTCTTTGTCTTCGGACTTCTTTTTTGGAACCCATTTTTCAGCGTTGGGTAGAATCACGGTAGTTCCATCGTCGGGCAA
>KB455495.1:40959-52526 GCA_000341325.1 Panagrellus redivivus | reverse complement strand
GTTTCATCACGGATCTCGCATTGATATTCTTCCGGAGGCACTACTGGCACGGGATTTGACTTGCACTTTTTCCGGATGATGAAGACATAAACGGTGACACCAATTGCGATTAGACTAAGAAGACGAATTTTTAGGGACGGATAAGATGGAGTAAACGTACATCAATGCCACCAGAACGCAACAAGCAATACTGATGTACATTGTCGCAGTTGACGACGAACTCTTCTTCTTTTCTTTGGCTTCGACCTTCTTCTTTGGGACCCATTTTTCGGCATGTGGCAAAATGACCGACGCACCGCCGGGCAGCTTCTCAACCAAAATATTAAGTGCACCATCATCGGTAAACTTTATTGCGCCAGCAACAACCAGAGGCTGGGAATTTTCGGTCAGACGGCCTTGCCGGTCCACTTCGAAAACGCGATTTTTACCGTTTACTGAAACGACGTGTTTGAATTGGTATGTATGAATATGTCAAAACATACTGTCGATGGAATTACTGAACATTGCAAACCCTTGCGGGCAAGGTTCAATCGACACATCAGGCGTCGATTCAAAGCAGATTACAAGAAGACCGGCGTTTTCACTTCCCTTTTTTAATTGTATTTCAAGATTTTCGCCCTCAAAAGTCACAGTTTGATTGACCCCTTTTCGAAGTTCTCTGAAAAAGCATTTTGAGGAAAACTAACTTCCATTAGACTTCATGTTGACCCACAGTTTCGCTGAACATAGGCAAATAAAAGCAAGTACGAAAAAAACAACTTTGGCAAAGCGCATCACGAAGCCGAGCCGAGACTGACGACTGGTCGTCAGACCAGTGAAGCATAAGACAATTTATTGGGTCCTTTAAGTCACCAGAAGTTTAAATTTGCATTTTTAGTTTATTAATATATACTTTATCACTTCAATTGCATAATAAACTTGGTAAATTTTAAAAGTCGATACATATTTCCTTATTTCATGACCATCGCAATGTACCAAACAAAGGAAACTTTGCTAAACGTTTACAAGACAAATGACCTGTCACGCAGCGGCGCCATATATCATCCGCTATGTTTCCATTCTGTCGTCTTAAATAGAGTAGCTGTTACTACTGCCTCTGACAGCAAAGCAAAATTGATGATACATGATCAAACCCAAAAGTTTACCTTTCATACCTACGCACTTCTTTTCTCGTGTCCGTACTAATAATCGGCCCCCGTTGTGATCGTGACGGTTGATCAACAAGATTGCAGACAACGCGTTGTTGCCCCTTGACTTAAACTGGCATTGATTATTTTGTGGCGGGGAATGTTGTTGGTTAGATTGCGTGGTCTTATCTGTTAAAATTTGATCAAAACAATGTTTTTGTCGGCTAATCAGTACATGTTTTGGTTCAAAAAGAAGATGTTGTTTGTTTTAGAGCATTGTTAACTGATAAAACGTCCAAAAAAGTGCTGACAGTCCAATGGCATGGACCGTCGATCCTTCAGTTCCCGCTCGAATGATGCGAACATTCCGCGTCGCGCGACATCGTTGAACACTAGTTTTTATACCGGGCCACGGAATTCCGTCACACTCAACCCGAATCCACTATGGACCATCAATTCTGATCATTCTGACACTTATCATCGGAGTTTATGGCAAAAAAAGTACAGCAAAACGCAGCATGCAGAGCGATCTGACAGCATTGTCAAGACGTCAAAATTGACTTCATCATGGATTGAACGAGTGTTCCAAAAACGGGAATGCGTAAAGTTCATTCATGATGGGAGTAGTGATAAGTCCGTTTTTGACTTTATTGATCAAATCGAAGTCGGAATTTGCAGATGCGGCTGTGGCCGATCGTCGTCGAGCCACTCGAGGTTGGCATTGTCACGTTTTACAACTTCCATGATAAAATCTTCAAACACAACCGCAACAATGCCAGAATACACGGATTACTCATCCACAATGCCATTGACGTTTAAAAACATACATCCGGCCAGTATTGGAAGTGGGAGTATAGGAGCGCCGCCAACAAAGTGGAACATTGCCGAACACACGACAGCATCGCCGACAGATGCATTTGGCACGATCGAATTCCAAGGAGGACCTCATCCACATAAAGCGCATTATTTGAGGCTGGCTTTTGATAGTAAACCGGCTGATGTGGTGCATCTGATGGAGAAAGTTTGGAATTTGCCTAAACCTCAGCTTGTGATAACGATTCATGGAGGGATTACGAACTTCCGGCTTGCTGATAGCTTTGGACGGCGATTACGTGAAGGATTGTTGAAAGCTGCCCAGACGACTGGGGCATGGATAATCACGAGCGGGATAAATACCGGTGTCGTTCGACATGTAGCAAAAGCCTTGGATGAAGCCGGGATATCAGCACGTATGCGATCACAAATTTTGTTGATCGGAATCGCGCCCTGGGGTTTAGTCAGTCGAAGGGAGAAGTTGGTTGGCATTGATGCACAGGTAAGACATCTCATATCGGCCAAAACTTCCAAAAAAGGATCCTTCAGGTGACTTATGAACACCCAAGCTACTCATCCCGCAATCGCCATCACCCCCTTCTCAACGATCGCCACAGTTACTTCCTACTTGTAGACAATGGCACTGTTGGTCGTTACGGAGCAGATATAATCCTCCGGAAAAGATTTGAAGATTACATTGCTCAAAAAGTGAAACTAAAATGTGGCCCTGAGCGGATTCCTCTCATCGGTTTGACAATCGAAGGCGGACTTGGCACTATCAATGCAGTTTTAACTTATCTAAAGGGCAGACCTGCTATTCCGGTGATTGTATGTGCCGGAAGTGGTCGGGCATCTGATTTTATAGCTTATGCCGTGGCTAATTTGGATTCAAATGGGTTTGTTTGCGCAACATGTTTCAAGTATTCAAATTGGTCTTTAGAAACCTTTCAAGTGCCCATCGAAACTACCTAATGTGCCAATTAAAGGACAAGCTGAACTATAATCGCATATCTACCGACGCAATTGCCGAATTGATAATAGATTGTGCACGTCACAAAGATTTGCTGACTATCTATAGGGCAAGCGACGACGAAAACAAGGACGTCGACGTGGATCAAGTCATTTTAAGAGCGCTTTTGCGGAGTCAAGGCCTCAGTGCTGTCGAACAGGTAAATTTCAACTTTAATCTTGTCAAATTTATCAAGTTTTGTTAAGTTGAGCCTTGCCCTTGCCTGGAACCGCGTCGACATGGCTCGCTCCGAAGTCTTTTCCACAGGGCTAACCATCCAGCCACAAACTCTCTATCCGGCGATGATGAATGCTTTACTTCTCAGTCGAGTCGACTTCTGCACATTATTGATCGAACAGGGTGTTTCCATGAAAAAATTTCTAACTATCAACCGTCTGGAACAACTTTACAATGCTGAACCTGGTGACCTGGCCATTTTGCATCACCTGATTGGTGGCGTTGATCGATCGGCGACAAATGGGTTGTTCACATTGCCGGAAATTGGAGTTGCTATTGAAAGACTAATGGGAAATGCCTATAAATGCCATTACACGACGCGTGCCTTCAAAAACAAGTATGAAAAGTTCAAACACAAAGGTCAATTGTCACGGATAAGTTCACATCTACGATTAACAAAGAAGCCTGATATCAAAAGTGAGCGAAGACGGCATCAGTCAACGACGAGCAGTGGTGATCAGTTTGAAGATTTTGCTTATCCGTTCAACGAGCTAATGCTATGGGCTGTGCTAACAAGACGGCATGAATTGGCAAAATGTATGTGGAACCATGGAGAAGAGGCGATGGCCAAGGCTTTGGTGGCCATAAGATTGTACAAATGCATGAGTCGAGAGGCTGCGGACGATTATACGGAAGTTGAAGTGTCGAATCAGTTGAGGGAGTATGCCGAGTATGTCAAATTTCTTGCTTACGTCTTAATTTGATACATTCTGTTGCAGAGATTTCCGTGAATCGTCATTTGACCTCCTGAATCACTGCTACCAACAAGACGAAAACTTGACCATGCGGATGTTAACGGCGGAATTGCCGAACTGGGGAAATCAGACGTGCATGTCTTTGGCTGTTATTGCTAACAATAAGCAACTTTTGACACATCCATGGTTGGTTTTGTAACTAAATTTGATTTTTCAAAGCTTTCGTTTTAGCTGCCAGGTACTATTAGCCGAATTGTGGCACGGTGGCCTACGATTCCGAAGCCAATCCAACGTCAAAGTCGTGTTGGCAATACTTTTTCCACCGACAATCCTGCTTTTGGACTTCAAAAAGCCGAGTTATGAAGCTCGAGGACTGCGACCACAGGTCAATGAAGATGACGGCGAAAATGATGGTGATGACATGTTACAAAATTTGAAAAGTAGCGTCAGTCAGGTTCGTTTTTGGGTTTTGTATCATAAAGATTTATGAATATAATGAAAGTTTAAGCTCTTCCGAACAAACACAACTCCATCGAAAACCATCCGCCGCCCCATTCTTCTCCAACCTCGTGGATTATCTCGTCTCCAAACTGAAGAAGAAGAAGAACTTACCACTCATACCCCTCTGTCCCCTGAGGTAACGATCGAAGAAAAACGTGTCCAAATACAGCCAAACACAATCGATATAGATGGGTTGTCGGAAAGCAGCATTTTCGATTCAAGGTTCATTGATGATATTTACGTTCCGCCAAAGGTAATAGTATTTTATTTTTATTGTTAAACTAGCTAGCCATTTACAATCTTGCAGTCCTGGCGTTCAACGATCAAAGAAAATCTCGACAAATTTGTTATCTTCTACCGCGCTCCCATCACATCCTTTTGGATCTGGGCGCTGTCATTTACCATCTTTTTGTTTCAATTTATTTATGTCGTCCTTATCGAATTCAAAGCAGAATTGACTTATACGGAATGGTATTTACTCGCGTACGTGATTGGTCTTAGTTGCGAGCACTTCCGGAAGCTTTTGATTACTGAGAGTTCATCGGAATGGGAAAAGTTTAGAGTATTTTATAGTCGGTAAGTTTGCCTATGCAAATCAGGTTGAATAATGAAAGACATCTAGGTATTGGAACATACTAACAACGATTGCAATAGTGACATTTTACTTCGGATTTGCATTCCGTTTCGACAAAGAAACAATCCACACGCATAGCCGCATTATTTTGGCTTCCAACAGCGTTTTGTGGCACATGAAGTTGTACGATTTCCTGTCAGTACATCCACGAATGGGACCGTACATAACTATGGCTGGGAAAATGGTATGTGTCATGTTTTGGCTATTTTTACAATTGGGTAACTTTTTTCCTTTGAAAAATACTAGTTTTTCAAATTTTAAAAGCAATTGAAAAAAAAACAAACAAAAAAGTTTTCATCCGTTGAATAAGTACGAAAAGGTTTAGGTCGTCGCGATGTCCTACATCATAGTCATGCTTCTTGTCACTCTGATGGCATTCGGTGTGGCAAAACAGTCGATAACGTTCCCACACGAAAAATGGTCATGGATTTTGGTTCGAAACGTGTTCTACAAACCGTATTTCATGTTGTATGGTGAAGTTTATGCCGGTGAAATTGATACATGTGGTGATGAAGGCACGAATTGTGTTCCCGGCAGCTGGATTCCACCGATAATTATGACCATCTTCTTGCTAGTGGCTAACATTCTGTTGGTAAACATGTTGATTGCTATTTTCAACAACATTTTTAACGTTACTAACGCGGTTTGTTGTGATACTTGAAACAAGAGAATTCTGTTAATATGGCCCGTTACAGATGAGTCACCAAGTCTGGATGTTCCAACGCTATGACCAAGTGTTGGAGTATCAAAGCACTCCTATTGTGCCTCCACCATTTACCCCTATTGTTCATTTGTATCAGATATTGAAGTATTTGGCAAGGGTAAATAATTTGGCAAAATTTCGAGTAAAGTTAAGTGAAACTTCTAGAGGTTCTCATGCCGCCCCCAAAAATCGTCTCGAACTCGAGATCAGCGGCTCGATCTAGCCATAAGTGAGTTGAGCGTAGCGTATTCTGCTTATAAAAACGTTATAATTTTGCAGAAATGCCATTAGACGATCTCGAAATGAAGAAACTACACGACTTTGAGGAAGACTGTATGGACGACCTCGCGCGGCGGTTGAAACACTCACCAACCTTTCATCCACGACAAACTGTCCACACGTAAGTAGTAACAACAATAAGCAAATTGCAGTTCAAAGACTTCTTTTAGCGAAAAACCGATTGAAAAAGGCCTTCACGAATTGAATCAAATGCGAGCGGAATTTGAGCGCCTTGAAACAAAAATAGACGCCTTGGAAGAAAATCAGTATCAAATTCTGTCTCTTTTGCATAGTCTCGTTCCTGCCAATGCAAAACCAGAAGTATCGGAACCAAAATTGTAAGTTTCTGAAACAACTTTACGTTTTCCACGTCTTTTCTAACATACGCACAGCACTCGTTTGCGACATATTCTTTCCAACGCTTATAGCGCAGTTGGTTAGAGCGCGCGATTTTCGCCCGTTCGGTCGCTGGTTCGAGTTCGCTTGCTCCCAATTGCGTTTTGTCAATGATAGATTTTGGCGCGACGGTCTTCAGACGTAAAAACTATGCACCCCACGAGGTGTCCATGTTGAGAATCTGTCGCCACTGATGGCAACTTTTATTTTTTTCAAATTTTGTGTTTTAGGCGCAGGGTCAAAAGACCTACGACATTACCTGCAACGCCGCTTGATACTGTCGATGTAGAAGAAGTTTTCAAAGCTGCAGCAACGGCGACGGGCGCAGATATTAGGATTCCTGGAAGGTTTCGTCGGCGACCGTCGACATCGTTTACAGAAGACATGGAACAGATGGCTTCCATGACGCCAGATGTTTGGAGAGAGGAGGACGAAGACGACGATGACGAAAATATTATCGAATTTGCAAAACATCGGGAAGCTTATGGAAGCAGTTCGATAATGGACAATGATTCTGAAACGAGACAAGTTTCAAGTGCAGTTTCACCGAGTGAAAAGTCGTTAAGGAGTAGGAGCAGTTCGGAATCTAGTGATGCGGTGTCGGTTGGGTCGGTTCATCGGTTGGTAGGAAGCTGAAAAGTTACTATGAGTTTATTTGTAAAACGAGTTTTTGGCAATGTTGTACAGTAATAAAAACCCATTTTTTGATCCAACATTTGACAGCAAATTAAATTTTTCTCCTAAATTTTGCAAATGGTTCAGACTTATATTATCAAATATTAACAACTAAATTCATACAAAAAGCATCAAAGTTTGATCGCTGTCAAGTCACTTCGAAGCGGACTTCTCGGTCCATGCGGCGACTTGGAGGAGATACTCAGCGACATGTTCGACTTCATGTGCACACTTTTTGCATGTTCACGTTCGCTTTGATCTGGCTTTGGCAGTAGCAAATAAAGACCAACAATTTCCGGTGATGTAGGCTGCACAATGATCGTTGCTGGACCCCAAATGTTTTGAAACTCGTCAACATTGGTTCCACTCGGCAAAATTGCATGCAAAGCCAGTCCCGGAATCAGGGCATTTGAAGCGGGCACTTCAACAGTGACTTTTTTGGTGACTTCAACGAATTTATGGACTTCGAGAGCGATTTCGACGTCTGTCATGAAGCAGTAGTCACTGAAAATAACATTTTGAAATTGCGATTCTGCCGACTTGCTGATATTTCTAAGTTCACGAAAAAAAAGTTGAAGTTATTCCAAAATATTTTTATTGATTAATTGCACCAACCGTGAAAACCGCTTCAAATCAGCTCGTAACCGCCTCTTCTGTTCTACCATCGAAATTGTCCTCCAAGATTCAGGGCAATCTTTGAACAACTTTTTCCATTGAGCCGCTGTCAACTGAATCAGCTCCACATCTGAGCACGCCCGATAGATGGTATCAGTGTTTTTCAATGGTTGAAGCTTGTTACTTTTACCCATATTGAGGATGTTTTTCAGCCCAATAAAGCCACCCGTGTTGATGTAGTAGTCGTGCCAGACCATCTGCGGCGTTCCTATATGCGTTGACTGAATCTCTGTCACCCTGAAGGTGACATTCTTGAAATTGAGTAAAACTATAGTAAGCTTACTTGCAAACGCCCCGTTTAATGTAATACAAACAGCTCCCCTCTGTATAGATGCACCCATGACTTGGAATTCGTTCAACATTTCCTGTTTCGATCAGATTCGACATTTCTAGAAGGATGTAAGACCGTTGAGTCACGGAAAGCATGTAAATCCATTCAACATCGTTGAGTTTATCGATTGGTGCACTGGCAGGGACATCGATGAGGTTTTCGGCGTATTCGCGGAGTTTTTCGATTCGAGATGTCCACTTTTCGAGTGATTCTGGCTCCGTACAGCCTTCAGCGACGAGAGATTTGACGGATTGGTCCAATTCATAGCCAATCATTCTCATAGCTTGACGAGTCTTGATGACCGGAATCACATCAATGGTGCCATCATTCGATTTCAGTTCAATTCGCAACATAGCATCGATGATTTGATTGAATTCATGATTCGCTTGAAGCGCCACTTTGTACGCATTGGCAGTTGGGAACAGGTCCCGACTGAACTTCATCTCGGCCGTCATGTGTTGAAGACAGTTCAACATTGATAGCCGAATCCGCTCAAGTCGCAGTTTCCGTTGCAGAATCTGCTCACTCGCATAAAAGACCACCATTGGTACGGTTCTTATTAATTTGATGACGGCCACGGCATTGCTCAAAACGACCAACACAATCTTCATTGTCGTGCATTCGACGTTAGTCTCCCAGCGGCATCCCTCCGTGAAACAGGACGACTTCCTAAGATCGGAAGCATGCGGAATGTACCTATGCTGTTGGGGCCAGATCATCCATGCCACAATGACGACTTCACCGACGACGAGGAACAGGACGATGATAGCGAAGGAGAGGTTAATGCTGCGTTGGAGTTTGTCCTGAAGGCACATTTTGATCAGGTCGTGAAACGGTTTGGATGGCATACCGGATTCTTCCAATTCTTCGAAATCATGTTAACATGCTCCGCAATCCAGCAAAATGCCAAACAAAAGATCGAAAACAATGCCGGCAAACACGCTGGGCAGACGGTTAGAAAAGCGAAACAATTAACGACAGACGCGTGACCAATGGCCAGAACTGTGGACAATAGCCACCAGAATTCTCCGGCTCGGGACCAACTTTGAAGCCGATGACGATGGTCAATGTTGGCAAATTGCTCAAATTGGCGTCGGGAAATCTGGCCCAAACGGCGGTTCATGCCGCTTTCGAGCCAGTTCTGCAAAAAGAATACTATAGATTACGGTAATCGCTTACATTAAACCACAAATACAGTAAAAAAGTGATGAAAACCAACTTTGAAAATCCCTAAAAACCGCGCAATCCACTTCTCAATCATAGACAACCTCGTCTTATTGACGTGCTTCTGAATCTCGTCAAATGTCAGATGTCCATCATCCACGGCATGCTCCAGCAAGTCGTTGATGCATAGTGCCGTCGGTCCAGACAAAGCTCCACGCTCCCATTCATTGCTGATTCTCGCTAGCAACATTCCATAATATGTTCGATAGACGTCTTTTTCATTGGTTTCACAGTCGATTTGGTCGTTATCGTCATCATCTGTCGAGACTTCCATCGGTGCTTCGCCGACTAACGGCTCTGATGACACGGCTGATGGCTTTTTGCGCAAGCCCATTGGTGCCTGAACTGAATAAAATCAACAGAATCCATCTTTAAAGTAAGCTCACATCAAACAATGACACAGTAATATACTCATCGACGCAATTCCAGTTAGCCCCATTCAAAAATTCTCCCACTTTGTGCCGCATTTCGACGATCTTCACGCTCAACTCTCGTTTCAAATGCTCTTTTAGGCGTTTTGCGGCCTTCCGACTGTAGGTGGATCGCATATTGGCCCCGAGTAAAGTAACGGCATTTCCGAACGACGTCCCCTGCAAAGAGCTAATCGTAATTTCGTTAGAAGTTTCGCGCAAACTCGCCACAAACTTGAAATAAGATATTTGGCAAGACGCATCCACAAGTGTAAAGTAGTAACTTCTGATAGGAAAAGTTGTCCTGATGGAGGTTATACAGCATTAAAGCCATCAGCATAGCCACGCCGCCACGCATGCCGCCCCAAACCATGAGGGCGAACTCGTTTTGACCGACGCGCGTGTAGCCTTCGACCGTATTGTAGACGATAGATACAGCCATCATTCGGGACATGATGGGGACCAGGGAGAGAAACATGGCGGAGACGAACATAAGGACCTGATGGAAGTCATTTATTTCAAAAATTGAAGTTTTTATGTTTTGCGTGGCTGCGCGCACCCGGTGCGCGGGTGGTGCGCGACTGTGCGAACACCCGCGCACCAGACGAAAATCCCAAAAAGCACCCACCTGACTTTCCCGATCATTGGCTTCACTACTCCTTTGCACATTCAACATCTGCATCCCTACTTTGTAGCCGGAAAACGAGAAAATCATGCATGTAGCCAGTGATGACAACATTTCCCAAAAGAAAGTTGATTCCTGCCAAAAACGCGGGCCCAACTCCTCCCTTAAAAGCATCAGTAACCAAAACAATCCCAACCAAACCCAAACCAACTTCTTAGAAGTCATCGTCATCCCAAAAGACACCACAGTTATAGCGCTCGACCCTCCAGCTCTTTCGGCTGCCGTGAAAATGGCATAAACAATGCACAGGACAAACATTTGCTTCAACTTTGACGGCATTCCTGATTGCAGCAATATCCGCAAAACCATGTGCCCTGCGGCCCAGCCAAGCAGTGGAGAAAGTACAAAATTCACCATGAACTCTGTCCACAAACTAATGGCACTCTCCGTTGAGTCGAAAACACGGTGACCACTGTGGTATTTGTCGATGAAATTGACGATAAACAAGCCAATACCGTCGGTGATCGTGGTTTCACCTTCGAGGAGCATGCGAAAGCGAAGTGGAGCGCCAGAGTCTTCGATGACCGGGGACGTTGTGACAGGGTCGACGGAGGCTAGGATTGAGGCGAGTAGAAAAGACTGAAATTTGGGTTGATTTCCAAAATGAGAAGTTAGAACATACAAATGACCACTTTTCAGCTCCATCTTCAAAGAAGTAGATGAAGAAAAAGAAGCCTGACAGAAGTAAAGTCACAAAATAAACGAAGAAAGCTAGCATTAGAATCTTTTTGAAGTTGGCATAGAAAAAGTAGGAATTTAGTTTGAGCGAGCATTCGTAGGAGAGGGGCGGTAGCAGCATCTGGAATTGAGAATAGTCGAATCAAAATGGGCTGGATTACGGTAATGTTGAAAACCAACGGATTATGGTAGCTTTCAAAATGGTTAAAACTACCGTAATCCAAATCATGAAATGTCTTACAATAATGACAGTCTGTGGCTGCATGTTTTCCCACAAAAACCGCCTATCAATCCGGAGCATCGTATCATGGGGAAAGTAATGATGCAACGAGACACTGGCCAATAAAAAGAATCCAAATTGGTAGACAACATCGGGAATATGGACAACTCTGACGTTTTTAGAAATGCAACTGATCACTGAACAGATAATGATAGCCAGCATCGGGAAAATGAAAACAGAAAGTCCTGAAAGTTTTGATATTTCCATTACGGTAC
>KB455495.1:0-26377 GCA_000341325.1 Panagrellus redivivus | reverse complement strand
TCCAAAATGCGCGTGCGACGTGCGACGTTTGGACGTGCGACGTTTATGAGACTGGCGACTGATCTTGGATCACCTTCATGATGCACTTTGTCGACGTTGCTTTCTTCTGGCTTGCCGCCATTGGCCAGAGTGTAGCGAAAGTGTAAGTTTAAACTCCTTTTGACAAAAAGTAATCTATGTTTTAGGGAACTTCGGAAAGGGGTCAATCAAACTGTCACTTTTGAAGGCGAGGAGGTCGAAATCCACGTAAACAAGGAAATTGACAGAGCAGGATTTTTAATAATCTGTTTTGGGTCAGCCCCTGATACATCGTTTGACTTTTGCCCCAAAGGATACGCAACTTTTAGTACCACCTCTGAAGGTATGCAAGAAAAGATATGCCGATGTATTTTTTCCCATAAGTCTTTATTACCAAATTTTTGTAATTTCTTCACATTCTTTCAGCCACCACGCGGCATCACATTCTTAAAGTCAATCGTCAAGGGCGTTTGACACAAGATTCTAGCGATCGAGGAGTTGCCGGCACCATTGAATTCAACGAAGACGGTGCCCTTAATATTCTGGTTAAAAAACTGCCCGACGATGGAACTACCGTGATTCTACCCAACGCTGAAAAATGGGTTCCGAAACCTACTGTCAAAGTCGATGAAACAAAGAAGAAACCAAAGTCAAATGTAACAGTTTACGTCGTCATTGCTTGTTGCTTTTTGTTGCTGTGAGTTGTTACTACATTCCTCATAAGTTAAAACAAAAAACCTTTCAGTTTGATTATTACTGGGATCATGATTTACTTTTACATTAACCGCAGAAAGAAGGACCCCATGCCGTTGGGATCACCGCAAGAAGGTTCGAATAGCGATAAATCCATGGAAAACACTCGCGTTCTAACAAGTCCCGTCGTCGTGAAGTCGCCAATGCCGATTCACGCCTCTCCACAATCCCCCGCTAAACCAATCTCAAAACCGATAGTACTGTCACCAATACACACAAAAAAAGTTCGTGCACAAAAAGGTTGCGCTTTCAAAAGATTACGCGAAGCGTAAACTTTAAATTACGCAAGCATATTCTATTTATCAAAAGTTTACGCTTCGCGTAATCTAAAGATTACGCTCTGCGTAGTCTTTTCATTACGCCCGAAGCGTAATCTTTATGTGCACTATGCTTTGCGTAAACTTTAGTTTACGCTTTTTTTTGTGTAGAACGCCCTATTAATAAAACACGTCAGGCAAAAGTAACAATGGCGCCTGTAACGCAACATGTCACAACTCAGTCGACAGGAAGTCAGACAAATTCTATTACGCATTCACAGAAAATGCAAGTGTTTCGTTCTGCGAAACCTCTAGTTCAATTAACAACCGCTACTGGTCAAGTTGGTGATTCAACGCCTCCAAATCAAAGAATGCCGTCTAACAAAGTATTTATTTTGGACTCAAATAAACAATCCGATTACTCGATGAAACATCCCAGTGATCCACGATAGTAACAGCATTATGCATTTGATTGTATTAATAATATGTTGCATTTGCTCAGTGACCAATAGAAAATAAAATTGTTTGCCCTTTTTAATTTCATAAAGTAGAAATGTTTCGTGTTAGGGGCTGTCCAGAAATTACGTCATCGCAAAATCGGTGATTTGGATACCCCCTCCCCCCTCAATCATTGATCGTCATTATGACTTGAACCCCCCTCCCCCTAAATGACGTCATTTTTCAAGTTTAAAAGTTCTTATAAATGGACAAAAATCCGATATTGAACCACCAAAATCTTTTTTTCCGAATTCTGAGGCCTAATTGTGACCAGGACCCAAAAAAAAACTCAAAAAATTGACACTGTCTACCGTAATTTTGATCCCAGAATCCCCAAAATGCAGTGATTTTTCGATGACGTCATTTGGGATCTTGACCCCCTCCCCCCTTCATCATTTTCCGTCATTTTGGCACCGATCCCCCCTCCCCCCGTCCATCGATGACGTAATTTCTGGACAGCCCCTAAGCCGTTCCGACTGGCGTAAAATACGCGTTTGCATGTATACTAGTCGCATTGTCACTTGCCTAAGGCTCGAAGGATGTGGCCGAGACAATAATACCCTGCGCGGTGTGTAGTCGTTTCACATGCTGCCTCAAATGAAGATTTTTTGCTTTCTAAAAAAGATGATGTTTGCCAGAGTGTCTCGTTCATGCTTACTCTCGGCAGGCAATTTAAAGTGACGCTCCAAATAAGCTCTATAAACATAAACTCCACAGGGATTGATCCCCGTCCTTTTAGCATGATATAAACGGGCTTTATGGCGATTGATTGTTTTTGTGTTCTAAAGTTTCACACTGAGCTGAGTTCCAGCAAAAGCGAAACTCAGCATTTAACGTACTTTTTTGAGAAGCGTCGACGCCCCATGCTTCGACATGAACAATTTTCAGCTATTTTGCGCTTGTAAAGGGCTAGTTGAAATATCGCCATTACGAGAAGTTTTTTTTTTGCTGCCAGCAGCGCGCTCTCTCATCGGTTGCGGCTTGTTTTAATACAATTCCGGGTCAAAATTCGCCATGTCGAATATTTTCCAGTTTAGTTTTGCGAATCATCATTACATTTGGTGTGGCTTTGTTTGTGGGGGGTTAGTCACATCATTGTCATTTCACAGTATTTTTGTGTTCCATGAAAGGAAACATATAAGGGGCGTCCTTTTGCCTGTCTGCTGTTTTTGTGTATTTTAAAACAAATTGCCTTGCCGTTGTGTATTTCGAGAAAATGTTTGCCGATGATTGTTGACTTTATCTTTCAGTGTTCCAACAAAACGACGTGATTGCCTGTTGGTATCTAATTCTTACCGGTGAAGTCGAGCTTTACTACGTAAGTGCCAATCTGACATGCCATTTAATCTAACCGTTTTTTGTCTGTAACGGTTGAGCGCGCCTTCTCAATACATTTTAAGCCGAACGCTTTAAAACGGCATACGTTTCGCAATAAAACCTTTCGATAAAAAGACATTAGTCTGTTTTTGATGTTGAGAATGGCAGAAAGCTTGACAGGCCTGTATTCGAGACGTTTTATTAGGTTTTTTTGTAACCATGGGGCTTTCAAATAACCTTTTGCCTTTTACAGAACACCAATATCTATGGTCCCCCTGACAGCCAACATCCGTCAACGTCTCACAATGTGGCCTATTTTGTAAATGAAAGGAGGAAACACAGTTACCGCTTAACACCCGGCGATTGTTTTCTCGGTAAACTCGGTCCTGGCACATTATTCGGCGAACTTAGCCTGGTACATCACTCTTGTTCAGCTCGAGTGAGCAAGTCCTCCGAATTTGTCCGCATCAACCAGGCTCACTTCCTTAATATCTATAATGTGTGTTACTGTTTTCTATTTTTGGAACAATATAGTAGGGGAACCCATGTTTTTAGAGACACGCCGACTATCTGCAGCCATACATTCACGTCATGGAAGACGTTGTGAATGAGCAATCACCAGGTAAAACGAGATGGGGCAGGGTTTTGGATCGATCCATGATCATTTTGACTTTTTAGCCCCATTACCACCAAATGAACCACACGTAGCACGTCCTTCCACAAGTGGGACTACTTATGGTATAAAAACTTTTGTCATTTTCTCTTTTTTGATTTTTATTCCTTACAGAGCCTTACGAATTCTCTGCCATGCGAAATGAGTTACCGGGTGAATCGCACGTCGAAAACGGCTTGCACAATGGTTTCGATGCAAATTCGCCAGCTAATCTTTTTGAATTGAGTAATTCGGTGGTAAGCTTTCTCGCCTTTTTTACTTCCGCTAAGACTGAACTAATTGTTGAGGGAATTGCAGTCGGTAGAATCACGCATTCATGAAGCTGGATTGATTCTTAAACGTATAATGCAAATGAGAGCCCCGGCTCTTGTACGTGATCGTCAGGCCCAGAGAGTGGTTTGTTGTTTTTCTTATTTTTGTCGTAGCTTCAAACGCGTTTTATAGGTCTACTCACAATGCATGGTCGGCTCCGAGATGACAAAATGGTTGGCGCAATTGGCGGCTGAAGTGCTTCAACAGTCACCACATGCCCTTACAAATCTCCAAGTCATAGGAATGTGGCAGATTCTGCTGGAGCACCACGTTAT
Organism: Panagrellus redivivus; assembly: GCA_000341325.1. Taxonomy (NCBI): domain Eukaryota; kingdom Metazoa; phylum Nematoda; class Chromadorea; order Rhabditida; family Panagrolaimidae; genus Panagrellus; species Panagrellus redivivus. The sequence continues at coordinate 22,274 of KB455495.1, read as the reverse complement.
TAGCCATATTACCAATGAGGCCCAATTTAAAGATAAATTCGTTTTCTACAAGTGGACCATCGATGATCCTTTCGAAAGTTATTATCGTCGGTTTGCCGACCATCCCAACATGCAACGTATAGGCATCCCGGGCGGAGGCCTTGTTATGCCTATGGATTCCGGAGACGCTGTACCTCGAGGGGGCGAGCCACCAGCCTTGCTCGACTTACAAAACGCTATTTTTTTCCTGGCCACAATAGGACCGGACTCTCTGTTCCGAATGATTCTGAGCAAACCGTGAGGCGGAAAAACAGACAGCGACCAGCGTGCGATTATTAATTTTATTTTCCAATTTTAGCCCGTTCGAACGAAGTCAGGAGGAGCTCGAACTCGTCTACGAAGAGTTACTCCACGTTAAGGCACTCGCTCATCTGAGCACTATGGTCAAACGAGAACTGGCTAGCGTGATTCGGTTTGAACAGCATCAATACGCGGGTACCGTGCTATTCCATCAAGGCGAGGAGGGCAAAAGTTGGTACATTATTCTGAAAGGCAGTGTGGATGTGAACATCATTGGAAAAGTGGGTGTCTCGTACATCGTAGTCGGATATAATTCTCCCCCAAGTTGTAAACCCGGGTAACGCGCGATTTGAACACAAAATCGAAGATGTCGCCGGGTTTCCGCTTTGTTGCGTGCGCAAACGCTTTTTTATTGCTATAGGAAGCTGACGTCGATTCCCACAAAGTTGCCAAAAGTCTGGCAATACGCCATTTTCAGGGTGTCGTCTGTACGCTTCACGAAGGAGACGATTTCGGCAAATTGGCGTTAGTTAACGACGCTCCACGCGCGGCTACGATCGCATTACGCGAGGACAATTCACAATTCTTACGAGTTGACAAAATGGATTTTAACAGGTACGTTCAACACGTTTTTATCGCCCTCCGAGGACGTTGAATTGCAGAATACTGCGCGATGTTGAAGCGAACACAGTGCGGCTCAAGGAACACGACCAGGACGTTCTGGTTCTCGAAAAAATCAATCTGAACGCTCCTGGATCTACTACTGCCAGTGGGAAAAATCAGTGCTGGTTTGTTTCGCATTTTCACCCTTTTCCGTAGCGATCCTTGACTTTCGCATTTCAGTTACTCTGTGATGGCGGGATTGCCGGAAAAGATGATTGAATACGTGTTAGAAACGCGCATTGACGCGCAAACGGATGATCTGGGGCTTGATTCATTCCTGGAAGACTTCATACTTACCCATATAATTTATATGCCTTCAAACGTACTATGTAATTATTTGAAAAATTATTACACACGTCGGGGTGCGATGGTGAGTGAAACCAAACTATTTTTAAAGGTCGTTTGAAACCAAAACAAATCTTTTGTTCTAGCCGTGTCCGTCGAATGGCTCATTCGGACCTGTAGTGGATAGTGATTTTGATGTAGAACAGCAACACATTGCCAAGCGTCGGGTTGTGGCCTTTCTGGCCGTCTGGGAAAGTGTATTCGGTATACATTTCTTCCTAGATGCTGTGGCCAATTCATTCGTGGAGGAGATGTATTGTTGTGTTCTTGAGGATAGCAAACACATTCCTAACATGTTACCAGTTCTTGACCAAATCACAGGTCTACGTCAACTACGAGAAAATGCAATGTGTGTCCTTTCGCGGCATCCGACGACCATCCTGGATTGCGGCGTTTATTGTGCACAAGCTCCCGCTCCCAACCCTATCCTTCCAATAGATACTTGTTTGTTTTTTCGATCCGAACATCACCAATACTTTTAACGATTAATACGAACACGCATTTGCAGGCAATCAATGCATTTATCTTTCGGATACAACATTTATCTCGATGAACATTCGATTAGACAAGAACGCTTCCGAAATCGCGGATTTGGCTCGATGCAAACTAAAATGTGCTGCAACACACGAAGAATGCTTTTTAATTGAAGTTAAATCCAATGGCGAACGAGTAGTCTTTGCGCCGACGGAAGTAAGCGTTCCAACAATGCTTTCCCTTAATGGTAGACTATACGTCGTCTTCAAAGATGAAATTGATTCCCTTGTAAGTCAAACAAAACAGAAATAATCTAATCATGAGACTACAAAATTGGGTTTAGACGCCTTTACCGGAACAAAATGGCCCAATTGACACAGTGTATCACTCAATTCTTGAAATAATGAGCAGTAGTGACATCGCACACCAACTCTGCCTATTCCATACACATTTGTTTGAAGCAACCGATGAAATTGAACTCGTTTTTCAAGTAAGTATATTTGTTTTCACAATCACAGAAAATTGATAAAAAACAACTCTTAGGTAATTGGTCGTGACCAATTTCCGGGTCGTATGCCTTCGAATTTGGACATCTTGCTCCGTCGATTTAATGAAATTCAATATTGGGTAACAACAGAGATTTTGTTAGCTGTACCCTCAAAGCGGGTTGTGTTCCTCAAAAAGATGATCAAGATTGCGGCACTTGCGAAGGATAACAAAGATTTGATGACTTTCTTTGCAATCACATTAGGCTTAAGCAACACAGCAGTCAGCCGCTTGTCATCCGTATGGGACGTAAGTGTGACAACACATGTTTTCTCCGATCATTGATATCTTACAGAAGCTTTCGGCGAAAATGCGAAGACAATATGCCGAATTCGAGACCCTGCTGGATCCATCGAGGAATCATAGGGCTTACAGAATGCTGATAGCAAAGATGACACCACCTATTATTCCTTTCGTGCCACTGTTACTCAAAGATTTGACTTTTATGCATGAGGGGAACAAAACCTACTTTGCTGGGCTTGTTAATTTTGAAAAAATGGTAATTAACTTCATTTAAGTTTGTTGCAAGTCAATTGAATCACTAATTGCAACGCTTTTAGCACATGATTGCCAACGTTTTGCGCAGCTTCCGCAATTGCAAAGCAAAATGCGCAACTAATGCACATCATAAGAAGACTGCCGAAGTACATAACTTGATCAGGTAAACAAACACAGAAAACAAACAAAAACTAATGTTATATTTATAGAAACTTCCGATTGATAGACAATCAACGAAGATTAATGGAACTGTCATACCAAATAGATCCACCAATGAAATCATCCATTCGAAGATAGTATTTCGCTATTGTATACTGTAGTAATTATTTAGAGTTGCTTAGCAGTATTCTTAGCAACGTAGCAACTGTAGTTCCTTGTCAACAAGTGCAAATTCACCCATGGTGACATATCCTGTCCCGGTTTATCCTTTCTGGAAGTCTCATTTTAACTTTAAATTTGTTTTTTAATACTTTTGTTTGTGTGTACATGAAAAAAGATTCAAAAAATAAAATATATATTACTGTAGCAAGTCAAAGGTCAAAAACTGTTGTAGTTTACAATGTTTATTACTCTTCAATTTGCATGGTTAAATGGAAGCAAATAGGGTCAAAAGTGAGATCTTAGTTCAAGGCTGCTATTCGTATGCAGAAAACAGGTTCGTAAGCGACCAAGGCACGCTAAAAACACCGGACAATGTGCAATTAAATCAAATAAAATGTCTTACAAGGTGTTTCGCGGGTATTACAATGTTCGACAATACCTAGCAAAAATGAAAAGATAGTGTTTTCTGCCTTAATAAAATGTATTTCTTTTGTAATAAATAATCAAAAATTGATAATATGAAATCTTTGGAAACTGATTACTCGTACGAATGTTAAGCGTCAAAACAGAACGGTTAAGACGCGGGCATTAATTGTTGGAATTCTGGGATCCTTTAACAGGCATATTTAAAAAAATTCTTTGGTTACGATTTGGCAGGCGGTTGACTAAGTTGTTTGGACAGGTCCTGCAGGCGGGTAGTAAGCCCGTTGGAGTGGCGGTATCGGGCGACAGAGCGTAATTTGCTTGAAGTCGGATACTTGCGTAATTGTTCGAGGTCTTTCTTGCGATGACGGCGTCGTCTCTCTTCGCGTTCCATCCGACGAAGCTTTCTCTCCATATAACTCGTCAGTTCTTCAGCGGTTTTTTCCCGCAAGTCATCGGGCGATAGGGTCACGTCGTCGTTGTCCAGAATTTCCTCTAAACAGTCAGCACTTAAATTATTTGACTATTTTCGAGCGCTCATACTTACCACTGGCTGAATCGTCATCGTCATCGTTGGACATTAAACCATCGTCGTACCCCACGGTTGGTGGTGACCCGTCACGAGCGGTGAACTTTTTTGAGATTTGATCGTAGTACTTTCCGAGCAATTCGCTGTCGGTATTACGAATACCAATCAAGGATGGTGGTCGCTCGTTGCGATTCTTTGTTAAATCCTGCCAGCTGCTACTCATTTTTTCAATCCAATTAAATCCATCGTCTTCGAATCCATTTCGGGGTTTAGGCACGTATTCGGTAACCTGAGGAGCCACCCAAAAGTCTTTGTCCAATTCTTTCACTAAGAATTGGGCGCCAATATCGTGTGACGCCACGTTAGACCCTCTTCGTGGGATACCAGAATGTCGTAGCGCGACGTGCCATTGACGATCGACTGTACCATAAGCACACGAGGCATAAATATTATAATAGTTTTCTAAAACCTCCTCCGTGAAAACGCAATCGGTTGTGTAGTTTTCGAAAGCCTAAAAAAACTTGAATTATGATTGATTAGCTGGCGTGACGGAACTCACCGCAGTGTAAAGGTCACCTCGATGATCCATGCAGAGGAAGTCTTTGGTCTCTAGCCCACGTATGCTAATCAATCCAATAGCTATCGAGTAAAACTCAACTAACGCTGAAAAAGCAAACTATTAAATCACGGATTCCCGCGACGGCGCCCGTATCACAATTTATTGCCAGTTTTCACGGTCACAAAAAACCAAAGTGAACGCTTCGTTTTTTTCCTTTTCTTCGATGCAATCGTATCCGTGATAAATGATCCGTATAAATCCCCATGAAAGCGTCATTGCAAGCATTTACTTGAATTGTTTGTCAAAGCAATGGTCCACAATAGGTGCAATAGCCCTTGCCAAAAGTGCATCGAGTCCTTTCAAGATAAACCCGTAAATGTTCGAGTTTTTTTGGTCAAACGGCTAGCCTAAGAAAAACGACCGTTCACCCAAACTTTTTTTGCCAACTCTGTTAATCCCCAGAGATTGAAGAACGAAAATTTCTGTCGCAGTCCCATAGAAATAACAACTGTCATACCCTCTTGGCTTCAATATGTCAAAATTCACGAATAATATTCGGCTTTGTTTTAAAGCTATCACAAATCTAGTAAAAAATTACTGCTTCACGTGTCACACCCTCTTCAAAACTAATCAGCTGACAATGAAAAAAAAACTGATTTGCATGAGCTCGTAAAGACAAAGCATATGCCAAGCGTTAAACGTCATAAAAAGTTAAGACAAAATATGAGCCGGCCCAACAAAACAACAAGGCGGCTTGGCCTCTGTTTCAAAAAGTCAGACTTAAGCAACACCCGACAATGCTTAATGGCGCTTTGTGTAAATTTAAAGTGGTCTCTGAGTAATGTCGGTGAAACCAAAACTGGGAAAAACAAAACGAACCGTAACGACTTTCAACGTCGCGTGTACCTCGAATATTGTATGGATCGAGCCATGTTTCTTCGCCAACACCACGCCGGAAATCCGGTTTGAGCATCTCCAACCAAATCCCAGCACGGCAATAAAGGCCCCCTATCTTGTGGGGCGAACTCAAAATGTCTGGCCTAAAAAATGGGATGTTAACGATTCCTTGGAGGAAGCGGATGCGATGTCGACTCACTTAAGACGCGGAATTGGCATGGGTCGAATTAAGAATTCGTCTGACCACTTGGCCGATTTTTTGCGGTTTCTATCTTGAATGGCAACTGTACATCGGTTAATGATATCAAGTCCAGCTTGAGAAAACGGCGAATGGGGCTTTGGTCGATGTCTGTGATGGTTTCGATGCTGGTGGTGGCTATGGTGGTGATGATGAGATAGAGGTTGATCTGGGAACTGAGTTTGATTAATCACGATAAGAGGCGCGACCGTCGACAGGTTGGAGGAGAGGACTGAGTCGCCGTCTACTACAGGAAAAGATGCCAAAGAACCACCGCCGCCGATCGTCACCAGAATACAGACGAGTACGACGCCGCTCATGTGCTGCCTTCGTAACAAGCTGCTCCAATATCTTCGGCAATCGCCGTTCGACGTCGTCTGCCGAAGTGGCGTCGCATAAGCGGTAAGTATACGTCGCGGCGTACAAACTATACCCCAGATCCTGCAAACATGGCGAATTAAACCGGGCATACGCCCAAGATCGGGACCGGAAGGACGCGTCACAATTAGGCTTATTTGAAGGGAATTTGGGGATGGCCATACGCGTATAGTCAAACCCAACAATGCATTGAATTGACGAGGAACAAAAAAGTTGACAAGAGAAAGGAATCCGGGCGGATCAGAAGGAATGTTGCAAAATTTGAAATCAAAAAGTAGGTTGCTGTTTGCACTCTCGAGTCTGCTGTCCTTTTCCCTAGCCGAGTCATCGCGCATTCTTGTCGCTGCTTCATATCCCTACGGAGACAATGTGTGAAAACCGATACTGGAAAGTTAGCCGCCGTGAGTTGTGAAAAGGCCGACGGGGGAGGATGAGTCCACGGCGAACTCCTCCCCACCAAAAGGTTCAGATTCTTTTTAGTATTTTGTATGAATCAGACAAAAAACCGACACGTACTTAACATTTTTGTGCGAGGGTCGTGGAAAAGCGACAAAGCAGTACAACACTTAAACGACTAAACCCTTGAAAAATTAATGAACGAGTTATCCCCAAGATCGCGATGACGTAAAAACATGGTCTCTTGTGTCCACGATAGATAGACACAGCCTAATTTTGCGTTGTTTCTCGCGAAACGGAAGGAAGACTCAATGAGATGAGTGCAAGGCAAACAGAGGACAATCTGATCCGTCTTAATTACAGCAAGAAAGTAGGATTTTATGATACACGCGCTGAAGAACGACGACACTAAAAAACCTGAAAACAAAACAAGCGTATCGCTGTCACTCAGGTTTATGGTCGTATACTGGAGGAGACAGACCTTTTCAAACGTGACGTTAACGCTAAATGTTGCGAATGAAGAACACCATGAGACTGCCAAAAGACATGAACAATCTGTGGAGACGCGCAGATCCGAAAGAGGCATCTGGAGAGGACCGCTTGCCACCAGAAAAGACAAAGGGGACCTCCCGCGTATGTTCGCGGACATACTGGAACACTGGGAGGTCCGATACCGAGGGACACATTTTATAGTAGACCGAGACATTTTTTGAAGGCAGCAAGTGGGCGAGGCTTCAGATCACTTCACCATTTTTTGTGATACCTCTCTTGTTAATGGATTTTCAATGTTTTCGACACGGATAACGACCGAAACCATTGGCGTCGGGTCGGCAAAAGATGGCAAATGACTTAAAAGCATGGCAATGAGATCATACATTAGCTGAGAATGTGAGGTATGACACAAACCAATTCAGTCAAAGGTGTGGAGAAACAAGGGCTAGAAAAAACAGTCAGGAAGACCGTTTACACGCACGCACCCGTCACCGCACGTAAAAATAAACGGGGCGCAAAGAGTAATCTAGACGGCCTATCGCCGCGTGCCAACGGTAACAAACGACGACAACGAGCACGCCCTGGTTCGGCATCTGATTACAGAGGTCTCGACTGTTTCCCGCACTGTAATAATGCGGCACACTGCGGGTTTTTTCCCCCCTCTCCAAAAAGAAACACAACAGACCGACACTGTGCTGCGGGCGCTTAACTCACAACACTTGTACCTGTGACAACTTCTTGTTGAGTGTGCTGCCAAGTATCTTTTGCCGATCATAGCCGACAAGGGTTAAGCAAGGGGCCAGCCTGGAAACGGCAGGTGATCAATTTTACTCCTGCGTCGGTAAGGATATACGACAAACACTCTCCGCAGATTGAAGGTAGCTTCCTCGTTACCCTATACCCTGAGGCAACAGGAGCCTTGTAACTAATGTCCGACCTGATCGCCCATTCGCAACAGTCTCGTAGTTGTCACGAAGCCGAAAACTACATGTTTAATTGACTGCATTTATGACACATAATTTATCAATTCACTCGTGGATTACTAAAATACGCAAGTAATTAAAAGTCGCAAACGAGACAGATTGCATATAAAAACGCCGCGAGCAATTTAGGCGCCAAACTGTACATCCGAAATCGTAAATTGTGACCAGTCACCAATAAATTGATGTAACGCGATTTTTTTTCAAAAGCAACGCAAAATACAGACATTCTGACGAGTGTTTTGTCGCGAGGAAACGTGATTACACCAGAACGACCTGTCAGAACGGATGGTCATCTTGGAAAAATACGCCTTCGAAGAAGGATACCGCCGGGAACTGATCGAATCCACAGGCTACAAAAAACAATCAACGACTCTCCTGCAATGCATGCAATCGCCAATTTTGCGTCACAGTGCTGACAGAGTCACAGCACCGCCTCCAGGTCAATCGCTTTTCGGAAGCGCGCGACATGTACGCACGTTTTCTGCCATCGCAACAAATGACTGATGAAGGTGTGCTTCAGAGACTTGGCGGCGCAAATCGAAAAACACACGCCTGGGCTTATGTCGTGATTAGAGTGTGAGTGGCACTTGGCGATAATCCCAGTTGTGACGACACTTTTTTTACGTAAGATGGGATCACAAAGTGTTCAGGGAAAATAAGCGACCCGCTTTGATGGATAGCTTAGTCTATAGAAAATAAAAAAGAATCAAATAGATTAATGGCAAATGACAAGGAAGCTCTGCTTCCTGGACAGGTCATCCCAGGTATGACTTCTTGAACATGTGTGAGGAGCGTCATTAATATAAATGGTTCTTCTTTTTTATGTATCATCGGTAGTATAGATCATCGCCACTGCGAGGTGAGATATTATCATTGGCAGGCGCACCGGCCGATGTGAAGCGGTAGTGTCAACACTCAAACGATAAACGTTTTGTTCGTACAAAACCGATGGGTCCGTTGTTGTGATAACGTGAGTTTGCATTTCGGTTTGTCTGATGAGGAGGAGCACTATAAGCATACGATCTTTGGGGTTTGGTGGACAAGTTTATCCAGATGCAAACAAGATGTGAATAATGGCACGACTCCCGCCTTCGCCAGTTGTCTGTGCTGAATGACACGTTTGTGATTTGATGACAGACGCTAATAATTTGTCGACCTAGAAGATACATTTATCAACCCTCGGCGGACGTTGTTGTGTTATTTCAGCAGACTCATTCAATGTTTAAAAAGTGTTCTATTATTTACATCTTTTGAGGAAAAGTTTGTCCGATTCCGTCGACGTTCTTTTCATAAACACCCGAGGGGGGTCACGGTGCCATCTGAACACTATATATATGCACAATGCACATTGGCACTGAATATGTGGAACGAAGCTAGGCGTTTCTACTGACTGCTTTTTTGCGTTATGCCGGTCCATGCTCTTTCCCTCAACGAGGCGCGAAAACCACCATTCTCAATTATGCTTCCACTACCCCATCGGTGCAGGAGGGCTATTTTGGCAGTCTCCTCCCATCAAAAACCGCAATGGCCGCCCAGGCTGGTGGGTTCCTCGCGAAGGCACGCTTCTGCGAGCATGACATAATATAAATTTGTTCCACGGGGGCATTGTGACCTTGTCACCACAAGCTATCTCTCCAAACTCATTAATTTTCCAACGGTTTTGTATTGAGAGCAATTCCTCATCGGCAATCTCTTTTGAAGTCACTTCCTACCTTGTAAATGATATTATCGTAATAATTTGTCTACCCCGACAGCTGTCCGGCGTGCTTAGAAATTCCGAGCTTCGAAGTCTTCCTTTCAAGGTTCCAGTGTTTTTACGTAGTCGAGCTTCTTTGTTCTTTCCACGGCCATTAATCAAAGTCTACGTCAAGTTCACGCCAATTTTAACTTAAATACTGGAGCTTTTTTCAAGAGAAACTTATTATCGGAGTAACTTTTCAGGGATACTCTTTCCTCGACGGTGTTTTACTCATGGTTTCATAGGCATCACCGTCTCCAGGTGATTGACCCCAGACGGAAGTCAAGATGAAAGTTCGCTACGTAGTGGGTCTTGTAGCGTGCTGGGCCATCACATTATCTGGTGCCCTTTCGCGTTCTTCCGTTCCTCCAAATTCCAACCTCGCGGCGTCCCTAAAAAGTCATTCCAATATTCCCAAAGAGGCGTCAGAAAATGAAAAACTTGGTCGAATGAGAGAATTGTCGAGCACTTCGATTAGCTGGGGCACACGCGCTCTGCAAGAAGAGTTACCCCCGGTTGGTGCAATCGAAGACATGCAAGAACGGCAGAAGGCTCTTGTCGGACGAATGCCCCTCCGTAATGTTTCCAATCCAACCATGCGTAAGTGTTTATAAATAATGCGTACACTGAGTACAGTGTCCAACATTACAACGAGTGAACATGAAGCAATTTAGATAACAAAACGGGACCATCAACAGATGAATTTGATTATGTTGACCTTAACGAGTTTGATCAGATGTCGCCACACAGACGCCTTGTGCAAGACATCCTAGATCCTGAGTATTATGAGAAAACGGTTCATCCAAGACGCAATTTTCGCCATCCTACACGTGTAAACCTTAGCATGAGTCTTTACCAAATCCTTGAAGTGGTATGTTTTTGTTCAATTTCATGACGCCAGGTTTCGTGTTCAACAAAGCGTTTCAGAACGAGCGCTTACAAAGTATTGCCGTAAATGTATGGATGGTGCAGGTGGGAGGCTAAACGCATTTTATATGCAAGATTAAAAAAATGAAATTCTTTCCTTTTCTAGGATTGGTACGACGAATTCGCCGACTGGAATCCAACTGAATATGGTAAAATTGCAATTTTTTATTTTCCGTTTTGCATTATTGATTTCAAAAAAAGTATTCAATTTAGTTTTTGGCGTCGATTGAGTGCTTCTTTTCAAAATTAACAGAAGCATGCAGCTTTTTTGTTTTCCGCATGCCAAAAACAGGAAGATGTTGTTATTTTTCAAAAAATTTGTTAACTTTGCAGGGATGATAAATACAACAATAATGCCTTACGATGAAATTTTTATTCCGGATACGTACCTTTACAATAGCGAAAGTTTGGAACAAAAACGGACTGAAGCAATCATGAATGTTATTTTAACAAGTGGCTATTGGCGAAATGACAGTCGCGGTGCCGCTGTGACACTGATGTTTCCGGCAATTTACACATTGAGTTGTAAGTTGAATGTGAAGCATTTTCCGTATGACCAGCAGGTGGGTCATTGTTATTTTTTACGAATTGAATTTAAGATTTTAAAACAAGAATATGTTTTCAGAACTGCAGTTTTATAATATCATCATGGACAAGAGATAAGGGTACCTTGGATTATCACCCAAAAGTTGAAAATGTAAACTTAAAAAACTTTGCCAAAAACGAAGAATGGGAAGTGGTTAGCTTTGATTTCGTCCGTCGAGAAGAGCATTACAAGTGTTGTCCAGAGCCATGGGTTATGTTATACGCGCATTTGGTCATCAAGCGGAAACCATTGTATTATGTCATCAATTTGGTAATCCCAACATCCATCATTACGGTGGTTGCTGTTACGGGTTTCTTCACACCATCATCGTCGTCATCGGAGCGTGATGAAAAATTGTATTTAGGTATGCACAACAATATTGTTACTTTTGATGAATCGTCAACAAAAATTTTTCTAGGTATCAACACACTGCTAACATTGCTTATTATGATGTTAATGATCTGTAGTTCTATGCCTAGCACTTCAAATTATGTCCCTTTGATGGGTAACTTTATACTTTTTTTCAAATCGCAATTGCATATTGTGTACTTACAGGATGGTACTACATGGGGATCATATCCGCTATTGTCATCGGAACCTTCCTTGCGACCATCGTCCTGTTAATTCACGGTCAAAAATCTCACATGAAACCGATTCCTGGATGGGTCCGCCACCTGATCTGCAACAAGTTTGTCGGTTATTTCATCCTCAAACCACCACTCGCTCTGGTCGATATTTGGACAGAGTACGGGTTCATTTCTGAAACAAGAGTACCTTCAGAAGAAGTTGAGGAAGAAATTGTCCAGGAAATCAACCGCAACACTGTGAGTTATCGCAATGTTGACAAACACTGTATCAACATTGTCGCACTTTTTTGACACCAATGCTTTTATCTTTTCATTCAGGCTACCCTTGCGCAACCAACAAATATGTTCCCGTCCGTATCATCAAAGGTTAGCAACACCAGTAAATACAGCTATGATCGCAAACTGGCTTCTCTGACGCAACAATATGATCTGAGGATGCGCGTTCGAGAACGTCGCGAGCGTCAACGACGTGAAACCATTCAGTCCGCGGCTGATTTTCTTACGGCTGGAGTTAACAACTCACGAAGCATCAAAAAACAAAAGATGATGCGAAGGTAAGTTCCAGTTTTTTTCGACTGTGAACTGTTAATCCACAAAGTAAAACAACTTTGTTTATTTACTTCTATTTTCAGGAGTGCACTTGAATGGGAATTCCTAGCAAATGTCATGGACCGTATTTTGCTTTATATTTTCTATGTAATAGCGTTGTATTTCTTCGTTTTATTAACTTTCTTCGATCGTTTGTTTGATATTACTATACCACCACCATTGAGTTAAGTTTCGGGTAAGCGACTAACTATAAAACTGTATACATCACAGGGACACTTATTAAGGCAGTAGGGAGTGTTTGAAGAGTTTGGGATTTGGTTAGAAGGATCAATGAACGAGTTCATTACTTGCGACCATACTGTTGGTTCTGGTATTGTTGTTGCTGACCATACTGTTGTTGGGTAGAACCATATTGTTGGGTGGTGCCATACTGCTGGTTAGTGCCATACTGTTGTTGGTTCGAAGAGGGATTGTAATACTGCTGGTTCGATGAAGGGTTATTGTACTGCTGGTTCGATGAGGGGTTGTTGTACTGCTGAGTGTTACTGCCAGAACTGCTGGAAGAGTCGACTCCGCCAGGATAGTGAGGTTCGCCACCGATGCTAGCAAAGAAGGGCGCGTTCAACGCTTGAGTTTCTTGGATACGGCTGGGGTCCGTGTAGTTGTCGCCGCGGTAGTTCGGAAGGTAACCCGGTTCCGAGTTGTTGCCCGAGCCGGAGGATCCGGTCGTCGCGTACTGTTGTTGCGAGCCGTAGCCAGATGAGGGATTATTGTACTGCTGGTTGGCGTTGGGGTAGCCGCTGCTGCCCTGAGAATACTGGCCGTAGTTTGATGAGCCGTAGCCAGCTTGAGAATTCTGATCGTATTGAACATTTCCATAGGCATTGCCTGAATAGCCCTGTTGCTGTGCCTGATATCCCTGTTGTTGTCCAGTCTGGCAGGTGTTACATCCCTAAAACATGAAAATTTACTTCTATATTTCTAACTTTATAAACTCACTGATTGTTGGTATTGAGCTCCTGCTCCGATCGAAAGCAACAGACAAGCGGATGCAAGCACGCTATAAACATGTTAATGAAAGAAAGTCAGATGTAACAGATCCACCTACCTGAAGGACGCCATTATTAACTCAAGAGCAGACAACTCGACCTGAGTCACCAGTGTGGCAGACGTTGACAACCATTGCTTTTATAAGCTCATGGAGAAGGCGGAAATCGTGAAGACAAACAAGCCAGATCCCAGAGGTTTAGTTGCGCAAAAAAAACCGCCCCTTACGCCTGTTACCGTTGTGCAGGATATTTGGTTTTTTAGTAGAGGCTCTTGAACTCAAAACGAACAATCAACTAGTGGAGTTCAGGTAAAGCGAACGTACCGCCACTTCATAGCTGTTGATGGTAAACATTGACAATGCCAATAGAAAGCTCCTTAGTGCCAGTAAAATCCGCAAAAGAATGTGACCACTTTCTCTAATGGTCAAACAGTTGAATATTTAAGTTGTTTATGTATCTATTGTTCATTGTAACAGTTGACGCGGCTTTTGAATGAGCCAGGTGACGGGCGGAAATAATTGTGCATTGCTTGTACAAGATGCAAAATCATCTGTAAACAATGCAAGTACACGACGACCCAGCTGATGTGAGTAAGTTTACATTGACTAAAAATAAGATGTCAGAAATAGGTGATTTGACAAGTCGTAAATAGCAGAGAAACAAACTACGTAGAACGGAAGGCTTAAAATGTCAAGACTTTTTTGGAAACAAGTGTAAAAAAGTAGGCAGTTCTTTGTAATAGATAGTTCTGATTGTTGAATATAAAAATTAACTATCATTTTTCTCTGAAAGTTTAAATGTTATGTTCAATTGTCACTCTCATTTGTATTTCACGAGTTATTTTTGTCACTTACACTCTGCCAATTCATCGAATTGAAGCCAAATAAAAACCCAGACAACGTTGACTTGCACCAATGTGCAAAAAACTCACTTCAAAACTTGCAAGCTTAATGCAAATAAACTTCTTTTGTTTATACGTTTGAAAACGTCTTCAGCATTTTAGGCCTATTTAATTCAATAAATAAACATAAATTTCAAGAATCGAAAGACTTTGTTGTTTGGTGCTTCATCAATTGCCCGCACAACGGTCTATTTAATATGCATTGTAGTAATACGTCCTGTTTCGTCATACTCAAATATTCATACGCGAAATGATACAAAAGCGATAAAATTCAGCAATCCGTGGAATTAAATCTTAGCAAATAACGAGTTTTTTCAACTTTGCATTTCTGTTTTTCATGCCAGACAAATTTAAAAACCACATCAATGAACATATTTTAAACCCATAAGTAATGCTAATAAAAACAAATTCTTTTCTTTAACAATTTTACTTGAAACTTAATACCTTTTTTCGAGAGAACGGGAAAGAAAGTAGCACTTATAAAGTAGCTTTGTTTGTGATGCTTGAAGTAAAGCAGTTTTCCGCAAAAACACTTCTGCCGGTTTGATGTAACAGTTAATTTCGCGACATAATTGTTTTCTGCGTGTGTAATGATGGTCTGATTGCAAATGTCTGTCTGCAAACATTGCAATATCCCTAAATATGGGGCTCATATGCCGGTTTTGAGTAACAATGAGGTTGAAATTTGTGTAGGTCAAATTTCGCTGCCCTGGGCAGTGTCATCGATCTTGCTACCCCTCTCACGGTAGGGCCAATTTTTTTTGGCAGAGAACTTCCCTAAAGGTTGTTTCCGGGTTGTGTTTGGCTCCTTGCAGTAACTGCTTTGCATATTTTCGATTAGCATGTTAATGTTATGGAATCTGGCTACATTGTAAACCAAATTGTTGTTACTTACTCTCATTCAGCTTTTTTTCCTACATATTTTGCACTGCTGCTAATAGTCAAAAAATAACAACCATTCTCTTTGAATTTACTAGCATGCCAATTATTTTGTGTCACTTGTTGTCCGTCTTAGGACAGTTAAATGCCGTTGCCTTTCCCTGGATGCACCGTGTAAGGAGTGTAGAAACAAATTGAGTGGCTTTTAGATAGCAACGCGGCACAAACGTGGATTCGTCTCGTGAGCTTTTGTTCTCGCCGTCGCAAGGCTTTTAAAGCAAAGCAACCTTCGGCACATCGACTTTCAGCATTAAGTCATCTTCTTCGGGGTCGTGTCAAGCGGTTGGAAATATCCATGTGGTTTGTAGTATTTTGCTTTGTCTGCCCTGCGGCCCTATTTTCCGTTTGTGGTCTGCTAGCATGGCTCCGGATGTGGCATTTGCAGCGTCGGTAAGCGTTTATCTTTGCCCTTTCTTTTTATTTGGGATTACTTTTTCAGGCGTGAGGAAAAAATATTTCAACACCTGCAGGAACAGTCAAAACAACAACTTGAGTAATCTGACAATTTCATTATAACGGTTAATTACTCATCCTTTTTAGAATCTACATGCAGTCACAAAGACCTTCAGTAGTGGTTAGTAGGTGCACAGCGGACGTCATCGAAGAAGAAGAGTGTGCAACACAAATGGCCTAAGATAACCTGGTCATCAACCATGACTCACCATCAGAGCAAAAACTTTTATGTCAATACGGTTTTACTATCGCTTACATTCCCTTGCCCCATTTTGAAGTTTATTTTGACGTAAAGTATGTTTAAGTTTGTACATTGTCCACTATATTGTGACATTTTCGTTGTTTTTTGCAAATAACCTCAAGTCCCAATAAACACGCTTTTCTATTTTCACGTTTGACACACGCCAATACGACCAAGATAAAAGCCTAATAAGCTGAAGACAAGTAGTTACCTAATTTCGTTCGTTATCCATTTTGGACGTCACTCCTGATTTCATTATGGGCCGGGAAACACACTCATAATGCTTGTATTTTAAGGAAAAAGCTGGTATTTGCCATCGGGGAAGGCGGGGTCAAGCGAATCCACAAAGCAGCCCCATATTGGCGAGCCCGGTACAACTTCCATTTCGGCTTTTAAAAAAGGAAAGGCTTTGAAAATCTTCGTTTGCCGTAGTGAAAGTCACGATTTATTGTGCTCTTTCACGACTTCCTGAGAACAGCAAGGTCACCTGAATTATTACGTAGAGCTTGTATTTGGCTGGCCAGACTAATAATTATGGTGGGATATTTTTAGATTTTCTTCCATTTGGTATTTTCTTTCTATAAGCTGAATAGAATATTCTTGTAAGCAAAACATCATAATATAAAAATTTTAGAACTATCACGGCAATCACAATAAGCACAATTTCCCCGGATCGGCGGGACAACCAAAGAAAACGGCATTTCCGCATCCAACCCGATCGAACAACCATCATAAAACACCAGACGCCGCAGCTCTTGAAGGTTAGTTTATTAATTTTAACCCATTGCGGTGGAGGTTCTATTAAAGACGAACTAGACACACTTAAAGTTGTACTTCCGCCTGACAAAATGCAACTTGGGGATATTTTGGCCCTTTTAAAAGTTGCATTTGTTTTCTAGAAAAGAAACTGAAGGACAGAGTAACTTTTAAAAGTGTTTTATTAGACTTTGTAACAGAAAAGACATTCACATCACATACTTCGAAAAAAATTTTCATTTCATTTCGTTTATCACTATCACATTATAACTTTGTTTGTGTTTTTCCAGAAAACAGGCAATTTAAAATACTGTGTTACAGTAGTTTTAAACGCATATTTATAACAACTTATTCAAACTTTGACCTCCGATTTTACATGCTTTCCTTGTTTTCCCGAAGTTATCTATGAAAAGTCTTCATACGGTCCAATCGTTTTCCATAGCGTCTACCAACTCCCATTTTTGGCACGAGTGCAACAAGTCGATTGTGACCATCAGGGGGATAATTTGATAGACGCAGCAGTAAGCTGAAACTTACACTGCCTTAAAAATTGTTTTTTGGCCGCCGCTTGAAATGCAATATCGTCACGAAGTTATGTTAGTGAACTGCGCCGCCAAAACATCAAGTTTTATGTGGGCCGTGTTTTTTTGGACCGTCGATAAACTAACAATTGGATTGTAAGCTTAAAATGACTGAATTTTATCTGCTTTTGGTCACATTTAGTGGGTTACAAAAATCAGTTGCACATGCCTTCACATGAAAAAAGATCAACTTTTACAACTTTGTACTTTTAGATTGTTGTAGTTTTATGTTTTCTTCAAGTGTTTTGAAGGCAAACATTTCTGAAACATGTCGAGAACTAACAAAAGTCGATGTGAAAATAACAACAGTAAAAAGTTGATTGCAGTGGCCGCTCATTAAGAGCTCTTAAACGTTTAAAGTGTCGCTTCTGAGGCCCCTTGAACTTTGACATGTCTTGCAAATGTTTACTATTGCAGAATACAAGAAGGCATTCATGTTCTTCGATGCTAACAATGATGGTTACATTACCGTCGATGAGCTGGAGCGTGCAATGAACAAATGTGGTGTCTATCCGACGAAGCTCGAGTTGCGTGTTCTCATGTCACAAGGCGACTTAGACAGTATGTTTTACTTTTTTACAACTACATGCAACATGAAAATTGTCGTATTTGGTTACCTACCGGTCCAGTTCTTTGATTTTTATCACGATTCGTTGCAGAAAATGGCGTCATAACGTTTGACGAATTCGTCCATTTGATGAGCACTCAAGACACGCTTCCCACGAAGTATACAAAGGAGCAACTTGTGGAATATTTCCGCCTGTTCGATCGGGATAACGATGGGTTTATTGAGCGTAGTGAGATGGTTGACATCGTTCGGGAACTCCGATTAGGCCGCTTCTTTCCAACCAGCGTCATCGAACAGCTTTTCAAGGAGGCCGATGTTGATGGCGACGGAAAAATCAGTTTCCAAGGTAGTTATTACAAAAATAACAAGTTCCAAACCTTCTGATTCCTTACAATGACCTCATTTGCAGAGTTTACAACAGCTGTGAACTGATGACGCACAGTTCCTGCTTCGGTTGTTCTGCGCTCTCCAGCTACCGTAACCTTCGAAAGTTGACCACACACTTCTTCGCATAGCATCGTAAACACAAATTTCTTTCTTTACTGATATATTAAACCCACAATTTATTGCCGGGCCACGTTAATAGGTGGTTGCCCTTGACGAAAATTCCGTAACCCTGCACCAGACAGCTGCACTTTCTTGATTCGATTTTTTTATTTAGCAGTCCCGCATGTTGCTATGCATCTTATTATCCATAAATTTCGAGAAGACAAACACATAAAAACAAAGTAACCATCATTAAGTACAGAAATAAAGTGCACTGGGATTCGCTCACGGCAACGAATGACGCAAGTGTAATAGGTTAAAGCACATTGGATACAGAAAGTGTAAAGCAATATGTGTGATAATGACAAAAACCAGGGGCAGGTACGATAATACACGTTATGATTACCCGAAGCGAGGTCTCAAATATGAATCCATTTGAGTCAAAACTTCATCGAAGGGAAACACTTTGTGATGGTGGTGGTGTCGTTTTCTGTAACGGAGACTATAAGGATACTGTAGATCAGTGCAAAACCGGAAATGATACCTTTTGTGTCGGCGGTGTGGACGTGCATTATAATTTTCCCGCCATGTTTTAAGGGTTCTTACGTGTAATTTACTTAGTCGGCTACCTTTGCGAACCATATACCTGAAAAGTTAGAATTAGAGTGACATCAGTATTGCACATGGTGACTTACTTCCGGTGGTGTCGAGCATCACATAGTGAAATTAAGAGTGCGACAATCACCAAAAAGAACAAATAGGTACGCAACTTGGTCATGAGCTGCTACATACGTTTCAACAACAGGAGTATTCTTCAGGAAGAGGGCTTTGGGCATTAGACCCTACCAAACGCAGTATTAATAATTGAAGGGAGTAAAAAGTGTTCTACTCTGAAACCGAGCGGAAAATCGAATCATCCGGTGGTGTCGCGCACGACTGCTATTGAGGACGCGCAGGACTAAAATTATATCTAGCTTCAGAATTTGGGAGTGGCAGTATGTGGGGGAGAAGGAGATGACTAATAACGGCCTTCTTTGCCAATCTAGACCCTGTGCTTAAGAATGACGACAGGATTGCAAACATTCTAATGGGTATCATTGGGTGCGCTGCAGAAAATCTCTGCAAAAAATTGCGAAATCCGTAGACACCACGCTGGTGCACGCCCAACTATAGTAGTGATAGTTCAATGAATCATGACAGAGGTATCCGTTGTTGCGATCTGCCTGCGGGAAAGGGGGCTCTCCCACGAAACAATGACCACAGGAGTGCAGCCAGCTGTAAGGAGGGGTCCATGATGAACTTGACAAAAGGAGTTAGGAGTGACTCATTTTTTTAGGAGATTTGATTTGAATGTAAGTAGCAAAATCATCTCTCGATATTAGACGCCGCACCGCCAGAGCCTCCTCACCGCTGCCGCGCATCAGATCCAGTTCCAAGGACGGAGAAGGGAAAGACACCCACCACCATTATAGACACAAATTTTTGACGAACACGAACTCTCTTTGATCGTGCTTTGTCCAGCGAAGATAAAAGTTTTGACACCGCTTTATGACGCGCATTCGTGTGCATGTATAGTTTGTTGGTTTCTGCGCAATGCCTTCAGAGCTATTTTTTGTCGTGTAAATGAATGGCGTTGTCCATGTCAGGTTAAAGTTAGAAACCGCTTTTCGCGTGCGCGTATATGTTCTCCGGCAAACTCGACCGACGCCTTTTTGCCTCGGCTCCAGATTTTTCGTAAATAGGGGCTTGAAGCGGTTTTGCACTCGCTTACAGATGACGGAATAAAGTAATTAGCGGCCCCGTCAGCTCTCTAGTTTGGTGGCTATTAGGAAAGTTGCATGCGTTTTGTTTTTGGGCAATTTGTGTTTCTCGCTTTTTGTCCGAAGCTTAGAAAACCATTAGTTGGACGAATATGTTGTGATTTAGACATGTCCTGATCGTTACGGACGCTTTTTATAGATTAAGGCGTTGGCTGCTTTCAAAAAAAGTCGCGTTTTATGATGATCGACAGCATATGGCTTAAACTGTAAGGGGATGAAAAGCAGAAACATTAGTAAAGACAATTCAATCAAACAAACGGGATAGAAAAACAAACAGTTTACTTTGTAACATATTAATGACAATTATGAAAAAATAAATTCTGATCGTGAGGCAGATTGGCTAATAACTGGAATCAAAGTCAAAGTCAAACGCGGTTAAGGAATGCGATGAAAATTGGACATTGGAGGCGGATGTGAAAAAGCAGGTGTCAAACGCATCATCGGAAAGATATTGAACTTGAAAGATGATGAGTCCGCGCGGCAAAGTCCACTTCCGATTTGGTTTTGATGCTTCGATGCTTCGTGGGGGGCTCCGTCGCCACTCCTTCCGCCACGCGATACTGATGCATGCGACATTGCAATTTTTGACAGCACTCCATTTCCGGCGTTGACTTTCTTCCACTTCGTCCGACGATTTTGAAACCAAATTTTTATCTGAAATTAATTGAAATTGCGCTAATTAAATGATCTTAAACGATAGCATAGAAAAACAACCTGTGACTCTGTCAATCGTAGCGTTTTAGCTAAATAGACCCGTTCACGGATCGTGAGATACCGGCTGGAAGCAAACTTCTGTTCCAGTGTAAGTTGTTGCTCGTAACTGTAGGCTGTGCGTACGCGACGACTCTTTTTGTCTTCGCGATTTCGAGGGTCAATGGAATCAGTTTCCGAAGTGGCACCAGACCGACCTGGACTAACATTAATTGGATGTTGCACATTGTTTGATCCAGAATTGGCAAGCATCCAAGCTATTGTAAACGGGCTTGCATCGGAAACCTGATTTGGCAGTGCAAATTGCGAAGACATGTCTGAAAAACAATAATATGCAATTGTGCGCGTAGTGTTTTTTCACGGTTAAAACGATGCTACAGCTATTTGACGATTGCGCCCATCTGAGCGAGTCGGCCAAGTTTGTAAGACCATCAAAATTCCTGGCATGTCAGAAAGGCGTCATTTAAAAGAGCTATTGGCCCTCCGAAACAATTAAATGACATTTTGTACGTCAAGGCGTCTGAGTATCGCTGAAATACCCATTCGAAAAACCGCAGTAACGTGCTATTAAGCTTTTCGAAGAAGCTTTGCAACAACAGATTCGGCTTAATTAAGTTTATGACTTTGGTTGTGGTCGAAAATTTAACCGATGTAACAGCAAAAAATCAAAATTGACACTTTTTTATATAAACTTAGTGTAATCGATCAAAACCCCTTAGTTTTCTTATGTAATGCCAAGAAAGTAGGTCCGACGTGGCTGAACTTATACAATAATAACATCACTATTGTTTTATCGACGGCGTCGGATCTACGACGTTCAATAGGCAAAGCATGTGTTCGAATGCGATTCTCGTTCAGACCCCAATCAGCAACTCATGTCAAAATCCGACTTATTTCGTATACTCTTCTACTGTCTATACATTATTCCATGTTTTAAAACCGTTTGCTTAGATGCTTTGACATAAATGGTGCATCGGCCGGGCTCTTCTTTTCCCGAATTCGTGATTTTATAAAATAAAAGTTTATTACCCAAGTTTGCGAGGTGGCGTGCTTATAAGCGTTCAGTCGCATGTGATGCAAAATGTTGATCTGATTTTTAAGTTTCATTTTGTATAATCTATAACGCAATTTGTAATTGTACAAATAAATTCAGAACCAAATCTTTTATTGTTAAAAACAAACAAAAATGATAAATCTATAAACAAAAACATAATCATGAAAAAATGGCACGAGACATCAAATAATCAAATACAAACATACTGTTCTTGAAACGTCTACGGAATCAGCGATATTGTGGATGTGTAATGGTTCCGTATCCTCCCTCGGAGGATCGGAACCATGGGAATCGGAGAGGACCTCGT
>KB455494.1:91923-128278 GCA_000341325.1 Panagrellus redivivus | reverse complement strand
AAAAATTGGGGGTCGGCCTCTCCCCCTTGCTCCTAAAAAAGGTCGCGAACGCCGTGTTAAAGTTCTTCCACTGGTTTACAGAATTTTTGGCCCCTTTTCGATGAATTCTAACTGACTAATGCTTTTCTGAGTTACATCAACTATGCGCAGTGAATAATATGAGATTGAGAGACGTGCGTCAGGCGGCCGGCCAAATATGGAGATTCATGGATGTTAACTTAATTAAGGCCAAAAATGCCGTCCTCTCGCTCTCTTTGCATCATTCAACCGCGTGAAACAAAAAACCTTATAAACAAGCCTGCAGAAAGAATGCGTGCAGATCTGGAAAGGGTACTCGTAACATTGTCCATGGGGCCACAAAAGCTTAAATAACGAAAAGGTGTTAAGAAAAATCCAAAAGGCGGGTGTTCGCCTTTCAATGCACCTTTCACTTTTTGCATACGAAAAATAACTTTTTTTCATTCAAATACGAATGAATAGAAGTCAATATAAAGTACGTTATTAAGTAATCAAGCTCAAAGAATTTTTAACATGAATGCCGTTAGTGGCAGTGGAAGTGACACTTGTTCTCAAATGACTCGGATTCAATGGGATGTGTGCTCGCAACAAAAATATATTGTTTTCAGCGAGGGGTGGGGTAGAAATCTCGGCAAGCTGCAAATGGCACCAACAGTCATTAACAGGTTACATTTTCAATGTTTTTGAAAAAAGATATGTTGACAGAATTTTAGAAGTTTGGATCCCCCAGGGTCGGATTACCCTTAGTTGACATTATTAGGATGACGCGAGGACCACACTTTTTCCAACAATGTCATGGTTGTTGTTGAGAGACAACTTGTGTTTGATCGTCTGTTATCCGGTGACCGATTAACGAAAGCAAAAAGAGTGTTTGTTGAAAAAACAAATTGATTAAATTATTTTTGGTTGTACATATATCCAGACAACATTTGTCACTAAAAGCTTAACGAATTAATTGCATTCATTACATTTAATAGACAGTTTAATGCTGTTTTTTGGCTTCTTCCCCGTTCAACGATGCCACATTTATTCTATTGCGATTGCGAGTCACAGTCATCAAGTAAATGCACCACCATTTTCTAATGCAAAATTCAGGAGATACTCAATGTGTTGTTCAAGAATTCAGCACAGACACACTGACCCGGGACCATTATCATGTCCCATCTCAAGCCATTGGATCTGGTTTCATCTTCGACGATGGCAGCCATTGCGTTTAAGCGAGTTTCGCATCGAGATGAAATGCTGAAAAAGTGTGGTTTCATAACAGAAGTCAAAAGCAAAGTTCATATGTTTATGTTTAATCAGGAAGTCAGCAAAACCTGCTAAACCACCTGACTACTGACTGATACGTAGGAATTTATTAGCACTACAATTTTCGGATTTTTGTATTACCTTGCTTGTATACCTCGACACGGCATCTCACCAACTGAATTACACCTAACCGTGTAGAAAATTTGAGGACCACTTTCTTGATTTTGAGCAACTCGAACAATGTCGCCGTTTACGTCTAAAAAGAAGCAAATAGCTTTTGTTTTTACCGAAATACACCTACTTCTAGCCTCTGTGACCTCCTCCCAAGCTGCTACCTGATCACATGCATCTACTTTTTCCTTGGATTGCTAAAAGTTGTTTTCGTAAAAGATTTATTTTTCACTTATTACTGATATGACTAATTAGCTTTTGTGAGAACTAACTGCATAAAATGTCATGAGATAGACCTGTGAAATGGTAAATGTTCACATGGAGCGTCTGGTGTTTACATAAGATGAAAGTCTTACTTACCTGACCGAAACTTCTGTAATCGGCACTCGGAAAGCCGAAACCGGCAAGAGCAAAGGACAACACAACGATAGCGCATTGAGTACTTGTCATCCTAGAAAGGCGGATTGGATGACAGCCAAGTAAGGGGGTGAATGGTTGTTCAGCACGCGTTTTACAGGCGAAGAGCAAAGGGTTCTCACGCTGAAATTGACAAGGTACGGTAAAATAAGCAAAATAAACGCGGATACGCAGTTAATGGATGAGAAATAGGCTAAGCATGGGTATAAAAGGAAAAGTGCCGTGGCTCATATACCATTTGTCTGGGTAAGCTACCTGGAAAACATGGCATTTAATATAAACACCATTTTGAGTGAGTCAAAACCAAGTTTGATAAACTCAGGTAAGAACTGTAAATTTTATATTTATAAACTTGATTGAATATTAATGGAGAATGTTTCAGGAGTTTCGGAAGGTAATTACAATTGTGAAACGAAATCGGAAAGTCCTCTGGTTCCCGAACAACAGCCATCACAAGAAACATTGCCGTTGTTTCAGTCAACAATTGCTTCCGTGGTGGCGATGAACCCATTCTACGCCATCGCAAATGACATGAAACAACCATCATTGGTTGAGTTGCAGATGCTTTTTGGGTTTGGAGGTGGATATATTATGCATATACGTAAAACCCGTAATAAAATAAACCTTTTAGCAAGGAAGCACGAGTACAAACGTTCTCGTAAAGCGGTATTCGAACGAAAACCGCGTCAAGCATATTCAGCAACGCAGCTACAGACTCTTGAAAATGAATTTAAGGTGTGTGCTACATCGGCTCATTACTGTGATATGGGCAAAAAGTTCAATTGTATTTTAGGACGATAAGTATCTTAGTGTCCAGAAGCGTGTATACTTAAGCCAGTCTTTGGATCTTACAGAAACACAGATCAAAACGTGGTTTCAAAATAGAAGGTAGGCGTTTTTACCGATGCTCAATTTTTTCATGGAAACATATAAGTGACAAGTTAGTCACGCATGACCTGTTGACATTTATCGATGAGCATGTTAATGTGAGGGTGTCAGAAGTGAAAGGAAAATAAGTCATCCATACCGAGAAATTCAATGAAAAAAGTCTGGGTGCACTACTACGTCACTTTTGAGCTGAGAAAACATGTTTCATTTAAAATTATGCCCTATTAAAAATGAATTTTATTAATTGGCCGGGGAAGAAATTGCCTGCTGTTTTGAAACAGGGCTGTTGCGTCTTATTTGAACTGGAATAAGTAAACTATGATGTTTTGAAATGGGAGTAATTTCAGAACAAAATGGAAGAAGCAAATGACGTTATCGCTGAAGGAGTTATACCGTCAAAACATCTCAACGGCAAATGCTTTAATAGCACCCCCCGCATCTAATTCGGCTTCACAAAGATCCGCGTCCGAAGAAAAGAATGAAACATCATCGCCTTAGCGATGACGGCTCAGAAGATACAAAAACTTGCGTATTTACAGTATCATATTTATTATCAGTTATAATGTAACATGTAAACTCAAACAGTTTTTAACATTCTCGATTAAATTGTCGTCATACATACGATTTGGCATAAAATAAAATACCGAGACTCTTCAGTCATTTGGGCCCTAATTTGCGAAGAACTGAACAACGGAAGAACCTCGGTATTAAAATGATTAAATAAATATAATAGTACAACGTGAGATAAAAAGTTGGTCCCCCGGGAAAGGAATAACATTGCGAATGAAAACGGATTGCACACGATTGGAATGCGCGGAGTGATACGGAAGCAGGTCCAACTATGGCAACGATGATATTATAGCATTATGGAATGGCAGACAATCTCAGAGGTTTAACAGTCTACGGGCTTCGAGCAATACTCCTTGCGGTTTTGCTTGTTGATACGGATACCGTGGGGGCAACGCTTGCGGCCATGGGAGTCGAGAACAGCGCGGCATTCACCGATCTTTTCAATATTCTGGATTTGCAGGGCGGGCACTGCAAGAGGGGCATTTAGCCATAATGATATGCCATTTTCTTTGTTATGTCTATTTTCTTGCCGTTCCGGCTGACAGCAAGGCCTCAATATAAATGCAAAACAACGACTTACGGTGACGACACATAACGGTTTCCTTGGGGCATTTGCGGATATCCTTCTTGTCAGTGCATTTGAGGTAGCGGTAACGCATGCCTGTCAAGTCCTTCTTGCATTTCGACCAGCGTGTCCACTTGGAGTCACTTCCGTCGTCGATGGGCAAATCCTGAAACATACGTAGGTGATTCAAAAATAGACGTCAGATGAGGAAGAATAGAAACATACACGGAAGCGAGATGGAAAACCACTCTTTTTGAAGTCCGACTCAGATTGGGGGATTTCGAAGTAAACCATGTTCACGCCCTGGTCTTCATTCACAAAAACATCGGGGTGTGTTAGACGGCTTTGCGCGTTCAACAGGCAGTTTTGCGCCTCATCTGAAGGGTACCACATGGCAGATTTGCAGCTAAAACCATAATCCTTCTGTGCTCGCAAACAGGCAACCTGACATTCAGCGAGGCTGTCAGCATCGGTTACCTCCTGAATGTGACCAACGAGAACGAAATTAGGCACCGCGGGGAAAATGTTGGATGTGCCTAAAATAGGGCAATTATTTCATTCATTTGGAAATGATGAATGAATTGAAACATACCTTCAGCGAGTTCCTTGGGGAGGCAAGTCTTTTCGAGGTAGACGGCGGTCTTGGAAGGCGTCAAAGCATCAATTTCACTGTGGTTAGCCGCGGAAATTGAAAGTTCACATCCGCTTGGCGAGTAGACGGCAGATGCGCTGTAAAAAGGGGATGTTATAGTAGTGATAAAGACACGTGTTGCTCACCAGGAGAAAATGGATTGTTGTTCACAGGCCGTAGCACAGTCCTCACGTGTTTTGGCGGGGGCAAAGAAGACTTCGTCACCGGGATTAGTACGCTCGGAAGAGTCGAATTGGGTGTAGCGAGCGACTTCTCCGATTCTACAATGGCCAGCACCGGATTTAGCGGGCCCATTTCGTTGAACGGCCTGGAATTACTTTGTTTTTATCCATCTTGTGATAACAAGAATGTTAATACCTGGTACTCGGCGGTCGCTGAAGCGGATGAAGTAGAGCTAGATGAAGACTGTGCGGATGAGCTAGAGCTGGATGAGGATTGTTGGGATGAAGTAGAAGTAGCTGATGACTGCTCGGAAGTAGAAGCGGTACCGGAGGCAGGAGCGGCGGCAGGAGCGGGGGCAGCTGATGACGCTTCAGGGGCTGGAGCTGGAGCGGATGCAGTAATTCCGGGAGCAGCTGCTGTTTCGTCTTCGAAAGTCGCCTCTACGGGGGCGGATTCTTCAACTTCGGATGGGGTGACCTCCTTTAACGGAACGCTTATTTTAGTTAATCTAATTACAATTAAAAACATTGTTATCAGCTTACATTGGTTTCAATCTTTTCCGCGCTCGAGCTAGCAACACCGCCTTCAGCGTTGCCGCCGGAAGGAGCAGCTGTCGTCGGGGCAGCAGTGCTTGAAGCAGCAGCGGCTTCAGTGGTCTCTTCAACGGTCAATTGGGCATCAGTCGGGGGCAATGCAGCCAAGTACACAAAGTAGTCACGACCATGATATTGTGTCAAGAAGTACGGGTACTGTGTACCGTTGACTGCGAACAAATCACAGATCTTCCACTTGTTGTCATAAGTGAGAGTTCGGCAGATCCATTGCGTGGACGCATCTTGGAATTCAGTGCACTTCTGAAGACACTCTTCACACGAGAGACCGGTCGTACGGTCGAACATGATCGCATGTGCAATCGCCGATTGAGGCTCGATTTCCCACTTGGAGCTGTCTGTAAACGAACCATACTATTATAACGGCAAATGTAAACACTAGTAAAAGGGTATAATTTTAAAGGGTTTTGTCCGATTCATGAGTTTAAATGCAAATTGCAAATTGAGTTGACCTAAATGCTGAGTCTATTACGTTTTTCTTCGATTGAGCTCGAACTTTTGCAACTCATCGTTCGCGCGGTCACGCCAGATATGGCTTTTGTGTTTTTACAACAAAAGGTAAACAAATGCACTGAGTGAGTGGAGATCAGAAAGTTCGAAGGGTAATTATTATTATTGTGAAAAAATGATCAAAAAGACTTACCGAAAGAACATTGTCCGATGCTCTTCTCGTCACGTCGAAGCGGTGGAGGAGGAGGACGGTAGCCAAATGAAGCCGCGATGTTGGTGGATTCTGGCATCGGAACGCGCGGAGGGGCAATAGGAGCCGCGGGGGCGAGGGCTTCGGAGGATGAAGCACCCCCTTCTACATTTTCACTACCAGCACCAGAATAGGCTTCATATCCTCCGGCAGCGGTAACGCTAACCAAAGCGACAGCCGAGAGAAGTATCCCGACGCGAACAAGCATCATGAAATGTGGAAACTTCGGACAAAATTGACTGAAGTGGCACGTTAACAAAAGGCTTCGATGACAAGAGTGTCTGCACTGAAGAAAGCGAAATCTGTTGACGTTGTTTTATAGAGATAGGGATTGGGCGAGCCCCAAGAACCGTCGATCTTTTTCCGGATAACCGGTATTGAGATTCTCCCGTGCTCGACAACGGCAAAATCAGATGCTTGAAGGGCGTTGCGTTGCACGCATAGTTTTGGGCTACGGTTCCGTATCGTAAAACACACCGGTGGGGGGAGTCTGTCTTTCGAGGCGCCGCAAATGAGATGAGCCATTCCGGCGCACTCTCCATTTCTGGATGACCCAGATAAGACGAACGGCCGCCTCTAGCCATGTAGGATTTGGGGCATTTCTTTACGAGTACACCTAAAACATGTTGCTTCTCGCGGGAGGTAACCGCAATGACACTTAACTGATACCTCCTGTTGACTGTATGCTTAAAGAGGATAATGTCGCCATAGGGCACAATGTTCAATCAACGAAAACGAAAGACAGTATGCACCATTCTCCTGCTGTGTCTAGCAGGAGGCAGACTTTGAGACTTTGAACAACATGCAAATTCCAACGTTTCGGTGTTTCTCTTGTAAACGAATCAGACCGGATAATAGCTATTTATGCAACCCGTTGTAAATCTATTCACTATTTTCTTTCCGTTAACCTTTTTTCCACCCATCGATTGTTACCAGTTTGCTTGCATCAATTAAAGAAGATGTGAATCTCGTCAAAATGTTGTGCAAAAAGATCCCACACTTGTGATTCTGTACACGCAAAAAAACTGCGAATTCCGTCGAGACTGGGAGAAAGCGTCTTGCATGCGATCTCGCAATATCCTGTGGTTGCGCTTTCACTTTCGGTAATTTGGGTCGGATGTGTTGATGAAACACTCGCAGCAAGTCTTTCTTCCCGGTAGTTCCTCTTCAACCTGATTACCCTAACATCAGTTCGCGCTCATCAGAAAAAGGGAAAAGAAAGGAGCGAACAACTGAAAACCAGACAAAAGTAAGTAAGTGACCTCAGTTTGATGGTTGTACCTGTCAATATGCGGTGCTCATTTTCTTCGCCGAATTATGATCCTCGCTGAAACTGCGCCCTCATTGTCCGATTTCTCACGAGTAAATTGCGAATCAAAATAGTTTGCATATTCAACTGCATAAAAGAATGGTTAAAATATATTTTGCGAGATACGCAATCTAGATTAGTTAAGTGGTTCGGTTATGAATGCATTGTTATTGGTTGGAAATAGGGATTATGTGAAAAGAATGTGCAAAATCTCAGATTCGGTAATTCCGAAAAGCGGAAATTGTTGGGGATTCGTGCCGTTTCCAGCCATCGGGCTTCACATAATTAGGCTCAGGGTGCGATGGTGCAATCATCTGAACGGAGTTGGTTGGCGCTGCCCAATGTAAAGTCTGCAAGTTGAAGTTGGAGTCAAACTTTTGAGGGCTCAAGTGTTTCAAACCTGCTGAAGTTTATTTTGATTGTCCATCCATTCCTTGAGAGGCATTTGGGAGCCCATTGTCAGGTACATGTCGTAGTGCTTGCGCTTGGATGGGTCACATAAAATGTCTTTTGCGGTGTACAGATCGCGGAACGACTCTTCGGCACGTGCTTTGTCTTCGGGAGAGTCAAACTTATCCGGATGCATGTTCACAACTCGTGAACGAAACTCGGCTTGAATCTGTTCAGTCTGAAAATAGACACAACAATCAAAACAACATCCCTATCAGTAACTCACCGTGCTAGACGGAGCACAGCCAAGCAGAGCATACAAGTTTGACATCTTAAAACTGTCTACTGTAAGTTATGTTATTAAGTTGTGATTAGTAAGTAATGTTAACGACGGAACGCCACACTCAACATTCGGCAAAAACGGATGAAAAAACAATTAAAACTTCATTCAAAAATCAACAATAACAAAACTTAACAAAACCAGACAAATCATTCAGCAGTAATGCCCTCAGGCGCTTCCTTCTCGATCTTTTTGGTATTCTCGGTAGCGGTAGGTTTGTTTCGTTTCATCGCAGCTTCCTTTTCAGTCGCAGCGATGTCACGGAGTTTGTGGCGTCGAAGATTGCGAGCAACTTTGTCGAATACATCTCGAGCAGCTTTCCATTTGGCATCTAACTTGGGATTGTTACCATTGTTGTTTTGGAAGCGTTGCAGCTTGGCACTAGCATCCTTGGCAATGTCGATGAAGAAGTAGGGTTTGTCGGTAGTCAATGCCAGGGCAACTTTGACTTTGGTTTTCTTTTTCGGGGCAGGCTCTTCGACGGGTTCCTCCTCTTTCTGAAAATAACAAAATAATAGCATGTAAAATCAATGTTAGAGAGTGGCAGCTTACCTCTTCCTCTTCTTCATCGTCCTTTGCTGCCGGTTTGAGGAAGCTGAATGTGTCCTTCTTTCCAGAAACTGAAAATGAACGAGTCAGAAAGAGATTAATCATAAAAGGAATGAAACGTACGCAATTTACCACGCAATTCGGCAGCAAAATCCTGGTCAATCTCAAAGAAACGCCTAGGATCGACCACCGGAGCAGCCTTCGGAGCAGTGGTGTCCCTTTCTGGCTGGTGGCTGGGAACAGTGTATTCACCATAGTCGTCGCTGTCCTGAAAAATGAATATTATATTGCTTCCAAAATAATAAATTACTCACTTCAGCTCTCTGTGCAGCTGTTGCTTCCTCCATCCAGCGAACATGCTCAGGATTCTCAGGATCGAAACGCTGGAAGGGTCTCACACTTGTCACCGACTTCTTTGGAGCTTCTTTGTGTGTGCTACGAATGTCGCGTCCAACAACCATTGAAAGCAGCCGCATCTGACGCTCCTTCTCCATCTTCTTCTTTGTGGCATCGTCTTCCTGAAAAGGCAAAAATATATACAGTTATCACCAATTTAACCGAAAAAACAAACCTCGTTTTCGTATTCCTCCAAGAAGTTGTTGTCTAATTTGAAACGGTCGTCATTGCCAAAAGTCGATTCAAGATGCATCAAACGGCCAGACCCTTTACCGGAGAAACGAGAATTGATAAGCTCATCGGGATTTTGCAATTCGATATCAGCATCTTCGTCGTCGCTGCCACCGAACAAGGCAACTTTGCCAGCGACTTTCTTTTTCTGCAATGGAAGAGTTGAAGTTTATATATAATTTTTACCCAAAAATAATGTATTACCTTGCTGGGGACCTCATCTTCATCTGAACTGTCGTTGAAAACAATGCGCTTGGTTTTCTGTCCACTGTCAACGGTTTTGAGCGCTTCCGAAACGAGCTTCTGGCGTTGACGCTGAGCATCCTGCTTCTCGCGCAACGCATTCAATCGCTTATTTTGCGAATCAATCTGCTTCTTGGTGGGCTCATTATATTCATCCATTACAGCTTATCTGGAAAGAGTGGATTTAAAAGGAAAACAGATGGAAAACGAATTGAAGGAAAATATCACGAGCAGCGGAAATGGTCGGCTGCAAAATAGCAAAACTTGATAGTTTGCGTTTGAGCACACTTTGCCAAGAGATGGTAGAACACAATTCGAAGTTGAAAAGATGCACACTGTATGAAAGTATTGAAAAGTTGAAACTCAATGAAGAGTAACAACTGCTTATGTCTATTGTCAATAATCAACAAGACTTGTAATAACAAATTTAACATAAACGCAAATAGAAATCAAAAATTAACGAACTCAACAACAAATAAAAAAACTGAACGTTCTAAACTACAAAAACAAGAAACAACAATACTAAAGTACTTGTTGAAATAACAAAAATGAAACTAATTTAGTCAGCTTCTTCGAAGGCTTCAACCGGATCGACATCATCCAAGGGGCGTGTGACGTGGGCTGCGATATCAATAGTTGTATTGAATGGATTCTTCAGAGTCAGCTTTTTCGTATGCGTTTCGTTCTCGGTGTTTTCGACGACCATATCGATGAAATCCATGATGTGATGCTAAAAATGTGATTCATGATTGCCAAAACTCAACAAGAACCATAAAAACTCACAATAATCAGTCGACTGATGCAAGCTTGTGTGATACCGTACTCTGCAAGCGTGTTCACATCGACAATAAGGTTGTCGTCAGCACCGCCGACAGCAATCAAACCCGCTTGCCCGGTAAAGTTTTCCAAAATGTCGACGACGTCCGCGTAAACGCTATTTTCGGCCATTTCACCGATAACAAGCAGCGTCGGACAATATGTCAGAAGCATCTTATCACCGGCGATACCACGAGACCCATAAGGTGAGAACATCGGAATAGCGAGATCAATCAAACCAGAGATGCCGGAGACGTCCAAAATGATGTCATGCACGAATAAGCATGACACGCCCCAAGCGGCTACGAAAATGCGATCACCTGGACGGCGTTTGACAATTTCTTTCAGCTTGTTTCGGACAAATTCAACGGCATAATCAGCGGCTTGGTTCATGTTGGGGTTCGTGTCCTCCGGGAAAGGGTTGTGGATGGCCAGCTTTTCGACAACGGCACCCATATTGGAAAGGGCACTGAAAAGAAGCAATTTGACTTCAATTTTTGAAAGGAATTGAAGACTTACAGGTAAATAGGTTCATGCGTATGATAGATTGGCGAAATGTTTTCATCGTCGAAGGTGATACCCGGATAAACGAGTACAACGTAGACATTAGGTTGCTTGAGCTTCCGTTTGATCTGAGTCAGCATCCGGATGTAGGGATCGCATGTCTTTTCGACGATGATCTTTTCGACGATTTCATTCGTGACAGCGATAGATTCCGGTGCTTTTTGAACAAACATGCCGCTTAACTTTGTGCCCTGAAACGATAACCAATGTAAATACCGTAAAAAGCAGCAAAAAAGTAACATACCGCGGGTTTAAGGTACTTCAACAGTGTCAAATACGTTTGCAACTGATGCTCCTCGAGATTCAACAACAACCAAGCATGAGCATCCATGAATTCCTTCGAAAAATCGACAAAGATAGCATTCCGAAATCTGGTTGCATTTTGAAGCGTGTGCGTATGGAACAAAGCCATCGCATCCGGCCTACCCGAAATAGCAATCTCCATTAGGTATTGGTCCGAAATCAGGGGCACCAGATTGAGAAGGGCTTTTCCGCGGAGCTCGAATTCCTCTTCCATCGCTGTAGCAACTTTATGCGCTTGGACGAGGGTTTTGCGCTTCACCTCAGGCAACAGTTGAATAAGTTGACGAACAAGCGCCCGAGAGACGCGATTGTACTCCGGCGACGGTGTGTTCAGGGATCGCGGTGGCTGGGAGGTACCCGGTAAACCGACGTCGAGGATATCGTCTTCGTCGTCTTCTTCATCTGCATCGTAAGTAATGACGAATGTTCTGAAACCACGATGTTTTAAAATACAATGCGCATCTAGATGAAACTCACGTTAAAATCTCCCGGATAAAGAAATTGTCATCGTAAATCTTCTCAAACTCATACAACGATTTCGCAATATCCTTATGAAGCAGCTTCAAATGCTCGATGGCATCGTCACCGAAGTCGATGATGATCCTATCAACATTGCTAGCCGGTGTGTCGAGGGTGTCATCGGACGCTGAAAGCATGTTTTTCAGTCAACATGAATCAGAATTCGAACAACTTACTTTTTGCGGCTGCTTCTTTCGACTTTTTCGGCTGCTTTCGTTTGGGAGCCTTGCTGGATGGCGGTTGAATCGCTTCCGGTGGATCGGGAGCATGCATGTGGCCACTGCTGTTATTGTTGCCATCGTTGAACTTGTGACTCGCCGACACATCAGAAGCGGAAGGATGATATAGCGGCGATGGCGCTGGTGGCGGTTGATAGTCATTCGCAGGAGCATCATTCGAAACAAGCGCAGCGATACTGGCCCGTTTCTGCAAAACCCTGGGCATGAGAGATGGTGCGAGGTCGGCAACGCTTTTTGACTTGTTGCGCTTAGGACGCGTGAAAACATGCTCAGCCAACGAGGTAGGTTCGTGATGTGTAGCCGTTGGGATAGATGGAATCGGTTTCGGGTCAACAGGCGTCGAAGACACCGCGGAAGTTAGCGGTGTGTCATTAGTTGCCGAAAAGGGCGAAATCTTTGCTGGCGATTGTGGCGAGACAGGGGTCGGGACCGGCGTCGGATTCAGGGGTACAACCGGCGTAGAATACGCAAACAATTCCGGAAAGTTGAACAACGACGCATTCATGAAGGCCGGAGTGTTCGGCAGTGAACAGCCTGAGGCTAGTTTAGGCAGATCCTGCTGAGCCAGTGGTGTTTTGAACGATGGATCATTGCCAAGAGATGCCGTATTCGATGGAACCGGGTTTGAAGATTCATCTGCCGGCGTTTCCAGCGGCGTTGATGTGATCTCCAGGGCTGCAGGGGCAGAAGGTCTTTTGCGCCAGGCAAAAGGAAGGTGCAGAATCAACTTTGGACGCTTTTCCGGTTCGGCTGGTGCAACTTCTGTACCGTCCGGCTCTGGTGCTGGCAAGGTGGGCGCAACAGATGATGCCATTGGCGCAGTGACAGACGACTCACCCCGTGCCTTGGTGCTTGCCTCCGATTTCGATCGCTTTCTTCCAATCTTGGGGCTATCACCGCAAGTTGGGGAGGTAGATTGTCGACGAATGCTGCTCTCAGTAGTAGGAGCATGATCCTTGGGCGGCGGAGTCATTTTGGAAGTGGATGAAATCGGTTGTGAGGCCGAATCGGCGATGGATGTTGATTTGGGTGGTGGTTCGTGGTTTACTTCGGGCATGTGAGAAGGGTCCTTCGGAACACTTTCTGCCATGACTACCGTTGTTTGTAGATGGTTGAGGGAGGGCGTGGAGGCCTCTCTGAAAAAATAAATATAAAAAATTAGAAATTTTCACTTTTGAACTGTCACCAGGGACGGGGTGCGTATATTTTTTCGCGGACAAAGCGTTCAAAATCGGACAAAATCTGCCCCACGATAATCCTGATGCTAAGCTTATCAATCAGGAAGGAAAAAGAAGCAAGAAAAATGAACAGAAAAGCCGAATTTTGAACGTACTAGGAAAAAATCACGGAAAAATGTTCAGGTGGGAAAAACGTCTGGGGCGGACAAGAATGCCCGAAAGGTTGGCGCTAAAGTACTGATATCACGTCCAAAACAACCTGCGAGATGCCTGGTACGTTAGGGAAGGTGGCACACCGGTTTATAGTGCCAAGGAGTGAACACGGGGTGAGATTTTCCGGCTCGGATCGACGCTTTGGGCTCGCCCTCCTGCGAGTTAAAAAAATCCTACAGCAGTTTGAAATGTGCGCGGCGAGAACACGCAGGTATTCCTTGTGGCCTTTCAAACTCCAATCAACGGGACGCACAACCGCATTTCTTCATAACGGTTGTCCGTGTGACCGCAATTGGCGCGCCATTAATTAGCCATTGAAAACAAATTTCAAACTCAATGCGTTGAAAATCAAGCAGGTCGAAAAATCAAATGATGCTTCGTCATTTTCCTGCACAGCTGATGGAATTACGAATTACTACGGCAGTCATAATTTAAGAGCTTTTTACTTGTTTTTATTATACCTTCGTTTGATGTATTTTGTGAATTTCGCTTTAATCGTGAAACCACACATACAGGATGGTCCCCCTGAAAACAGTATTACATGACATCAGTCTGCTTCTCTTTGTCCTCGTGCCTCCGAATTTCTTATTTTTCGCTGTCCTTTTCTTTTTTCTGTTGTTTTCATAGTCAAACGTTTTGCAACGTGGCCATCATTACGCCACCGTTTTGTGTCAATGTTCTGAAAGTGCTTTATTATTGCTTCTCTATGTGAATGAAGATGTTACAGCCCGAGGCAAGATGACTTTGCAGTCCATCTTAAACGCCTGCGGTGTTTCCTTACAAATTGTAAAATTGGATCGCTTTCAGTTTTCTTCACCGTCCTACCGATCAAGCAAAACCATGACCAAGGCTCGCACTCTGGAGAATGAACACAGTAAGTCCA
The DNA here is from genome assembly GCA_000341325.1 of Panagrellus redivivus. Classification (NCBI taxonomy): domain Eukaryota; kingdom Metazoa; phylum Nematoda; class Chromadorea; order Rhabditida; family Panagrolaimidae; genus Panagrellus; species Panagrellus redivivus. Next base: position 114,100 of record KB455494.1, on the reverse strand, counting down.
AAAAGCAGAAGCGCGTCAGGAAAGTCAGGGATCCCGAAGCTCCGAAGCGTCCTCGTTCAGCCTACATTATCTGGCTCGGTATGAACCGTGCTCGACTTTCGCAGCCAGGTATGCCTGTTACTGAAGTCAGTAAGGTTGCCGGTGTCGAATGGCGAGCTCTTGAAGACAAGACCGTGTATGAACAACTGGCCGCCGTCGATAGGCTGCGTTATCAGAAGGATTTGGCCGTCTACAATGCCAACAAAGCTGGATAGTGCTCAGTTCAATCAAATTTTTGTTTCTGATTGTAATATTGGACATTTGTTGCTCATTTTTGTACACTTTGACTTTTCTGGTGATACATGAAGTAAAAATTGCGTCATCTTAGAGTTGATATGGCTACACTTTGTCAATGATGGGTTAGAGCCCCTCTGAAAGTTACCTAATACGGAAAGCAAGTGTGCCTTTATCGAATTAAAGCATGTCTCCATAAGACCTGTCCACCGCGTGTTAGAAAAATTACCATTGCGGTTGTTTTTCGCGAAAACAGCTCCTATTCCAATACCTGTTACTAAAATGGTTTACGATGTGCAGTGCTAAAACATGGATACAGTAGTATGTAGTTGTGTTATCACGTGATGCAAACTGCTTGAAGGGTATATGACACGGCTATTGCGGTGGGAAAGCTTACATCGTTAAGTTTAAATGATCTATTATGTTGAATTCCACGTCCACGTGGCAGGAGGAATCATTCAAAAACCTCGCAAAACCATACATCCAACATCAGTTCATCATTTTGTTTTCTTCAATTTGCAAACTCATCTAAAATTTACCAGCTCTTCCGATCCTACTTCATTTTGTTGATTTGCTCTTTGTTGTCGTGTATCTATTTTTGGTGATCATTGAAAGATCATCTGAGACGTAGTGAAAGTCACTGTAGCAGCAATATCGCGCTTGCAGTTTGTGTTTCTCGATCACAGGTACTTGGATCATATAGTCAAACTCTATTTTCCTTTCTAGAGCACCAATTGGAAGAGCGATTGAGCACGATCATCACACAGTAGTCTTGCACCTTGCACAAAATTGACACATCAAGTGCAAATTATTTGCTCCGCCTTTCTGCTGGAATATAGGTTCAGTTCTACTTGATCAGAGTTGTTACTCTTTCGTCTGCGCCCAAAACTGTTTTGTCGTTAATTGTTACGCCGAATTTCCTGCCTCCCTTCCAATCCCCAATCCCGAAAAGGGGCAGCGGATATACATTGACGGTATTGTGTTCTTTAAATTTCAAAACGTAACATATAGGGTATGCCCTTGTTCAGCGCTTGCAACGTTGAGATATAATCTGCATTATCTTATTCAAATCTGTGCGACACGAAAGCCGTCACCGTTACCGCCTCTCGTTTACCCCTCTGCTACTGCACTTTGGTCAGTGACACTAAAACATACCATTGGGTTGCCGGTGGTAACAAGTAACAACGCGAAGTTGTGCATTGAATCGCTGTTGGATCATATTTTTAATCTAAGTACCAGTTGAACATGGCTTGTGCGGAAATGAATCTCGTCTCAAACACCCTGGCGTTACAGTAAGTTTCCTTTAATAGCAGACGTTATTGACCTTGATCAACCGGGTCCACGCAAAAATTGTACATGTTTGAACCTCAAACAATGCTCGCCGGGATTCACTCTGACCATTCGTCATCTGTCAGGAAGTTTTTGAGTAGGAACACGAACTATATTTCCTTCTATCTAACCAGTGGACCGTTAGTGTCGCTGATCTGTCTGAACCTAATTTCATTTGTACCCGAACAGTCGCCGCGCGGCAGGTCGGAAATTATGTTTCTCCATCACACTCTACGAGTTTAAACGGAATTCTCGTGGGATATCTTGTTGTCAGATGCATACCATCATCATCATGTTTCATTGTATAACGGGTTTTAATGTGTTTAGTTTGGCCCTGTTTTGTGTACTTCGGTGTTTCAATGTGATCTGACACACATGGTTCCATAGTTAGATACCACCGATTCACATCAACCTCACTAATTTCATGATTTGTAGTTGACGTAATTATACTGACGTCAATTATACACCAACTTTTTTCTCTTCGCGACTGCTCAGTTTGTAGGCAAACGACTGGTGGCGGTTGTGTAGACTCAGGGCGTTTGTTTTCTGGATCTAATGCGTGCAAAAAAGAGCCGTCGAACGGGAGTCGATAGATGACGATGAGTCATCGCTGGTCTCAAGCGTTACCATATCGATGCGCTCACTTGTTTGTATGTATCATTTGACCATGTTGTCGTGGCCCAATGTATGAAACTTCCTTAAATTAAAAACGCACGCCCGCGGGTTTCTTATTCCTCTTGTTAAGCAAACAATACGAACATCCGAAACGTATTCAACATGAGTGCAATACTTGAGATTGCTAGTTTGCTGGCTTTTTTCTCGCCTGCATGATGACAAATTTCTTCAGTCGCGCCCCGACAACAATTTGGAGTCTGAGCCCACCCCTGAAACGTGGTGCGCAAAACACAAGGAACACCTCCCGCCAAGGTGAATCTTTGTTTTGGTTCCTTACAGCCGGTCAATTTATTATGTGCATTTGTATTGCGTTTTCTAATACCCTCCGCTTGGCACTGCGCAACGCCCCTATAGCACCGATAAGATAAGCTATCGGCGCAAACAGTCCTCGCATAACTAGATTGCTCAGTGAGGGCCTACAAACCGAGAGCATTTTAAATGAATGTTCAACCCTTGGCAACGTGTTGAAACAAGTACCAACGACTTTCACACGACGAAAGAAGAACGTTCCTCCATTGTGACTGATGCGACCGGAGCACTATTTGTTCTTGTCGCTTCCGTCACAACATGTGTCCATTTTGTTTTAGCTGGGGCTTCACATGTATCTATGGACCATTCCTCTCAGGTCGTCATCGATTGATTGGAGCGTAGATAGAGCCTTTGTTGCTTGCAGTCGCGCTGACTTGTGTGCCGTTCCGTGTTTGCGTAGCTATAGCTGGCTTGTGCGTTTGTTTCCCTTACATAGTGGTAGGCACAAATTGCTAAACCCCATCGTTTGTTTTATTGATTTCATAGTAAGCACGCAGGCTTTCACTGAGTTGGGTTAAAAAATCACTGACGAAAAGATGAAAGTGCAGTCAACATGAACTACTCTATGACCGTGCTGTGTCCAGGCGTCATGCTGACAATTGCCAGCGTTACTACGTCTTTGCAAAAAAAAAGAACTTACCAACCGCGCGTGTTTTTAATCTTTTGTGTGTAGGATAGTCTCACGTGCACCCCATGTTAACACTATTACACTTTTTTTCTTTCCAATCTAATTAACGTTATGCCAACATTTTTTTATACATTTAATGTAAAAATGTAATGTTTATTAAAACTTAGTTCATTCGATAAAAACCGTTGCAACTTTTTCACTGCGTGACCAACCTATACTCATTTATGTTTCGTTTTACAGAGCCGTTTTTAACGCTTACCGGCCCCACCTACCTTATGTGCTAGAAATGAATGCTCCTGCGGTTGTGCCAAACGGGCAACCGCCAATGGTCATTACTGCAGAATTGGTGGAGCGATTTCGTGCCTTCCAACCGACTTTATTTGCGGCCCCTGTTTCAAACGAACAATCCACACCCGAGTCGCCAGAATACGAGGCAAAGCAAAACTTACGCAGTTCGATTTTGGCTGGCACTTCCGTGCAACACACCACTCCTGGGTCAGTTTCAAGTCAGTCGGATTATGCCGCTGATTCCCCAAACCTTGGCCCTCTGACGATCAATAGTTCGCCGAGATCAGTTAATTTTTCTGTTGGATCGTCGCCGTCAGTTGCTAACATGCATCCCATGCAGAACTCCTCTCAAGGCATGCCGCAGAGGGCGCCAAAATGTTCCATCTGCGAAGCCGAATCTACCGGGATCCATTTCGGTGTCGAAGCGTGCGCGGCGTGTTCTGCCTTTTTTCGACGTACTGTTGTGCTTAGCAAGCAATACATGTGTGCCAAGAACAATTCATGTGATTTCCGTCATGGTATGTCTTTTGTCTTCCTTACATTGCAAGTCCCATCAACCCATTTATTTAGATTCGCCTTCAGGACAGAAATGCCGTGCGTGTCGATTTCGCAAGTGCTTGGACGCAGGCATGGAGAAAAACGGTAAGATCAAATTTCATTCCTCTATCGGTTTACAGTGCAATAATACTCCTGCCAAATTGACTTTTGCATTAGTCACGAGTTCGAAACCATATGCCTACATTTTCCCGTTAAATGCTAATGACCACTTCCTTTCAGCGGTGCAACAAAGGCGCGATGCAATCGGAAAATATTCAACTGCATCTCAAGCGGTGAAACGCGAGTACAGCGAATCGATTTGTGATGATCAAACACCGTACATCGTTAAAAGTCCTACAGTTCCGAAGTCGCCCGTCGATTTGGAAGTTCCGAGCGTGTTTGATGAGCTGAAACGACAGTACCATAGACTCAATAGCCAGCGCAAAGTGTTCTACTGTAATACCTCCGTTACCGCTTTATTTGACGACAATGACTTGGTATGTGAACACTATCAATAACAAATTCTAATCAGGTTTTTGCAGGAATTTCGTGAGTTGCAAGACTTTGCCGATTGCATGTACCAACTTTATCGTGTCGAGCCCAGATTGTGCATTGAATTTGTGAACAGAAACAATCTCTTGAAGTTACTGCCATCTGTTGAAAAGGTGAGTCTGTTTACAATGTACTTCCGCGAACGCGTGCTGTGTGACATGTCCCTTGTCATCCATCGCGCGTTATCACACCTCCGTTTTTGCCTAAAAGTACAAGTCAACGACATTGCACTTTTGCGCCGTCTGATTTGTATTAATTAGATCAACAACAAAGACGCCGTTGATCATGCGACCGTTGTTTATCAATATTCTTATTTTAGCGCAAAATCTTTTCCCATTTTCTGTGCCACTTCCAAGCTGTCGAAGAACCGTACCTCACCTGGCAATTTGGCGGCGAACATGCTCACCGTTATTGGGTTATGCCAAACAAAGTTTACATTGACTTAAACCGTATTGACCAATACTTTGACAAGGATGGAAAGATGAAGGATCTCAAATTGACGAAGGAAGAAGCCGAAAGGTGAGTTGTTAATACATGCACAAGATTCAACATATTTCAATATCCGATTTCAGCATCTTCAAACCATCCTTCGGACAAGCAATGGAATTAGTAGGTGCTCGTATGGCCAGGCTGGACATCACTTCGGATGAACTTATTTTCCTTGTTGGATTGGTTTTGTTTGATCCGAGTAAGTTTTCTTACTGTAACTAACTGTTTTTTGACACACTTCATTTCAGCAATTATTGGAATCTCACAAGAAACACAAAGAGTCCTTCACGAATCGCGCAATTTATTGATCAAGGAACTCATGGCTACGTATGAAAACAACATTGTTGATCCCGAGCTTCGTTTAGCCAGCGTCATCTTGATAACATCCGGCATCAAAGTGCATGCACTTAAGACCAAGGAAAACATGACCCTACTGAATTTCTTTGATGTTATTCCTCGTGATCAACTTTTTAATGAAATTTGGGACGTCACTGGCAACGACAGCGCTGAACCGAAGCTCAAGCAGCATCGAACTGCTACCTCACCTCAAAGCGTTTCCACCTCATCCACTGACTCTCCTTCCTGTTCAACTTCCGAGTAAATTATTGTTCACACTGATTTATTACGGGTGTTGTACAAAATTTGTTACAGTTTGTTACAGTTTTTGTTATTTTGCTATCACTTTCAGATGTATGTTTCCAGGTGTTTGTTTGTTGTTTACTAGCCATGTTTTTAAGTTTTGTTGACATAAAAGTATTTCAAATGTGTGTTATGTGTCATGGAAGCAACTCGTCATCGTCGTCGTCATCATTCTTCGGTAGGTTGATAGCATACTTTAAAGGAATGACGAAAACTGTGATATCATCTGTAGATGCGTATCCGCCGCTGGCAAGTTTCCACTTGCATTGGCTTACAAGTTCTCCTCGCGCGGCAGCGACTAGTTCTTGGGCGACTAATGTGTACCTGAACATTTGATCTTGCCGTGAAGAGTATTAGAGAACATAACCTTACTTTGAAAAATCCGAAAATTCCGTTTGCGACAGGGCACTTCGGACAATCATTGCCACTTCCTCATTGCTAAGCACATCCCAAAGGCCGTCTGATGCCATGACAACGACTTCTCGGTCTGATAATGAATCTAGTGCACGAACATCAAAGACGTTTACCTGAAGAAGCAAATGGGATACCGTGTTTGGGGTGAGTAAAACACACCTCAGGATAAGGGCTCAGAAAGGGCTTTATCGCCACTTTGTCATTCGCTGTCATCAAGTGATGGTCGCCGAAACCCCTGCATACTCCAATCGTGTTTAGTAATCTAGGCTAAAACACATCTATTACTTAGATCTTCAAAATCATACGTGTAGCTTGCCTTGCGAGTTCGTGTACTAATTAGCGGAGGTTTCAAATCTGGTTCACGGACAGTCTTAGCAGCCCTAAATCGGTGATCACTTCGGTGAAAAAGTTACTTTTTTAAGGAAAAAAATACCATCCATCCATATACCAATCACGGTATAATACCTTGCGATTTAAATCTTTACTTGTTAGGTACCGGCTGTATTCTAGGCGCGAGAAGTGCTGCGCGATGACATCATTGTTTTTATACGCCTAAAAGTGCAATGCATTATCTGAGTCAAGTGACGTCAAGAACAAATGTTTACAATTTGTTGCAACCGTTTTCGCTCGTAAACTGGGTTGAAATCGTTACTGAGCAAGTGGACTTTGTTAGGTGCTACCATGATAGCGCGACAATCACCAGCGTTTGCGACGTAAACTTTTCCGAGAAGCACGAAGCATACGATAGCAGCACAACCGCCAGTGATTTTGACATATGCCTTCTCTTCGATTATCTGGTTATCCTAAACAAGTTTCAGGTCAGTAAGTGATTGGCGATAGTCAGATTGACGGCACCCATACCATGTCAACAAAGGCAGCCTCGAGAGCGCCTATGATTAAACTATCACTCGTGATACACGAGCCTTGAACGGCTTCAGAACTTGAAGCTTCAGTGGACAGACTGTAGAAGCTGGATCGCTTACTTGCTCGGATTAGTTGCTCTTTTCGACTGAGGTGGAGCACGGATTCAAGAACTTCGTTCATTCGACTCTAAAAATTGAGAAAGATATTTTTGTTTTTGATGACTTGACATACTTTTATATGTTCATGCAAACAATTTGCTGCAAGTATAGCAGCCCCACTGCCGGCATGTCCATCAAAGATACCAAAGTACGCCGCCTCTGTTTTCGGTGCAACAGGGCCATCGTCGCTTGAAAAACTCAAAGAAATGGTTAGCATTTCGTCGTCGGACGGTCTTCGAGCCAGTTTTCCATTCGTTTTTCCATCAGAATTCAAGTGCTTCTTCTCTGTGAAGTCCAATGCTTTTTCTGCTTCATATCCTTGCTGGACAATGGTCAAAATTTTAGCAGCTGCAAGGTCTTCATTTTCCTTTGACTTTCCTGCAATGCTATTAATTAAGTTTTATCACTACTTTCGACGTACCAGTGTTGATAACTTCGGCATATCCAGCAAAAACTGGCATTTGAGTTGGATATTTCGGACATAATACGGGTCGTATATTCTGATCCGCCGAAAGCGTAATTTCGTCTTCAGTCAAATACAAAAACTCTGGCCGGCAGTATGGATGCTGCTGCTTGTCTCCCCCAATTACAACTGCAAAATAATTATATAAAAAGCTATTCAATGGATAATCCTATTAAGACAGAGGCAACCACAACGATGGACAACACGCCAATTATACAGTTTATTTATGTTTACCCGGAATGATGCCGCCAATGTAGTGTGTGTCAGCCATATCGACGACCATACCAATCTGTGGCGGTGGTAATTCATCATTAGCCTTTTTGGTGGGAACAGGTTGCCCCCGCGGGCTTATTACTGATCGAACCTTTGCTAACATAGCATGCCAGCGACGAAAAAATGTTCAATAAAGTGGGAGCCTTCGTGCCCGTGGCCAAGGGAAGCCAAAGCAGGAGTAGAGAAAATTGATTTTAGCTCGCACTTCACACTGAGGCCTATAGCCAGCGGGCGTCCAATACGCCAAAGCTGTCTCCAAAAAACCCATGTCATCGAACTTGCTTTCCCTCAAAACTCAAGCATTCTTTATTCGTGCATTTATCTTGTGCTTTGTCATGTTAACCCGGAATAGTGACAGTACATGAGAACAGCCCAATTTTGTAGGCAAACTGCATCTTTTTCCGTGACAATGCTTGTTTTTTCTGTTGTTGGATTGCAGAATCGGAGGCAATGTTTCGTATCCTTAATATAAAAAGTTAAGATACACCATGCAGGTATATTTTGAACACTCTACCTCGCCATGCAAGTTCATGTGAACGCAACAGTCGATATTGTCACGTTGTTGCGAAGCACAATACATAATGGGACTGATATTCGTCAAAGAACAGCCCTTTTTATGAGCTTTTTCGAGCTAAAAATGCCTCCATATTTGACAAGTAAACAAACAGACCCAAAACGCACTCTTAATTGAGCTTTCTGTTCATCCGTTTCGTAGCGACAAAGGTCGTGACAAGCTCGGTCCACGAATTTGCGGCAACATGTCAAGAAGACACCATTAGCACGCCAACGCTCAGTGCATGGAATAAAGTTTGAGGCTCTGGTGCCACACTAAAGTCAAAATATGTTTGTGTATTGAACGTCTGAAGTGCAAACGCAAACTTGAAAGTTTAAAGATTATCACCATTTCTGATCGCTTGTACCGCTGTGAGGGTGAGATGACTTGTGAAGTTCGAGGTATAGGTGACTGCCGTATGCTTGTTCGAACTTTGTAGGCCAATTGGTCGTTGTACAATTTAGGGCAATGCTTTAGGGCATGTGCTTGGCACTAAAAGTAAGCATCGTACACTAATATTTAGTATGTTAGTAATCAAAACAAAGTTATGGTTGATAAATACAAACTTTAAGTCCACATCTAGTAATTACGGCCTTTGTACAGCACTGCGTGGGATCCAGGTTGTCACAACATTGGGCTACAATTATTAACGTGAGAAAGTTCACAACAACCGCCACACTCAACAACATAGTAACTATTTGTCATGTACTCAAGTTGTGTCTAAATAGTCAGCCATAATCTTTGAGGTCATTTTTAATACAAGCAACCTTGGATTCGGGGTATTTATTTCGCCTTTTTGAGAGCTACAATGGAGGTCAATAGCGTCTCATCTGTCAAGAAATGGAATGTCTTAAAGACAATACAAAATACATGGAACAGACCAAAAATTTTATGATTAGGGACATGCTTAAAGTTTGGAATGATTGCGAATTGATGTTTGCCTGGTTGAATCTTCAAATTAGCAGATATTGCATTTACTTGCCGGCTTTGTGCGAGGTTGAGGGACAACTGTTCGAGTCGCAAGTTCAAAGACTTCACGAACGTTCTGAAGTTTGTATCACGTCAATGTTTATAAAGTATAATTTTTTATCACCTCTTTTGTCTTTGCCGAGCATTCAATGTATGCAGATGCACCGATTTTGGCCGCAAGTTCTTTGCCGCTTTCCAGGCTCAACGGGGCTGTCGATGGTGTTGTGGCATTGTTCGATGGCGTGTCGCGCGTGTCCTTTTTGTTGCCGACAAGAATAATGGGTACATGTGGACAGAAATGACGGACCTACGGATATGGCAAAAAGCATTGAATTACAATGGAATTTACAAAGGTTGCAAAGAAGTACCTCCGGAAACCATTTTTCTTCAACGTTTTGAAGCGAATCGGGTGTGTTAATGGCGAAGCAGAGCAGAATGACGTCAGTATCCGGGTAGCTTAAAGGCCGTAGACGATCGTAATCTTCTTGACCGGCGGTGTCCCACAAAGCTAGCTCTACCTGCATGTTATCAAAAAAATAGCGAAACACAAAAATAGGAATCTTACCTGCGCGCCGTCGACTTCAATGTCGGCAACATAGTTTTCAAAGACAGTCGGAACGTACACATCCGGAAATTGGTTTCGGCTAAACACGATAAGAAGACATGTTTTACCACATCCACCATCACCGACAATAACCAACTTTTTTCGCAAGATATTCATGGCAGTCAAAGTTGGTTCAGTTGGCTGAAATAGGTTAATTGTGAATAGCCAAAAAGCGAAATATTGTCATATGTGTAACTACCATGGGACAGCAGAATGACATGTTTGTTGACTTGATTCGGGTTAATAGAGGTTATATGTGTAAATTTAGTCCTAACAATTCAGACAAAACCCGAGGTTTTTGCAACCGTTGACCACGGCTTCCTTTTGGAAGCGGCTGACAAGTGTTGCGCGCTAATCAGAATTGGCAAATGGCTCTCGCCCAAACGTCAACCTTACAGCGACGAAAATCTCAGCTTGGGCATTGAAAAAAATTCAGAACTAGCAACGCGGTGGGATTTACCTGCGAAAAGGCAAGTCGGGCGGCACATGTAAATGTACAAGCACTAAAAAGTCGTAAAGGACGCATTGTATAAAATGTAAAATAATTTCACACGCATACGGCAAATTTTCTTAATTTTTTAGCTTATTAAAAACATCTAAGTTATGTTTATTGTTAAGTGATGGTGTTTATCGCGTGTCTAACTTACCACCAACGGCGTGCTTTTCAAACGGCGTGAAGTTCGTCGCGTTGCTGCGTGGTACATATCGGTGGAGGTTGGAAATAAATTATGTTGTGTCAGAGGTTTTTCTTCATTTGGGGGCTCATACCTGTGTCGACGACTTCAACCTTTTCCCGTCCCAAAGGTATCACTTTTCCCCCGGTGGCACAGCATCGTGTTTGCCTTGTCATAGAAGCTCTCATATCATTCTCGCAAAGTATTATCCCCTTAGTTGCCAACTGTACAGTCATGCCTACTCCTTCCCGGAACTGTTTTGATGCAAAAACATTTGCTCTGTTTTTTTCGCCCCCTTTGATCGGGGAATTGTGTCGGCACTCTTTTCACAGTCATACACCCGCAAAAACTTCATACTGTGCATTTTTGGCCAGTCATCTCTTTATTTTTTGAAAACAATGAGTCGAAGCAATTGAGGGTACAAACATGAAAATCGACCAACGACATGTTTGTGTTTGTCGGTTTTGGTCCCGGCGAAAAAACAACAAAAGCCAACTTTGGTATTGACATAACTTTGACGGATGTCCTTAAGTCGATATCATCAACTTTGGCCCGTGGCACCAGTTTTGTCGACCAAACTGCAGCCAATCAGTCGTTGGCCATTGGCAATGAGAAGTCCCTTCATGTCCAAGACGAACAGGAAATTCCAGTGCCGACCGAAGGCAACGACATTGGTCGTTTTCACTTGCCTATTATTCGGACTGCGTCATTAGTGCTTACTGAGAGCTCAAAATCTGGCAACCTAGGCAAACATTTCATCCATTTCAGTCAAATTACACCGTCTAATTTGTGGTGTATGAATCTGCTTCACACAATGGCATGCAAAGTCGCTCTATAAATATACATAGCCTGGGGCGTACTCGTCAAGTGAATGGCGTGTGCTTTGACAAATCAAGCAAAACGCAAATATTGTCACCATGAAATGACAGAGCGCAAGAATGCCGCTCGTAAAATGGATTAATGTGTACGTCCCCCTCACTGACAGTCTGCAAACGAATCCGGCAATGGACTCGGTTACCAAATAAATCTAATTTGTTCCATGCTTTGGAAAGAAAGCTCAGCTTCCTTCAAATCATGAATGCTTTTCGACCATTATTGACCGAAATTTCAAAGCTATTTTTAACTTATTAACTTTACTCAAATATAGAAACAGTTAGCGCATTACAGTAAACCATTAAACAAGGCATCATGCAAAGTTGTGGAGAGAATAAATAAGGTGTTGGGAAACAATTTGGAATAGCAAAAAGACTAAACGGGACGAGCCGGGAATTGGGAGTCTTGGAGATGAGCCAAACTCGTTTCTCTAAACAAACTTCTGCATTTAAATAAACGCGGCTATATTGAGTTTATATCGATTAAAATCAATGCAGTGAGAAGCTTCAAAGTCGGTCGGTTTGAGAGGATTTGAGCAAACTGGAAGCGAAGCAAGTGCGTTGCCGAGGCAGGTCAATACGGATAAACCACTCTCAAGCTGGAGAAATCAAAACAAAGCGGCGGTGCATTCTTTTTATCAAAAAATGGGTTATAAAAAAGTTACATGGCAACAATCAGGTACTACTGATTGTGCCCTCTGCTAGTGACCCAGTGTTGGCTTCCAAAAGCCTACGTAACAAGCGATAGACAAAAGAACAAAGCATTTGTTTTATAATAAAATGGACAAAAAAGTTCTGAACATTGACAATGACTCGCAAATTTAAAGTAACTGGTTGATCCAGTCACAAAAATCGATCGAAATGTAAGTTTGCAATTTTAGTGGCTATTAAGAGCTTCGAAATTTGGTAGAACAAGCTATAGAACTGTGTAAACAATTGATACAAAGAAAGAAGCGGAAATAGACGCTTACAAATATATCCACAGGCGAAACAACCGCGGTCGGTCGATACATTAATAGAATTGTGATATTAATTAACAGGACGATCGGAAACAGTGAATGGCGGGTGTCAGCATTTACAGAATGTCGCAACCACGCTTCTTCTTCTTTTTCTGTTGTAGCGCTGCCTGAGTTGCTTTTTCGAAAACTTCGCGAATACCCTGAAAAAAGCGGAATTAAACTTATTGATTTAATTTTTAGCGTTGTTAAACATACTTCTTTGGTCTTGGCTGAGCATTCTAGGTAGGCAAAGGCTCCAATCTGATCGGCAATAGCTTTTCCTTGTTCAGGTTTCACGGGTTCTTGCTTGTTACGAGACAAATCGCGAACTGTTTGAGAATCATTTCGTAAGTCTTTTTTATTACCAACTAGGATGATAGGCACGTTTGGGCAGAAATGACGGACCTGAAAAGTGTCAACGTATTGAATTACATCCGTCTAGGGAAAGCGAGTTAGTTCAAACGTACTTCTGGAGTCCATTTTTCAGGAATGTTATCCAATGAGTCGGGAGAATCAATGCTAAAACACATAAGAATGACATCGGTATCTGGGTAGCTTAAAGGACGAAGGCGATCATAGTCCTCTTGGCCGGCAGTATCCCACAAGGCGAGTTCAACCTGAAATGTCAGACAGTTTTGGATGGCCAAAGTTGCCGTATCAAATGTAAACTGACCTGTTTACCGTCGACTTCAATATCAGCGACGTAGTTTTCGAAAACGGTCGGCACATAGACGTCCGGGAACTGGTCCTTGCTGAACACGATAAGTAGGCAGGTCTTACCACAAGCACCGTCTCCAACAATGACCAGCTTCTTCCGAATGGCCGCCATTCTCTACAAAATACGAAAATGATGAACAAGTTACGATTCGATATCAACGCGACAGGGCGTAAACATCAATAACGCGGAAATCAATGGGTGGGGTCAACGAAGCGAACGCTCATGACGACAGAGCCCCCACGCTCACAGGTTAAGATGGGTGATTCAATGTTCGCATGTCAGTCCGTGCCCCAGAGCGTTCCTTTTCATCGAAAGAAGCCACAATCAGGAAAGGAAATAAGAGGCAAAAAATGTGTCTAACTCGCAAATGTCTAGCCCCCATACGTTGCATTTTGAAATAACTGAGTGACAAGGGGAAACCGATATACCAATGAGACCAGTGTTCTTTCCGTACAAACAAAAAAGAAGGGACGAAAAGTGGTCGTCGTGCGCAAGCCGCTGGCACGAACTGAACATAAGAGCTGTACTGATGCAAATTTGGCGCCAGCGCGGCGATCGACTGCGGCAATGACACCGATTGTACGGTTAATGATGAGTTGTGTCATTGAACTACGATCAATAGGACAAAATTGCGTTCTAACTAATATCTAGAAGCCACCTCAATATGGCCTTAATGTGGCCATTCGTAAAGTTGACAAATGTAGGGACGACAACTGGCCTTTGGCCTCAGGGCAAAAAAGTGCCAGACGGCGTAATAGTGAAGGAAAACCCATTTTGCGCATCAACTTCATTAGGGGCAGAAGACGTTCGTCACAATAGTGTGGGTTCTGTCTATTGATTAGACGTCTGGCAAACCCACGACACTGGGTGCATCTTCTTCTCAATGTACAAGAGCAGAGAGCGTTGTCAGAGTTGAGCCAATGTGCCAAGGCATGAAGGCCGTTGGCTGCATACCCGCCCCATCTAGAAAAAGACGCGCAATTGAGACAAACTGGGTAGCGTCATCTTAGAAAATTCATTTAGATAGGGGCCGCGAAAAAAAGCAAAAAAGTGTTGGGCTTATCTTGAGCCAGGCTCTCACTCTGTTTCCACCTCATCGGCGTGCCGATGGGCACTCTGAGCTAACAACGGCCGAGGACGAGAAAAAAACATACGCATCCACACATTGAAAGGGTATTAAAGCCACCAAAGCTGCCGGAGCTAACTTGTTGCGGCAACTAAAGCCGAGACCCGACTTGCAGGCGTACAGAATACACGCATTATATCGGCAAAGCATTCATGCAATTCGAAAAGACAGAACTAACACATCATGACAAAACCATAACGGAAAAGACAAGGCCAATGTTCGGTCCGGTTGGGGGATATGCGCGGCTACTGTGCGAAACTAGAAACTAGTACTGACGGCGAACCCCGTGCCGACACCACGTTCATGCGGGATAAATGTATAATGATGGCCAACGGCTAAGGCGCGAAACCGTGTGAACACAACCTTGAAAATTGTAGTCCCGCTGTGACAGGGATGAACAAATTCCCGAAAAAAACCACACACGGCCGTAGGACTAACCGAGAGAGCGAAAGGGGAGGAAATGGAGAGAAAAAGAGACAGAGCCAACAAGACATTTGGCGTGAATCATTCTACGGATGCCCGACGTCGAACCAGACAAACGCGTCCGCCGAACTACTGCGGTTGCGTTAGTTAGCAATGGGGGCCTGTCGCGGCAAGACCGGGGGCAATATTGTCATCCTGACTCGCATTTCTGCACTAAAACCCCTAAACCTAAACTACTTTAAAGAGAAAAATGCGATTGACGAACGCGCTTGCGGCATTTGCTTTATGCGCGGAATTGTAACAATACATATACACTGACAAGAGGAGCTAACAGCAGAAACCTGTATTTGCACTAATTTAAAAGGACGATTCATCACGAATGCATATGTAGCACTGGTTGGATGCTAGTTGGGGAAAGCGGTGTTCGGGTTTAAGGGTTAACTTTCATCAGTTTACTCGTTTGGGTGCGCCCACTTGTTTGTTTTTGCGGCTAAAAAAGAGAACAAGCGCGACACAGAATGCTTGAGAGGGTATTCTTTCCCGTCTCCGCCTTCCGGACACCATGTATCCGGCTGATTAAACAAAAGTTTATCCCTGAGTTTCAATTTGTGGTCAAGCCGGTCTATGATGAAGGACTAGAGGAGTTGTACGGTTGCATGGGGCGCGTCGCATGGTGTGGCAATGATACAGAGGACAAGGCGGGCCGAACCAGCATGTTTCCACGCCATCGCAGGACGTGCATCCACAAAGCTGCATTGAACAAAAAATTTATTTCCAAGCTGAAACACAACGTATACGAAACAATTGCAATTGAAGGGATAAAAGGCAAATGGAGCTGTCAGTGTTGGAGACTGGAGCGAACGCCTCCTCCCCAAAGGCTGGAGAGGAACCTCGGGGGTTGGGGTTTTGTAGTTTGGAAGGCTTACCTCCGGACCATACGTCTTTGATTATCAACACATCAACGGACTTGGTCTTGTCCATTGCTCGAAACAAAAGCTTTAATTTGAATTCAAAATGGTTAGAAAACATGTGGATAGAGTGCGGGGAAAATGTTCGGGAGCAAAAGAATTGTATTGGTGTCGGCCATGAAAATCAGAAAGGACCAAAGAATATTCGTATTCAGTAGTGATATTTGTGCAACTTTGGATGGAAACTTTGCGTGGGGAACCCGAGGTTGAGGTATATGGGATGAAATCAGTCAAACATGTATGTTTACATTAGAAAACAATGTTAATACATTTGGGGTGGTGATGAATTGGTAGACGTAGACGACATTGAAGACATCATTAAGTGCTGATAGTTTTGAATTTGCATAAGCTGCTGCTGTAGTTGTAGAACTTGTTGCTTGAGCATATTAATCATGTCGTCTTTCTGTTTCTCTTTTTGCCGGCGGGCTTCACGAGACTTCTTCGCAGATTCATTATTCTTGTTTCGTCGATCTCGGTACGCCTAAACAAATCGTTTTTTGATAAATGATTCCATTAGCTGGAAAAACCATTATTGCTCCCAAAATAGTACTTACATTTGTTTTCTCCTCTTCCGGCACAGGTCTTGGCTTCTTCTTAGTAGGCGGATGGGAACCGCATTGAGGAGGGGTATTCATGGATGATGGGTCCATGTAAGCCGTCGGATAGCTTTGTTGCCCGAATGTCATTTTAGCAGCCAGAGCGAACTGGTGTGAATTAATGTTTTTCATCTGAAAAAAAGCATAAATTTCTTTTTCAATTTCCTTTGGCTTACATCTGTTTCTGATGGGATGAAATTTGGGTTTGAGAAGAGGCTGGCAGCAGCATACGATGTTTGTGGACTGTAGTTTTGATTCGATGAGTAATCCTGCCAGAAGACCATTCTTGAACGGTGATACTAGGGGCGATACTCTAAAAAGGTTTATCAGTACATTCCACTAACGCGTCAACATTAAGCGCGACAAGTCGATGATCGGCTTACAAGCGATTCATCAAAAAGGTCATAAAAAGTAAAAAGCATGCAAAATATGTGACGAATGCACACCTAGCTGCCGATCAAGCTCTGCGGTGATGTCACCTTACGCGACCTGTTCTGGGGGTATAAACTCGAGCCAATGATGCCGGAACAATAACTGCGTAACTTTCCCACCTTCAAAAAGCCCGCGGAGGAGGGCACTTTGCAATCCGGCGGCACTCACAGGCTATGATGGGCCTTGAGCCTGATTATGAGCCGACAGATACGCGCAAGTGGAGGGGGTGCCGTTCGGGGACGATGGTTGAGGACACAGTCGGATGTCCCAGATCAAAGCATGCCGCTTCATGACCTCAGCGGGCGATCGTGTCGGCGACATTTCTGGGGCCTTTTGCGTAACGGCAAGCGAGACATTTTCTGCGATCTCTAACGTGCGCACAACAAACAGCTGAAAAGCAAAGCAAAGGTCAAGGCATCGGAAGTGAACCGAAAGGGGTTCTTGCGTTTTGTTCTTCAACAATTCAATCTGTGTATTTCATAATCACTGCATTTTACATTTTACAATTTTTCAATTTCAAGTACATTTTAAAACGACATTATACTTTCCCAGAGCTCACAAACCACATAAAGCATATTTCAGGAAATACATTTTGGGGGTCCAAATGCATTCCATTTCAAAACGATAGCAATTTATTAGCTTTACGTCAAAGATGTCTGAAAGTCATAGAAAAAACAATAAATGTCGGATAAATGCTCTATAATGGCCGGAAGAGATGTGTCCCAAGTCTGGCTGAAAAATATGTATTTTCCTTTTCGAATATCAGAAATGCTTTGCATGGGAATTGTAGACCTTTAGAAACTCGTTATTTATGAGGTGACGGTTATTCTTTTTTACCATCAGCTTCTTTGTCCTTCGATAATCACTTACCGTGGAAAGTCGTTATGGTAGAGGCGTCTCTGGTTGCCAGTTGCGCAATCAAAGGAACCGCGGCCATCTGCGCTAAGATCTGCGCCTGTTCGTTCACCTTAATTGGTGGTCAGCAGTGACTTCGAATGCGCGAGAAAGCTCGGCAGGCATTGTTACTGCTTCTGTTAGCACTACCGTACTTCTGGCTTTGGATGGCTTCCGGTGCGCAGAGAATAATGCAAAAGCAAACATAATTTTGGTTTTTGACTATGCAAACTGTGAAAAGTAGCGAAGAAAAGTTATTTTTTTTCACATTGCTGAGAGAAAATGTTACAATTGAGACTGAATAGAGACTAACCTGGTTGATTAATAGCCCCATTTAGCTAGACAGCAATGGCTGTTTGATGGCATGAAGGAACTTGGCTGGCAATAGCGAAGAAACACGTGCTTTTAATTACAAGCTAACATTCGCGGATTAGCGGGGCCTTGACCATTCGGACTTTTCGGTTGCATAGCTCTTTGCATCGAGAATGCCATACGCCATCGGTGACAAAGTGCCTACGCAACCGCAGACATCCAGTGATCACCCATACAATCGTCGAACCAGCCGACCATCACAGATTCTGCGGCCTGTTACCTACTGACGGTGATCGCGGGCACATCGACACACGAAGAACCGAAGGGTTGTGCCCACTCATGCTCCGGTCGAAGCTCATTCATTCGGTGAACACACTTTCGAGGTGGTGGTGAAAAGTTTGCCCAAAAGGG
Source organism: Panagrellus redivivus (assembly GCA_000341325.1). Classification (NCBI taxonomy): domain Eukaryota; kingdom Metazoa; phylum Nematoda; class Chromadorea; order Rhabditida; family Panagrolaimidae; genus Panagrellus; species Panagrellus redivivus. The sequence continues at coordinate 95,659 of KB455494.1, read as the reverse complement.
CGATGTCAAAAGGGGCGCGAACGAACCCACTCTCGAGTACTTGGTTGATCCATTGCATTCAATCACGCTCGCCAATGATCCATTTTTGCATTGTGTACACTTATATGGAGTCTCAGACACCTTGTTCTATCTTGTTTCCAAAGTACTTTGAGGCTGAGAGACCGTGTTGACTCGGATCGAGGCCAGTCCGGGCCCCGATATTTGTACATTACTCAAAATGGAATAAATTCCATTTCCTCAAACTGGAAATGTAGAAAGGAAGTTATCCCAGTCAGCAACCAAGTCTCTGGAAATGGAAGGGAAAAGGGCATTGGCAAAAGAAAAAACCGTATCCACGGCAACGCACGCAATGGCGCTTGACCACATACAGCCTTAGGCACTAGGCCACCAATGTTCGTAGTTTTCAAAATAGCATCCAGTGTTTCGCAGAATGGAGTATTATTATGTTTCTGGCGGTGTTAAGAATCTGAAAATAAGGTTAGTTTTCATCATTTAGAAGCGAAAGAGACAATAAAAACGTTGAAAGGATTGTTGGCATATTTACCAAACTGGAGACATGTGTTTCACGATAGTTGTCAATGGAAAGTGTATTTTATAGCGTACAATTGGAATATCTCGGAGCAGCCTTTGCCAATCTACCGAGCTATTCACATTTCACGGAACGCTCTGTGGCTCGACCGTCGTCGTCATTGTCGGGTCGGACGGGGAGTTCGGCTCGGAACGTTGCGCAAGACTCGAGAGTGCCTTATGAAACGGCCAACATTCTGTGGCAACAAAAGCTCAATCATCCTGTTGTAAGTTCTCACTAGTAAGAATGACATCTGAATCACGAATATTTAGAACCAAAGCCATCATCATACATCACAAATCGGAGAATTAGGTACCGAAATTCGAAATGAAAGCGCGCCCCCTGACCGAGTTGAAGAACAATCTGAAGCCGGAGATGTTGCATTCGAAGCGGCACCTTTCAACTTTCAAAGGGAAAGGCTTTCCCGAATTTTCACACTTACAAACTCAGAAATCGTAGATCAACAAGTGTGTAGTTTTATCCATCATTCCATTTGAAGATAAACACACATGACACCAATTTCAGAAATCTCAAACAAGTACAGATGCGCCGACTTCATCGGTCAATGTAACCCGTCAACGAAAAGTGGCGCCGCTTAGGTGAGCATCTCACATGATTCCAGTGACGAAAGCGACAGACAGTCGATTAATTTTTCCGTTTTTGCAGTAGTCTTGCGCTCAAGCATCCAATTGTTAATCATCCCAATGACCAACGTCAACAAGCACATCGAAGCGTACCCTTTGTGCAACATACTATGAAGATCATGGGATATTTCGGACCATTGACCACATCGCGGTGAGCACGCCCAAAGGTCGATATAAAAAACAAAAGATTTTAGGGGCGACTACGATCCTAATGACGACCGGGTCATTTGTACAATCACAATGACAAATAAGAAGGTTATATCTTTCACGCCTGCGCTTGGTTCTTGGCGAATAGAAACTCGTTATGGTATTTACAATGCCACGGTTGCTATGGCCGACGATATTAAGTTTGATGCGATACCAGACTATGAAAACGTTGAAGGTCTTGGTGATGGAATAACGGAAAATGATGAAACTACATCAGCATTTGAGCTACCGGAAAAGAACAAAATTTGGATGCATTACTTGATCACCATAGGTTTACCACTTTAACTTATGTTCCAAAAATAGACATAGTTTACTTACAGATGAAGGCATAAACTTTCCTCATGATGGAAATCACATCGAATATCGGTTCGAATTACCACGACATGTAAACATTGTGCCTTCTAGTGATAATCAATCCCAAGGCAGAACACAAGTTTGCTTTTCAAAGGAAGAAAATTATGTAAGTTCATTTATTTAAAGTTCAAAAATTGGGGCAAATTTGTTTACAGCAGGACGTGTCAAAGTTTTCATACCCGATCGAAGTGACTCTTGAGTACAACTACAACGTTGACCCGTTTTCCACCATTAAAGTGCCCCATCTACAGTGCAGGGTCGTCGCTGAAGACGGCTGGCAACGATGTTATGTTGATGGTTATGCGGAAATTGCCTTGCCACTTACATTAGGACAACATGAGGTGACCGTCGATTGTTGGCGGCCTGTTAATCCGAATAGCTATGTGTCGGAAATGAAAGATTTCTTCCTCGGTCAGCCGGTTGATGTCAAAAAATTGGCTGATTTGAGTATTTCAAGTGCCACTATCGCTAATGTCAGCTTGAAAAATTTAAAAAAACTTTATAATTGACTATCTTTACAGACATGCAACAATGTTGGACTCCAAGGACAAAGTAGTGGTCAACTTCGACTATCAATCCAATGCATGCGACAAAGTAGCCAATTCGTCTCGAAAGAACTTGTTCGATCGCTGCAATACGGTACATTGTTGAACAAGATCGGCCTCAGCGGAAGCCTTCACTGGCGAATCATGAAAGTACTTATGCAATTCGAAGAAGCTCGCAGACAACTGTTGCGTCTCCGTACAACCAAAGTACCAAGACCGTAAAACTACAAAATTAGATGTTGATTTAAAACCTTATGAATCTAATAAAATTATGATCTTGAAACCGTTGAGGATCTTTTGAGATGACAAATCTTGGCGATAATCTTTTACGACCTCCTGGCCTATTGAACCGAACTACCGTCAAACACTTTTTTGTACTGTTTTTCTATCTGTTTTGGTTGTTTGTGATTTTAATTGATAAACATGCCTTGTAAATAGTGTAAAACAACCAAATGGTGTATAACAAGGGTTTTATAATAGCAAGAAATAATGAAAAAAATTCGGCATCAGGGTCGTGATATCGAAATACAAAAATAATACAAACGCATGGTCGGGATTCGGAAATTTGTCGATGATGACATCGAACGGAGCTAGATCAAAAAAACCCGTGCAGCAGTTTGTAAAACACGTACACCACTCCGATATATAATCGACAAACATGACAACCTTGACGTAATTGACACTGCGTGAAACGTATTTAGGTGGCAGCTTCTATTAGGCAAAACCAAGAATAATTTTAGAGTAATCGATAGTGCCAAGATTCTTAGAGAGATCTGCCGGATTCTTAAATGAATCTAGAGAGAAAGGACATTTGTTTAAGATGGATGAGGGTTTGCAAATGTTAGTTTGCTAAACCTAGAGTGTTTAGGAACAACAAAGTGGCCACCCTTGCGGGATTTAGAAGATTGGAAGCGGGTGAGTTCGAGGTGGCAGCATCGAGATTGTTGAGAGTTTTGAAGATGTATAAAATATCACAGGCGGTTTGACGATGTTCCAGGGTGTTGAGATGAATAAGTTTACAACGTTCAAGGTAGGAAAGGGATGCGTCTTGCTTTTGCAGCGCAACTACAACCGCTCTTTGAGCATGTTCCAAAATTATGAAGGCTATGTATGACAAAGAAGCGGATGGTTTCAGAAAAACAAGCGGCAGTTGTCGTGACGAAAAAGATGGCAGCAGGTGCAACAAAATCGAAAGGCTCGACGCAACTTGCGGTCAAGTGCGCTATTCTCTGTTGTCTCTCTTAGTGGTACTTTGAAAACTTTGAACCGAAGGGTCATGGAAAAACTTTAACTGCAGCAACGTGATGAGGACTAGCAGAATCGGCAGCAGAAGTCGAACGAAAAGCAGGCTACTGTTGTGTTCATCCTGGTAATCCACCAATCCGATCTTCGCGAAATCTTCAGCCGACAAGTGCGTG
>KB455494.1:48721-59504 GCA_000341325.1 Panagrellus redivivus | reverse complement strand
CCGGGCTTGGGCCGGGCCGGGCCTGACGGGCCCGGGCTAGCCCGGCCCAACGTCCACCCTTGACTGGAAATCAAGATCTAAGCTTCTGAAGAAATGGGTGTGTCGAATCTTTTGCAATCAATTGAAAGCTTATAATTTCAAAACCAAAACGATCAGATTAGATCCATATCATTATCAGACCGTCAGATGCTGAAACGATAAAAACCATTTCAAAGTTGGCACAAAAGCACAGCCAAAGATGCACAGGTAGCTGGTCTTACTGTCCGTCAAGCGCGTGCGCATTTCTTTGCAGCCAGTCGGTTTCATCGCGAATATCGCGTGGGCGTTGTCGATCAAATTCCAAAACCGTGAATTTCTCATTTTAAGTCGAATTCTCGACATACTGTTTTTCAAACATGGTTCCTTTTTGCTTCCAATTTGTCAAACTTCTAATTTTTTACTTGCATTTCAGTCACAATGCCACAGTAAAAAACAACCTTTACAAAAATCTGTATAAACATGCAATAGTAAAAATAACGTATCGAGGTCAAATGAGTTTCAATAAAAACAAAAAAGTAACGTCGCATAAATTAGAAAAACATGGGTTGAAAGAAGAGGTGACATTAGATGGGCTTAATCTTGAAGTGAAGACCGATCAACGAGAAAACGAGGCACTTGAGATCCTGGACCAGGTAGTAGAATGAGCGCAATCCTTCTGGGTCATTACTGGCATTGACATCGACGAGACAGCCAATCTTGCTCGTGTTGAAGGCAATGTGCTCGGTGCCCATCATGATCTCGAGTTCTTGACGCCCAACTCGGTCGGGTTCGGGCCATTTGCGGTCGTCTTCCTGGAATTTCATGCAAATTAAACACGTATTTCTTAAAATATGATGTAACTAACCCTCAGAATTTCAGAATCCTCCACAATACGCTTCAATTCATCGATGACAGTCTTGTTGAGGTAGACTTCCTTCCGGATGAGCGTGTCATTCTTGTAGTTGGAGTTGTTAGCGTAGCGCAGCTTGCCATTGGGGCGGATTTCAAACTCGAGGAATTCGTGGCCGAACTTGCCCTTGTGGCCAACGTAGTACCGCAGGTAGAAGTTTTCCTTGGTCTTGGGCTCCGGCATCTGGAAAGACAAACTTGCAACTGTTCAAATTGATGCCCTGAGGCGGTTTAAATGTAAATAATTACGGTAGTTTAACCGATGAGCCTCAAAATTCCACCAAAATTACTTACTTACAAACTTTACAATCACAAATAGTACAATACTACAAAAATGAGATGCTTCATCGACAAAGGGTTGCAAGCCCTCCGCGAACACAGAGAAAATTAGTTGGGTTACAGTAGTAAGAGTTAACCATACAAAAAGGGTGATGAATAAATTAAAAGGTGTTCAAGATCAAGAGTATTGAGAACAAAAGCGAATTGGTTGGATTGAGGAGCGACAATGGTCGGCTTATTCAGCGGCATCTTCGTCGGGTGAATCGATCTCGCCAGGCTCGACGGAACCTTCGGCGCTCGGGGGAGCAGGCTGGTGTGCGCCTTCTGGGAGGGCGCCTTCATAAGAAGGGCTGACATGATCGTTCTGGACATGCGGCGATTCGGGTTCAGATGGTGCTGCTTCTGGTTCTTCCTCAGCTGCTGGTTCTTCTTCAACCTCTGCTGGTTCTTCCTCTTCTTCGGTGCGCGGCTTCTTGGAGGTGGTCTCCTTGAGGGACGGTGTCGGGCTTGTCGCGGGTCGCTTGTGGGACTGCTCATTCCGTTTATCACCGCCTTCACGTTCATCATCGTAGAGCTCGTTATCGTGCTCGACAATGGAATCCGAGATGGCATCAGGGAAGCGGACATCTGGATCGGCGGCGTCGATGGGAGCTGTTCGGTCGATTTTGACTGATGGCGGGGCGGCTGAAGGACAATTCAACATTACAGCGCTCTAATTATATATAAAAACAAGCTCACCATGCATCTGAACACTCGGAACATGATCCAACTTCGCCAAATTCGAGAAAATCATCGTCTTGACCCGCTCCAAGTATTCCGGCGAGTTGTGATTCGACATGTTTGAAGGCGTTATGTGCAGCTTGAAATCGGGGCCATAGTACTCGAAGTAGTCATTGTACGGAAGTTCATTGCTGATTTCAACGTCCAGTGCCACCGAAGTCTCATAGGTCCAGCAGCGAGCGACGTTGCGGATGGTGTAGCCACCGCCGCCAAGCATGATCATCGGCTTGCCGAACCGCTTCAAAAAGTCGACGCATTTGCCGTGGCCCCTCAATGTCAAGTTGAAACATCCAAGACGATCGCCAGTCAGTGAATCGGCGCCACATTGAAGGACGACAACACTCGGGTCGTAGGACTTCATGACCTGCTTGATGACGGGCTGGAAGATCTTCTCATACGTGTCATCATCGATGCCATCACGGAGCGGGAAGTTGAGAGCATAGCCCTTTCCCTTTTCGACGCCAGTATCCCGAAGGTCGCCAGTGCCGGGGAAGTACTCGCCATACTTGTGGAATGAGCACGTGAAAACGCGATCCGTCGTGTAGAAGGCTTCTTCGACGCCATCGCCGTGATGGATGTCGATATCGACGTATAACACGCGGGGATGGACCTTCAGAAGTTCCAAAATCGCGAGAACAATGTCATTCGAGTAGCAGAATCCGGAGGCTTCCGACTTCTTGGCGTGATGGAGACCGCCCATCCAGTTGATCGCGAGATCCGAATGGCCCTCATTGATCTTCATTGCCGCGGCGATGGAGCCACCACTCGAGATTTGGCAGAACTCGTACAAGCCATCGAAAACAGGGCAATCCTCGCCGACGTTGAAGCGTTGCATCTGCTTCGAGTAGTCGCTGATGTTGTCAGGGCTGATGTTTTGCAGGAAAAGCATGTAATCATCGCTGTGGTAGCGGGTCAGCTCGTCCATATCGGCCGGTCGGGGACGCTAAAATGTATTTTTATATATATTTTTCTTCAGAAAACTGTTCCAACTCACGAAAACTTCCATCTTCCTGTACAACCCATAATTCAGAAGCAGATTGTGGCACATACGTATGCGGTGCGGCTTCATGGGATGGCCCTGGCCGTAGTAGTAGTTTCCGACATCGCCTGAAATCGATAATTTGAGTTTCATGAAAAGCGTGAACGCAAGTCGGCGACGGATTATGCCAGCCAGCGCAACCTCCGGCCATAAACGAAACTCCGTCCTTGAAAAAGTTAAAAGTCGAACTTACCATCGTAATAATACGAGATTCTCCGCTTGAAATGGTTCTGGAGCGCCATGTCGACGTTCTCAGCCGCTTCGGATCGGAACGAATGAAGCAGGTGGTCAGGAAAAGCCGATGTGGAGATGAAGCTCGAACGGACGCCAACGTGCGCGCAGTTACGGGCGGGACGAAACGCTGCGCGGGTCGGTCCGCGTCTCGGCACGAACGGCTTTTCGGGACCATACTGTAAATGGGGGGTGTCCAGTTGCGTGCGCACTTTTACTCTCGCTACGAACGGCTATTAACACATGGGAATATGACGTCCGATGGCTTGTTGAAAAAGCATCTTTAAACCACCATACTTAACGTCTTTTATATCGCAAACGTATTTGCGCAATGACAATACTTAAACTAAAAGACAGCTGAAAGAAAAAAACCGAGCATTTTTATCAGCGAATTTCCATATTTTTGCAAAACCAATTTTTGCTGTTCCAAACCGTCGTTTCCTTGGATTGTAGGCGAAAGGGTCCCGCCTGCTGAGATGAACGCACATTGCATGCGCTTGCTTGTTTGTCCGTGAGGTCGGACACACAGCCGCACAAGCAAGCACATGCGATGTGCCTTTTTTTATGGAGCGGGACCCTTTCGCCTACAATCGTTTCCTCGTAAAAGACGCTGATCGAATCAACTTTCCCCACAAAATTTGTTTATCAAAAAACAAAGTTCTCTGTTCGTTTGCGAAACCCATATCTATTTTTCACATTTTTTGCTCGTGCAGCCCTCTCTGATCATTGGTGCTTCCTTCTTTCCGTGCAAATATATTGTTTACTTCATCCAGGACCTTCCGCTACCGAAAAACAACTCACATTCGCTCGTTTTAGGCTTCAAATCCCACGACAGCCATGGGCGACGATGCTGTTCCTCGATTTGAGCGCCGCATGGAAGATCGCCCGATCCAGAAGCGGAATTACACCGCTGGCGCCATCCCTGTTAAGAATGAGAAGGGCCAAATAGTCATGAAGAGCGTCAAAGTCACGCGGCATGTCGCTGGAAAAGCGTAAGTTTTTGTTGTTGTTTGAACCTTCTTTGACCCCGCTGGTCTAACTTGTTTATAAAAATTGTGTTGTTTTCAGGCCCGCCGGTGCTGGTAATAGCAGTGACAGCGATTCCGAAGACGAGATCAGTCGCAAGGCCAGAAAGGAATTGCGTCTCGATGAGGACCGGCATGGCAGCAGTAGCCGGAGACATAGGGATCGGGACGATGATCGCCATCGACGACACCGTGATCGGGATGATGATCGGCATCGACGACATCGAGATGATAGACGTCGGCATCGCGATCGGGATCACAGTGATGATGATCGTCGCAGAAGGCAGCGAGATGACGATGATGATCGCCGGAGTCGAAGACACGATGATCGACGACATTTGGAAGCGAACACAAGACGGTTAGTTTGCTTTTCTGATCGTTTTTACCCAATTTTTATATATAATTTCCATTCCAGAGACATCGCCGAACCCGAAATCGTCCGCAAACACAAAACCCCTTCCCCAGAAGCCGAATCAGACGCTGAATCTGCCCCAGATGCCGCCTCTTCTTCCGACGATGAACGCGAACTCGAGCGTCGACGTCAAAGAATGCTGGAGCGTCGTCAAATCGAGGAGGAAACACCCGTCGAAAACGAGGAGGAAGAAGACGACGAAGAGGACGAGGAATCCCGTGAACGTCGCCGCCAACTCATCCGTCTCCGAGCCATCAAAAAGGAGCAAGAGGAAGAGCTCCTTGCCAAGGCTGAAGATGACGATGAGGAATCTATCGAGGAAGAATCTTCTGAAGTGGAATCCAGCGAAGAGGAAACCCGTCTAAAGCCGATTTTCGTCTCGAAAAAGGACCGTGTCACCGTCACCGATGCCCAGCAGGAAGAGCTCGAACGTGCCAAGCTTGAAGCCGAGGAGGAGAAGCGCCGTGAAGAGCGGAAGAAGCAGACTGTCATGATGGTGCAGGAAACTGCTCGAAAAGAAGAAGAAGCCGCGAAACGCAAGAAGGAGGACAATCTCCAGCTGAATTCCGTCGTCACTGATGACGAAAACGACGAACTCGCCTTCGAAGAATGGAAAGTCCGTGAAATGAAGCGCATCATCAGAAACCGCGAAGAACGCGAAGCGCGTGCCCGTGAAGCCGAGGAGATCGAAAAGGTCCGCAACATGACGGAGGAAGAACGCGAGGCATACCTGGCCGCGAATCCGAAGATCATCACCAACAAGCAGAACAAGGGCAAATACAACTTCCTGCAAAAGTTCTACCATCGTGGTGCCTTCTTCCTGGACGAAGACGACGAAATCTACAAGCGGAATTACGCTGAAGCGACTGGCGATGATGTTGTTGATAAGTCTGTGTTGCCGCAGGTTATGCAGGTTTGTTTTTGTATTATTTTTACGGTTTAAAGTTAAAATTTGAAATTACAGGTCAAAAACTTCGGCAAAGCATCCCGCTCCAAATGGACCCATCTCACGGCTGAAGACACCACCGATCATCAAGGCGTTTGGAACACAGACAATCCGCTCAATCAGAAGTTTGTCCAGAAGCGCGCTGCCGGAATGCGGCAAGTTTTTACGAACCCAAGTGCGGCAAAGAAGCATAAGAGCGGGTGAATTTGGTTGTTTTGGGGTTGTTTTTTGATGTAATTAAGTTTCATTGATTGTTGATACCATGAATTGTATAAATATTTGCATTTTGAACACTTTTTGACTCGATTTATCGGTTGGTTAGCCGATTGTTATCTGAGTTTTTGTCATTTGGAAGTGTTTTCAAGTTGCGTTTTTAAAGATGTTCACCCGCTCGACCGCCCGTCTGGCCTCCGTCGCTCGCGACACTGTTGGCAAGCGCTTCAAGCATGTCCTTCCCGACCTGCCCTACGACTACAATGCCCTCGAGCCCGTCATCTCGGCCGAGATCATGCAGCTTCATCATCAGAAGCATCACGCTACCTATGTTACCGGGCTGAATGTGGCCGAGGAGAAGACCCAGGAGGCCATCGCCAAGGGTATGCTTGATTTATCGCTTTCTATCTTCTCAAGTTGACGGTTTAGGCGACATCCGCGCGGCCATCCAGCTCCAAGGCGCCCTCAAGTTCAACGGCGGCGGCCACATCAACCACAGCATCTTCTGGACGAACCTGTCCAAAGATGGCGGCGAGCCCACCGGCGACCTCCTCGAAGCGATCAAGCGCGATTTCGGCAGTCTCGAGGCCCTTCAGAAGCAGCTCAGCGCTTCGACCGTCGCGGTCCAGGGCTCCGGCTGGGGCTGGCTCGGCTATGACAAGTCCCAGAAGAAGTTGAAGGTCGCGACCTGCCCCAACCAGGACCCCTTGGAACCGACGACCGGCCTCGTGCCCCTCTTCGGCATCGACGTCTGGGAGCACGCCTACTACCTTCAGTACAAGAACGTCCGTCCCGACTACGTCAACGCCATCTGGAAGATCGCCAATTGGAAGAACATTGACGAACGCTTCCAGGCTGCGCGTCAACAATAAGCGGATTCTGTCTGTGCGTTCGGAGGACTATTCCCACTGTATATCTTCCTTGCTAATTTAGGTCCTTTGTGTCGATTTTCTTTTGTTTTTTGCTGGTATTTTATATTTTATTCGGTGTTTCTAATTAAATAAAGCCCAAATGCCAAGTTTTCTGACGCGATTTCAATGTTGTTTGAATGCAATTCGATACTTTGAAGACGACGTCTTACTGTAACTAACATCCTTATTCTAGGATGCTCTTCGCCAAGGTATCCGGCGCCCTAAAGCCCTTCGGCCTGACCGCCCAAGCCGTCCGATACAACTGCCCATGGCACAGGAACAACTACCGTCCGGCCTACTTCCCATTCAACCTCAAGGACAAGCTCCGATTCCGAACCGTCGACAGCTACAAGAGCCGACCCGGCGGCAAAGAACTTCTGATGCGTCGACTTTTGCGTGAACAGGAATTCCTCGGATGGCAATACGACCATCAACCCAAGACGAAGAAGCTTTCATATCCGTTGTGAGACTGTCTGGGGTAGGATCTTGTTATTGTAGATTTGTTGGAAGATCCTGTGTCGTTGTTTTTGTTTGAACTGACGATGATTTAGTTGTTTGTCAGGATACTGTAGGGTTATGGTTTTTATAAATAGAATTGAAATTGACATTTTAAATAAATTCAAAACAATCTAACTACAAAAAAATTTATATTACGTCGATTTCTTGTCATCACTGGAGGGAGTCGAATCGGATACGGTAGCATCAAAGTCGAAATCTGGCGTCGAACTGTTGGAGTGACGTCTTTGAAGATAAATAACATCTTTAGAGGGTTCATCCTCCTGAGTGAGACTAGCCACGAAACATGGAGCTATCGGGAAGAAGCAGCAAAGCACGAAATACAGAAATTGGAGCAGCCTGGAATCTTTCAAGGCCGGCAGTTCGAACATTTTAAGATTCGGGGGTGTTTTGGGTGATGGACTGGGCCTGTTTTGTGTTTTCAGGACCAATTTATTCAAATTTTGGATGTTAGAAGTTTAAACTTTTGTTTGTCACACTTTTGCATCCAAACAGATTCAATTTTCGAGGGCTTAGGGGAGACACCCCAAAACGCAAACGCACATGTGCGTGTAGTGCGTAGAATCTATCTCTCATTTTCCCGGACATAGAAAATTTTTTGAAAATTTTAAGGTGAAATTTTGAGAAATGCGTACAATCTACCCAGATAGATTCGACCGCACTTCACGCACAATCTACTTTTGCGTTTTGGGGTGGATACAGTATCCCGGAAGAACGATATTGATTAAAAAGGGCTCTTTCTACATCGTCCGTAAAATGCGAGTCGCCCTGGCTGGCCCGCGGCAGTCATACGCGCACCACTTGGCAGTTTCAGTCTGCTAACATCACACCCCATGTTGGGTCAACTGACTGACCACTGGCCAGCGCACGGTCACACATTTTCGTTTTCGCGCGCCCACAACTTACTACTAACTTTATCGACTTATTTTCAGTTCATTTACCTAAATTGTCAATTCCAACCATGCCATACCCCATCTCCAAACTGGCCTACGGTCTTCGCTGCCGTCTCAGTGATCTCGCCACCCCAAATGAACGCTATCGTCTCCAAATCGCGGCCGGCAATGAATCTATTTGTCCGCCAAAACTTCAACTAACTACTCCAGTTCAAAGGTTTGACTGCAGATGCCACTACGACACACTTGAAACTTCCAACTACATTACTCCCGATGTATTTCGAGACCGTCAACTTTTTTCTGTCGAATCATACGTCATGTTAGACGCCGTGAAAATACGTCACTTGACATTCGACACGATGGATCACGTACTACTGAATCCGAAAAAAACTGTTGCTAATCGATTGCGACACAAGTCCTTCCTTCTACAAACAGCTTTCCACCACATGCTCAACTACTGTCAAAAAAATTAAAATTTGTGGAAGCGGCAAAGTAAAGGCAGAATTGAGAATTTCACTTGAAATTCTCAATTCTGCCTTTCCAAAACTAACAAGTTTATTTTTGCAATACGTTGCACCCAAAACGTGGATGGCTGACGTGCTCAAATTTCAAAAGTGCGAGTTGGAAAAATTAGATGTGTATGATTGTGCTGAAACCATCGGACTGTTCACATCAGATGAACTTGTTGCGTTTTTAAAAGTTCGTTTAAAAAAAAGTGGTGATATATAAAAACATAATGATTTTAGCATCAGCAGAAGCATTTTCGATTCACGTTAGCCGTCACTGAAGACAACAATGAGTATGTCAAAAAGTTGAAAGCTATTTTAAGCAGTTGTTTACAAACTTCGGCATATGACACGATCTGTCATCGTGCATCAGTTACACTTTATTACGGTGGTTGGAGTGGTTGGAGTGGTTCTTGTGGTGAAAAGCGTTTTTATTATCTACCGTGAATCGGTTTTGATCTGTATGAATATAAATTTTGTTAATAACGACCTAATTATTTGACGAACTTTCGGTAAACTGGGATAGTTTGATGCTAGTATCGATTAAATGAGAGAACTAAATAAAATTGACATGTCATCATTACTACCATTATCGAATATTAGTCAATATAAGTATACTCTAAAAGCTTCTGTTCATGCGCGCGCGAAATCTGTCGGTCTGGTCGGCCCATGGCACCTATCCGCGCACCATCTTGTGCGTTCCTAGCTAGCATCACACTGTACTTTTTGGCGCCCACCACATTGTTGCGCTTTTTATTTCCTACATGTACCATCGCATTTAGTGGTTATAACTTTTTTGTTATTTTGTTGAAATAAGTTATTCTAACGATGCCATACTCTCTTGCTAAACTACCCTACGGTCTTCGCATTCGTCTCGCCGAACTCGCCACCCCGGCCGAACGATACAACCTTCAAATCGCCGCTGCCGATAAATCCATCTGCCCGCCGAACCTCCAAATAGTTAAAGAATTGGATCATGTGCTCATCCACCGACGCCCAGAATCGGATGAATTGCCAGGAATATACTTAGCAAAAGACCATCTGTATTTGGCTGACCCAGAAACAGATTGCTTCATTGTTAGCAATATAGCATCGTTAACCTTTACAGAGCTTATAGATTTATCCTTTTTCCCAATGACCAATATTGTATTACAACCGAATCTAATATCCTTCCATAGCTGCGACAATGACGACGATTTCATCAAACATTTTGCCACGTCTAACGTCACAGAAGTTATCATTTCTCCATTCCTTAGGTACTTGTCGGCGGACCGGCGACAGGCGTCTTTTGAAGCTTTATTTTCTGCTTTTCCGAGGCTAGAAAAGATTCAGATCGACTACGACTTACCTAAAACATGGTTGCACGATATTTTAAAGTTCCAAACACGAAGATTGTGTGAATTACGTTTAACGGGTAACTTCGAACAAGTTGCAGCTACTTCGCTTATCAGTTCCAAAGATATTGTCACGTTTTTATCGGTAAGTTTCTTTTGTTGTATTAATTGTATTAACAAATTTGATTTCTTTTCAGAGACAAAAACTCGGGTTTTCTCTTATTATTAAAATACTCGACAAGAAAAGTAAAGACGACGTCACCAAATTAAAGAAGATGCTGGCAGGATGTTTAGTGCGTAGTGTACGCACAAGTAATGGCAGCCATCTAAGATTAAGTTACAAGAAACGTAGGACGTTCTATTTTCTGAAGTAGCGGGGGGTAGTCATCAACTTTAGGATTTTTGTTATTAAAAATATTGTTGATTTTTGCAACGCGAGTATTCAAGGTTTGCGATTAATTGTGAAACTAACATGGCAACTATAAAGACGAATCGCATGAATGAAAACAGCTTAAAACCTGCAAAATCCAAAAACCATTTGAATACATTCTGTTTTCGCTCTTCATAGGTATCAACAAAAGCCAAAAGATCAGTGATAAATTCAATGCCTACGTGTATCAACTGCTCACTTTACGTTATAGCGGTAGAAATTACTTGTCCGTCTTCGCAGTGGGAGCTTTGTCAGCAACGATGGTTGATGGAAAGTCATCGGTAACCGTGGTTCTGTTCATAAAATACAGTTTCGGCTTCTTGGGTTTCGGCTTCTTTGGC
>KB455493.1:655464-696219 GCA_000341325.1 Panagrellus redivivus | reverse complement strand
CAAAGAAAAGTTTTTCATGTGATCACCGACTTGTTAACTTCTCCCAGAGTTCGTCTTAACGTGAATGCTCGCGCACCGGTCAAACCCGCGCTTCTCAATTGTATACAAGGTGAAGGGTTGAGATGGGGGAAGCGAGACATAAGCTTAAGAGTGGACCGTGCACCTCCCTAAGGGAGGCTTCGGCTGGCTAAGGTGAGGCAAACAAAACCGTGGTCAGCGTGAGGGGGCCACGCGGGATACGAGCAAGGCCAAGCAGTCAGTCCGCAACCCCAGTTAGTCCCTCGCGGTCTTAAGCGCTACTTACCACAAACTTCGCGCAGAAGAAGGTCAGTGAATCGATTGTTGCAATGTGAAATTATCATTTTCGGTAATTAAGGATGTCAGAAGGGCCTATTCGGCAGTTTCAGTCAATCATATCAACTATCGTAAAATACCGTATTCCACTGCGTGCTACAGTGTGCCGCGATCACTGTATTTTATCAGTACCCCGTTCAAACTTAAATTATGCATGCTTTAATACTTAATGTTGTATTTCATTGCCAACAAGGTCGTAGTTTAACAATTTTAAAGCTTCACGTTCCCAACCACAGAAAGGTCATTGTTTGCCGATCTGCTCATTACCGACCCCCGCTAGTAACCAATCCCACTGACCGAAACAATCTTTATTCTCTGTCTTTCCCCCTTGCACACGTTTTCTGCAAGAAGATTCTCCCCCAGCTCAATCCCATTCAAACCATCTTCGTCACTATTGTTGTAATGAACCTTCCTGGCACATGTCAACTTCATTCTTCGAATCAATAACAACAACCAACCGGCCAATATTCGGGTCATTGGCGCAATCAGAAGCCCCCTTTGCTCTGGAGTCGTCCTTGTCTCTCAGTCTCGCCTTCCCTATTCTTGAGCGAAAACACGCCCGAGAATGCGCGAAATACCAAGATTTCGGGTGTGTTCCGTTCCTTCAGTCCGGACAGTCTCCACCCCAGGAGCTGGAAGGGCGAATACCGCACCTGATTCCTATCGTTCGATTGCGCCGACCGATTACCATCCCACCAACATCCGTCGCCAGCGGCGTACAGTTTTGCCGTCGCTTTATGGGCACCCGCCATTCCCCCCGGAACCTCATAAACGTGATTTCATTTGTTATTTTGATTTTGACCGACTGTCCTGTATTTTTGTAGACTGGTTGTCGCCATATCGCGTTATTGACGTTTTACACTATGAAGCTCTGAGCTTTCTCTTATCCTTTTATCGCTGACTTTAATTAGTTGCTTCAAAAAGTTTTCAAATTTAACTTTTACAGCACGCGTGTCTCCCACCCATAGCTCTTTTTCAAATGGGTTCCCCGGCCGCAATGGCCCCCGCCCTTATAGTGGCGGCATTGCTGGTCACCTCAGGTTTAGCTCAGGTAAATCTTTAATTTTATCACTATTGTAACTAAAGTCGATGGTTAAATTTTGTGTTTTTAGTACTCTCAACGGGTACCCCTCTATAACTCCAGTGAAGCCAGGTCAATTCTATCAGATATTTCTATGCAATGCCCAGAAGGCTGGGAACGCGAAGGCTCAAAATGCTTCAAAGTGTATCACATTGAGAGATCCTGGCCTCAAGCACTTATTTTCTGTGGTCGCTATGGCAGCACTCTCGCGAGGATCGAATCCCAGAAACAGAATTCGTTTGTAACTAAGCTTTTGAATCGTCCTCAACGATCAGCGAGTTCTACTGTTAAAACTGAATTTTGGATTGGTATGTGTTAAACCTGGAACTTAAAGGTTCTTACATTAAATTGTTAATTATAGGCTTGCTAAGCCAACAAGACGGTGATAACGATGCCATGTTCCTCTGGTCCGATGGCTCCTCCGTCTCCCGCTATGTCGGTTTCTGGGGTAAAGGTCAGCCCGACTACAGAACCGGCTCCTGTGCCAAGGCTTCCACCACGAACGAAATCGGAGCACCCGTTACAAGCGTAAACTGGCAGCTTGAAATGTGCAACATGCTTTTGCCCTTCGTCTGTGAACTCCCAGCCTGCACTCAAGGTAACCATTCAATCGATATATCCATTGATAAAAAAATTTTGTTTATACGCGCATGCATACTCGTATTTATCACTCTCTCTTTCAATAACTGTGACAGTTTACAAAGTGGTATCAGCAACACTTGACGCGAGCGCACACGTTCCTGACACTGGTGACCTTGTTTTGGCGTTCTGCAGCGTCAGTCTCGTCGGGTCTTGATACTTTTTCGGCGGGTTCTAGGCATTTCCAGGACGCAACCTTGAACCGAAGCATGTAGATGATCTTACTCTCGTCGGTAGAGTTTGTACGCATTGGCTATTCAACACCTTGGGGAAAGTCCGCCTACCACCTGTAGAACCTAATTGGCCGACAAAAAAGTCAATCCATCGTCAAATTTTTTTCGAATCGGGGTCAAGGCATTTTTTGTCGCCAATATTGATTTAAACGTGCTGATAAGAACGGAGGTTAACGTTTTATGTTGGGAGCGACATGCTTTTTTGAGAGAAGGGGAGATGAGGAAAGTGAGATTACATTTTTATACCGGACATTACATTAGTCATTACTCATTTTTCAAAGTGACCGACAAGTGCAAAAATGTAGAAGTAGACAAAGTGCTAAATATAGGGCAAATCAATCAATTCTAACTTTTAGGTTCATTCTTCTGCCACAATGGAGCATGTGTGCCCGAATCAGCTCACTGTAACGGTGTTGATGATTGCGGTGACCTCAGCGATGAGCTCAACTGCCCGGCTTCACACGCTGAATTGGCTTGTTTGAAATATGAACGAGGAGAATCTGGCAAGATTCAATCACCGAACTATCCTAGCAGCTACCGAGCTAACTCCAACTGCCGATGGGTTGTTGAGGGTCCGATCAATTCACGCATTCAAGTAATAATTTAGATAGAAATAGCATGAAAGTGGATAATAATCCTATTACAGCTTATCTTTGAATCCTTTGAAACCGAAGACAACCAAGATATTGTCACTATCACGGATGGCGGTCCAGCTGAAAATGCATCTGTTGCCATTGATATCGTCTCCGGCACGCCTAAGATTGACAGACTCGCTTACACTTCTAGCACTAACATGCTTGTCGTCCGATTCCGATCCGATTCTGCTATTCAAGCTCGTGGTTTCCAAGCTTCGTGGCGCGCAGGTAAGAATTTTAGCTTAATTCACACGTTTTAAAAGTTCAAACTTCACTTCTCTCGCTAAAGGCGACAATCACTTAAAAGTACATCGATTTTTTTGGTTCTTGATACATTTTTTTTTGCAATAACGATTGCTTTTTTTCCAGTCTCATTCACGTGCGGTGGTCGATTAAAGGCCCAGCTCTACACGCAAGCCTTTTCGAGTCCTGAGTATCCCCGAGATTATCCAAATGGACTCGAGTGCGTGTGGCGGATTGACGCCCCTGAGGGACACTTGATTTCACTCACTGTGAGTTTTAGTTCAGCTCTCGACTCTCGTATTTCCAAAAACTGTTGAAGCATGAAAGCACGGTCATTGACATTTTAGATTGACAACTTTGATCTCGAGGATCAGCGCGATTTCGTAGTTATCTATGATGGCGCTAAGTCGAATGCACCCGTGTTGAGCCGTTTGACTGGTCGACAAAACAATGAATCTGCCTATGAACCGCAATTGCTGATTTCGAGCCAGAATCACATTTACGTTTACTTCTACTCAAATTACGCAATCTCCGGAAAAGGCTTCTCAATCAGTTACAAACGTGGCTGTGATAACATTATTAGACAATCACATGGACAGTTGCTTTCGCCTGGACATACACGCGTACCGTATGCGGGATCGCAGATTTGCAAATATACTGTTGAACTTCCGGAATCACGTGATGATCAGCCTGTTAGTCTGGCTATCAACCACTTTGACGTCCCAGATGATGACTTCCTTCAAGTCTATGAAGGTGGCGAATACGGCCGACCCCTTCACGAGGGCGAAGGATTCAATGAAAACACACGGCCACCTAAGGTGATCTACGCGAAGCAAAGCAAGGTCCAGCTCGTCTTCCAGACGAATTCAGTTCGAAACTCGCTTGGTTGGAATATCACTTTCTCGACCAACTGTCCGACATTGGAAATTCCTGACAGTGTTTCCATTTCAACACACAACACGGCATTCAGTACTAAAGTGAGCGTATCTTGCTCTGAACGTGGCTATGAATTCATCTCTGGCCGTGGGCGCATGTTTGAAGTTCAGTGTTTGTTGGGTGGCAAATGGACGGAAAACAGAATCCCAGCTTGTCAACGTAAGCTTCAACATTTATCAAGTCAGTTTTTAAATACCGATTGTTTTAGCCGTTTACTGTTCCCCAGTCCCACAAATCGCCAACGGTTACGCAGTCTCAGCTACAAACGTCTCCTTTGGCGGTATTGCCAAATACAGCTGCTACGATGGATTCTCGTTCTCCACCGGCCGTAAAACTGAGGAAATCACTTGCTCCGAAAACGGTCAATGGTCAATCACACCTGAGTGCAAAACCTCATCGTGCCCCGCTTTGATCCCATTCACAAGTGGCGAGCGTAAGCTTCTTTACGGCGACGGCACTGGTTTTGGTACTGTTTACTCTTTTGAGTGTGATGCCGGATATCGACGCAAGGGTGCGGCTACCATCTTGTGTCAACCCAATGGGGAATGGTCTACGGAACAGCCGAGATGCGAAAGTAAGCAATATTGAGATCTCCGATGCAAATAAATCAATCAATTTTAAAATTTTAGAACTCCTGTGCGCTAATTTACCCGAAGTCAAGCACGGCAAACTCATTTCTACCATCCCCAACCAACTCGCATTTGACGATGTTGCCCAAGTTCAATGTGTCCCGGGATACCGTACTGATGGAGTTGATGAAGTCAAATGCCTGGCTAATCAGACACTAAGCACAATCCCCAAATGCGTTGACGTCGATGAATGCGCGGAACAAATTGCGACATGCTCCGCCAAGAGTACGAAATGCGTTAATCTTCCTGGAGGCTACTTTTGCGAGTGCAAACAAGGCTTTAAGCCACAAACAGGTACTATCTAAATCGATAAGAGCAAGTTTGAACTTTAAACAATAACAAAATTTAGCTTGCCAAAATGCCGGACCCCTTTCATGGAGCAGTGTTGAAACATCTTCTGAAGGTCCATCGTTCCCCGGCGCCAAGCATTCAACCAATGGCTGGTGCGCGCTTCAAGACGATAATCGTCGTACGATCACATTTACATTCCCTTCACCGAAGGTTGTCGAGCGTCTCCGCATCGAGAAGACTGCCGGTGCCGCTTTTCCGACTTTGATTCGCGTCAACTATGCCATGGAAGACGGTGTCAAGCTTCTTACTGACTCACGTCTGATGAACATTACTTTGAAGAACGTCGGCATTGCTGGCAGTGAACTTATTTTGTTCGATCCTCCGGTTGAAGCTAAGGTCCTTCAACTCGTTATTGAACAGTATAAGGAAGCACCATGCATTAAGGTTGAAATGTTGGGTTGCCAGAAGACAAGCTGCTCTGGTATGTTTTACAGTTTTTACATCTTATTGGTTCTAATATATGATTTCAGACATTAATGAATGTGAAACCAAGAACGGTCGCTGTGAACATCACTGTATTAACATGCTCGGTTCGTACCGTTGCTCATGCGATGACGGCTTCGACCTTTTCACATTCAACGGCCAAAATGGCGTCAGCGTGAAGGAAGGCGAAACGGGCGAAGAAGATTTGGACGCAGTTCGATTCAATAAGAGCTGTGTTCCCCGTCAATGCTCTGCTTTGAAGGTCCCTGAAAATGGAGAGCTTCTGGCTACAACTGAATTGTTCCATTACCCTACTATTGTTGAATTCCGTTGTGATTTCGGATTCCAAATGATGGGCCCGAGTCATCTCAAGTGTCAAGTTGATGGCAATTGGAATGGAACTTCACCGTTCTGCATCCGTATGTTTTACTATTTTTAAAATGACAGATATTTCCATGTAAATTTTTAGCCGCCGTTTGCCAAGGCGCCCAAAACAACACCGCCATCGGTCTTTTCATTGCCCCAGAAGGCCCTATTCCCTACGGCAACAACATTTCTATTGTGTGCAGTCAACAAAACCGCCCAGGATCTGTATCACCCCTTGCTGGTTTCCGTCAATGTATCTATGATCCCCAGCCTGAAGGTCTTGAATACTGGTTATCTGGTCCGCAAATTTTCTGCCCTCTTGTTGATTGTGGTCCCCCACCAGTGCTTGCTGGTGTTTACTATGAAGGCGATGACAACAGCTTCAAGGTTGGCAGTACATTCGCTTTCAACTGCCGCGCTCCGTATGCTCTTGTTGGAAAGTCTTCCTATGATGATCGTATGGTCCGATGCAATGTCGATGGCACCTGGGATCTTGGCAATCTCCGCTGTGAAGGCCCTGTTTGTGTTGATCCTGGATACCCTGACGATGGCACTACCGAGTTGGAATCCGTCGAAGAAGGTGCCGTTGCTCGTTTCACCTGTAACCGGCCCGGATTCGCGCCTTTCCCAGCGCCAGCCATCAACTGTACTCTCGGAACTGCCTGTGTTCTCAGTGAAGATGTTGGAATCTCGTCCGGATTTATCCCTGACGGCGCTTTCGCTGATAACTCCGACTCTACGAGCTATGGCTATGAACCTCATAAGGCTCGTCTTTCGTCTACCGGATGGTGCGGTTCGAAGGATGCTTTCATCTTCCTGTCTGTCGATCTGCAACGTATCTACACGCTGACAACTCTGCGAATGGCTGGTGTTGCCAACTCTGGTTATCTAAAGGGTCATGTTACCAAAATGCAACTGTTCTACAAGGTCCAGTTTAGCCAGAACTATGACACATACCCGCTAGAGTTCGAAACCCCCTCCGGAAACCATAACAAGATGTATCAATTCGAATTGAATCCTCCAATGCGCGCCCGTTACGTGTTGCTTGGAATCACTGAATACGAAACTAACCCATGCCTCCGTTTCGATATGATGGGTTGCCTGGCTCCGCTTTCCGCCGCCCATGAAATCCCGACACATCTTCAAGTCGGATGGAACTCAAGTGTTCCACAATGTATTGATTCTGAGCCACCAGTCTTCCACAACTGCCCCCAGAATCCGATCTTCATCTTCTCCGATGAGTTTGGACAATTGATGCCAGCTAATTACGACATCCCGACGGCGACAGACAACTCTGGATCAGTGGCTTACATTCGTGTCCAACCAGCTAATTTCATTCCCCCGAGGCCTATCACTTCTGATATGGATGTCGTTTACACTGCCTTTGATGAAGCCGGAAATTCCGCTGAGTGCATCGTCAGAATCCGCATTCCGGATACACAGCCGCCTGTGTTGAAGTGCCCTGATTCATATGCCCTTTCCGCTGAACAGGGTGAATCTGAACGTACCGTGTTCTTCAACGAAACTTCGGTCGAACTCGCGGTTCAAGACATGTCTAACATCACTGAAATCACATTTGAACCAGCATTGTCGACCATCAAGCTTGGCGGATACGTCACCGTTGAAGCCACAGCCACCGATGAGCATTCCAACCGCAACAAATGCAAATTCCAAGTTTCACTGATGCCCCAACCATGTAGTGAATGGGCACTAGCATCTGATTCCAACCTCGTTAAGGAATGCACGCAAGCTGGAACTTCAAGCGTTTGCAATGTTGTCTGCGCGACTGGATTCCGATTTGTCGATGCCACCAAAGTTGCGACAAAGTTCACCTGCAACAATGGCACATGGTCTCCGTCCGACAATCCGCCTGCATGTGTTCCTATTGCCCAAGAACCCGCACGCTATGAGTTGAATGTGGCTATCAAGTATTCCGCGCCTACACCCGTTGGTGAAGAATGTCTGAAGTCCTACACCGATCTCGTCGCTAACTACTTTGAAACCATGGATACTGTCCTGAGCCAGCGTTGTTCTAGCTCTGTGCAAGTGTTTGTGCGATTCTTGAACGTTAAATTCACTGCTGATGGAAATGATGTCGTTGGTAACTACAGCATCCAGATTCTTCCTACAGTGTTGCAAGACGTCTTCTACGAGCTTTGCGGTTTGACTATGAGGACGATTTTTGATCTCCGTATTCCTGGTGCAACTACTCCGATTCGGTCTCTGTTGATGATTTCTGGTGATTCTGTAGCTACTAACGGTGTTGGTTGTCCTTCGATCAACGCTTCAATCACAACGGTGACTCAAGGTTTCGGATGTGCCGATGGTGAAGTCCTGAGAGACGGACCTGAAAAAGATAGCTTACCGGAATGCTGTAAGTTAACTGATCATTTTTTATGATTTCATAATGTATATTTTAGTCCCATGTGCCAAGGGTACCGTCTACGTCAACAACACTTGCGTTACCTGCCCCGTTGGAACCTACCAAGATCAGACTGGTCAGCTTAGCTGCAAGAGCTGTCCCGCATCAACATTCACACAATTCGCTGGAGCTCAAAGCGTTGAACAATGCTTAGCTGTCTGCGGAAACGGCATGTTCAGCAAATCTGGCCTCGTCCCCTGTCAACTTTGCCCTCGCCACACCTTTGCTGGTCCGCCAATCCTCGGTGGCTACAAACAATGTGAATCCTGCCCAGAAGGCAGCTACACAGCCAAACTTGGAGCTACTGGTCCGAGCTACTGTAAACAGCCTTGCCAACCTGGCTTCTTCTCGACTACCGGCTTGGAGCCATGTTCGCCATGCCCATTGAACTTCTACCAGCCAAGTCTTGGTCAGCAACGTTGTGTCGAATGCAGCAATGACACTTACACAAAGGAAACAGGCCGTTCGCTCGAATCTCATTGTGAATCAATCGATTGCTCAACGACCCAATGCCAAAACCGTGGAAGTTGCGCTGTCAACAACCACAAAGCAGAATGCGAATGTCGCCCCGGCTACACTGGTCAATTCTGTGAAGAGCAAGTGCCATTATGTGACACACAACCGTGCCTCAACAATGGCATTTGTGAAGCTACAGCCGGAACTTTCCGTTGCATTTGTCCGCAAAGTACGTTGACATTCGATTAGTTTTTACCCCAAAAGAAAAAAACATATCCGTAGCCTTAATTAATTTCAGACTTTACGGGCGCTCGGTGCCAATTCGGTCCTGATGAATGTATCGGCATCAACTGCCCCAATGGTGGCGTCTGTCAAGACCTACCCGGTCTCGGCACAAGCAAATGCATCTGTCGCACCGGTTTCACAGGCCCTGATTGTTCACAAATCGCTGATCCATGCCTCATGGACTCACCGTGCCGTAATGGTGCGGATTGTATCCCACTTCAACTCGGTCGATACAAGTGCAAGTGTCTTCCTGGCTGGAACGGACCCAACTGTGAGCACAACATCGGTGAGTTGAACATTTATTTACAATCAAAAAGTTCAAACAATGCGCCGCGCAACATAACATAATGTAAACAACAATCTCAACTTTCTTAAATTTACATCGGAATCGGATTTAAATTACTGACGTAGAAAAAGCTCATTAACGGATTTCTAAAATGTACATCCGTTACTGTTTTAACAAAACAAAATGAGCATCGGAAAAAACCGGCATTGCATTGGGAAGGAATTAGATTTGGATGGAATCACAAAAAATGCCTGGGTATTTATCAACAGAGGTCGGCAAGGTTAAAACGCTGTTAGCAGAGGTTAGTGAAAGTTGCACAGGGATCACGAGATTAAGTAAATACATTAGACTTTGCCAAAGGCGGGATTAAACGCGGGCTGTCCTCCGGCGACAGCAGGCTCAGTCGGAACACGTCGGAAGGAAGGGTCATGGCAGAGGTCGTTGTAATACTTCAGCGTGATTTTCATCGCAAAACCGAGGTAGCTGATGACGAAGAACATAATAACGGTGAAAACCAATGCAACCTTGAAGAAGTCACCGTGGAGCTCCTGCTGTTCTTTGTAATCGAATTCTTCGTTCATGATGAACTGAAATTTGAATGCCTTTTAGTTATGCTTTGCTCGATAATCCTTTCTTTTTCGCTTCATGTGTTGCTGTAAAAGGAATAACAACCGTTTCCAAAAGCCGCAATTATACCCATGCTTTGCATTTTCAGTCATGGATGCGAAACGACTGCTGACAGCGGTTAGCGAAATGCGCTTTATTTAAAAAAAAGAGTGCACTGAAAAACGGCCTTTGGGCAACAAACAAAAAAGATGTTGACGAACTGGGTGGAGGCATCCACATATGTATTTTTATGTTGCCAAACCGAGGAAAGCACATGCACTCTTTTTTTGAATGTTTGTCTCCGGGGCAAAAAGTGACTCAATTTTCAACGCATGCTTTCAAGATTGATTTTGTCATCTTTGCTGTCTTATAGTCCGTTGAGGGAGACAGGGAGACAAATTATGTGGTTGAATTTGTCCGGAAAACAATTAAGCATAACAATATTTCACTCACCTCGACGATGGTTACAAGGAATTGGTTGAGCATCTGGCGGCCGAAGAAGAGGTAGAAGAGAAGGAGGACAAATGTCACCAAACTGAACAACCCGTAGAGAGCAATGAAGGCAAGGCGAATCCAGAGGAGATGCGGGATCTTTTTCCAATGAGCCAGGGCCATCATGACAAGTCCCGCGAAGCTAGCGATACAGAAGACGGCAAAGTAGAGGGTGACCATTCCATCGCGGAATTCCCTGTAAACACACTCATGTTAAGTTCATGTAACGTGACATGTTCTCCCTCAATTACAAGAGGTGCTAGCTTTAGCTCTATCAATAAAATTGTAGTTTTTGTTTGCGCAAGTTTTGTTCGTGGCTGCGCATAAGAATTTTTTCGCATGCCTTCCCCCCGTGCGTGTTATAAAGTTCCCCCAAGTCTTAGAAACTGTAACAATGGAAGGAGGTGAAAACATTTCTCGTTTTCTTGTTGTGAACGCGAAGTTAGTTTTGTCTTGCCTCCTGAGGCGCCCTAGATGAACAAGAAAAAGAAAAAACATTACAGCTCGTCAGTTTTGATAACCTTGGCGACGTGGTTGACACTGTCGAAGAAGTAGTACACGCCGACGATGAGCTCGATGACAGCGATGCTGAAGGCGCATTTAAACGCCGGCAAACATGAGATGAAGCAACACATCCTGGCAAGTTTGGTTGTTTGTTGAAGCAGGTCACGGAGATTGTACGGCCGATCACTTGATGTTGTTAGTTCTGGAATAGTTATTGTGTAGGACGGGGATGGATTCACGGCAATGCTGGGCGCCGGAGGCCTTGGGGGTGCGCAGGAACGCGATTTGCCGATCTCTACCACGGGAACCGACTGCTCTCCGACGCTACTCGGTGAAAACGGCGCTGGCCGTAAGACTGGAGGTGCCGGTCGACGGGGCGGCTTGGTCGGGGGCAGAAGAGAAGGCGGAGCCTGTAGCATGGCCACGGTCGAGGCGTCGTTTTCGCAACGGTTGTGGTCGATGTCGTTCGCTTCTTTTTTTCGTTCGCCTTCGGAGTCCGGCCTTCCGTCACCGAGACGGACCTCAATTGGTGAGCCCTGAAAAAAGAGAAGAAGTGAAGAGACGAGCAACAACACGCTTGGAGACTCGAGTAAAGAAGCAGGACCGAAGCTCGAAGACGCATGACATAAGTAGAGTGCCAATCTCGAAGCGTCTTGTGCCATCTTTTTCGCGACTGTTAAGGGTCAGACTTGTTTATTGAAAGGGCGTCCGCGACAGTATGGAAATGAAAAAAACAAGCATAATTTGCATTGATGGTTTTCATTTCCGGACTTTATGGCCAACGCTCGCATGGCTGGGGTCGCTTGATAAAAAAAAAGCAAACCGGGGGCGCCCAGTGGCAGAGGTGTGATGATGGCCATTTAGATTGACAGCCAGAATACATAGCAGCTGTTCACAACTATAATGGCTCAGTCCTCTCGGATCTGACTTATAGCTCTCGGCTTTTCATCTTAATTAAACGTTCGATTTCACAAGGGGAAATGTATCTGACATCTTGGAGTGGTTTGGTACTCAAAGTTGTCAAAAAACACCCAACACCTCGATATACAAACTCACATTTTAAAGGAGATCGGTCGAAAAAAGAGTTGCCCGCCCTGCGGGAGGTAAAAAAATGAATCACGACAAAAAGGAAATCAAATGATGTTCGACGTCATTGAAATGCTTCCGAGGAGGGAAATCGGGTGATAAAAATGGACAGAACTCGGTTATTTACTTATGTATTTCCATTTGAGGTGTTGAAATGACAATGTTATTCTCAAAGTGATATGAGCTTTTATCATTTGACTCATCGCGTAATCACAAAGACAAACATTCAACATTACAATTAGGTCCCATTATCCACGTGATGGCTGTCGTTAAACGCAAAAAGCATTACCCAAAAATGGTTTACATGGTCGTCCTTGATGACAAACATGCAATTATTGACCTCCGGAATGTGAACGCGAATGAGCAAACGCGAACTGAAAGTTTTTATCGAGGTTTTTTAAGACGCAAAACACCCTGAGGCTAGGGGGCGCTTCCTTTGAGTTATCTTACGTCTGTTCGCAAGTGCATCTTGGGTGCAAACAAGTGATCGCTGATAGCTTGTTTTGAGTCATGAATATTTCAAAAAAGAATTACAAAATTTTGAAACAATAATATGAATTCACTCATGCGCGCAAAGTTGCAATTACGGAAAAGTTTTGCATTTTGGTTGTTTGAAAAAAGAATGCTTTTAATCCAATTGGCGAACGAACTTGATGTTCAATTTGAAAATGTTAAAACAAGGGCATGGAAGCGGGTAGCGCTTTGAAAGGGGTTTGGAAAGTGCTTTAAGCAATGTTAATCGATGGAAAACTGAAAAGATAGAAACCACTAAACAAAATAATCCTCCTACCATCACTTTGTTCCTTTCAGATGACTGCGCCGAAAACCCATGTGCCTTGGGGGCAACTTGCCACGACCTCGTCAACGATTTCGAATGCGAATGTCCTCATGGTTTTAGCGGTAAACGTTGCCACATTAAGGACGACCTTTGCAACCCCAATCCGTGTGCTAATGGCAAGTGTATCGACACGTTGTTTGATCGGCAATGTATTTGCAAGGCTGGCTGGACTGGTCCGTACTGTGATGTCAACATCGATGACTGTGCAGCGCAACCGTGTAAGAATGGCGCTTCGTGTCGTGATTTGGTATGTTTTTAAACAAATTTCAATTTCTTTGACGTTTTTGAAAACAAGCACATTTCAGGAGAATGGCTATGAATGTCAGTGTGCGCCAGGGTTCCGCGGTTCCGAATGCCAACACATGGTGGACCATTGCGCAACCGATCCTTGCCGAAACAATGCCACTTGTTTGAATCAGGGTGCGAAGTATGAATGTCAATGCAGACTCGGTTTTGAGGGTACTCGTTGTGAACATAACATCAATGAGTGTGAAGTTGTTGAAAACGGCTGCGATCCTCATGGAACTGAGTTATGCGAAGATTTGATCAACGATTTCTATTGCCAATGCCGCCCCGGATACCATGGTAAAACTTGCGATCAACACGTTGACCAATGTGCCGGCGAACCATGCCACAACAATGGAAGCTGCACTGATCTCGGTGCATCATATCGGTGTGATTGCGCCCCAGGCTGGACAGGTGAACGTTGCGAAAAGCAAGCTGGCAAATGTGTTCAAAATCCGTGTCAAAATGATGGACAATGCGTCAATCTTGCATCGGCAGATTATTTCTGTGTTTGCCCTGAGGGTGTTAGCGGCAAGAACTGCGAAATTGCGCCGAACCGCTGCATTGGCGAACCTTGCCACAATGGCGGTGTCTGTGGCGATTTCGGATCACACTTGGAATGTACGTGTGCACGTGGTTACGTCGGAGATGGCTGCCAATACGAGTTGGATGCTTGCCATGCTAGCAAATGCAAAAACGGCGCAATGTGTATGCAAGACGGAATTGGTTACAAATGCAAATGTTCTCCCGGATTCACCGGACCAAATTGCGAAACTAACATTGATGATTGCTCGCCTTCGCCATGCTCATTGGCAGCTACTTGCATTGATCAAATTAATGGTTATCATTGCCAGTGTCCATTCAACATGACTGGTTCTAACTGTGATAAGAAGATCGATCCTGATTACGATATTCATTTCTTTGACAGTATCCTGCCAGCTCAGGCTGCTTTAGACATTCCCTTCAAACTGTCCTCAGGTGCTTTGACTCTGTCCCTCTGGGTTAAATTCGACATTGCCCTATCCAAGGGTACCGTTTTTACGCTTTACAACAGCGCGTAAGTTTTACAATCCTCTCTAAAAACATCAAAATTTACAATCATTACTTCAGCACATCAAACTACCCCAACAACGTCACCGAACTTATCCAAGTCACGGCAGATTCGGTTAAGCTGTCCCTCTTCAATGATGAAACTGCTCTAAACTTGCACTTCCCAAGCAACCAACGCCTCAATGACGGTAATTGGAATAACTTGGTCGTCACTTGGACTTCGCGTGAAGGCAGTTACTCCCTCATTTGGAATGCAGTGAGATTGTATGCCGATAAGGGTTATGGTAAAAACAAGCAGATTGATGTCAAGTGAGTTCTTTTTTAACTCTTTTGTCTTTCGAATGATTAATGACTCGACGCAATTTTAGTGCCTGGGTTTCGCTCGGCCATCCTTTGGGCGCGTCCGACATGGATCCTAAATTTGTCGGTTCTGTAACTCGCGTCAACATGTGGACTCACGTTCTCGACTTTTCGACAGAAATTCCTGAGCTTGTTCACAAGTGTCAAGGTCCACAGACTTTGTTCAATGGGTTGGTGCTTCGATTTGCGGGATACAACCGCCTTCATGGCAAGGTTGAGAAGATCGTCAAGAGCACGTGTGGCCGTGAAACATGTTCTGAAGGAAAATGTACACTCCTTGGCAAGAAGCGTGAAGAGAACTCTATCAATGTTCTTTCATGCCCTGAAGATGTTTATGTTGTTACTCCTTTGAAGGAAGTGAACGTCTCCTGGAGTGAACCTGTGTTCATGTCGGCCAATCCGATTGAACAAATCGAGCAGAATCTGAAATCTGGACAAGTCTTCACATGGGGCGAATTCATGGTTCTCTATGTTGCTCACGATAACGCGTCGAACACTGAGCAATGCAGCTTCAAGGTTCATGTTAATCAAGAATTCTGTCCCGATCTCGCTGATCCGGTTCACGGTGTCCAAGCTTGTGAAAACTGGGGCCCAGGACTGAAATACCGCGCATGCTCAATTCAATGTGAAGGCGGATTTGAATTCTCAACGCCACCAGCTGTCTTCTACACTTGTGCTGCCGATGGTGTTTGGCGTCCTCGCCACGACAATTCATACTCCTTCAGATACCCGCAATGCTCCAAGGCTACACCCGCTGAGCGTGTTGCTCACTTGAACATCAACTACCCCGCGGTTTCGATCTGCAATGCAGCTTCTAAGAACACACTTGCTGAAAAGTTGCTACTCAAGATTCACCAACTCAATGCAAAGTGGGATATCTGCGCTGCCAAGTCAGAATTCGGTTGTGGCAATGTCAACGTCAGCGTCTCATGCTCCGATGATAACGCCAGACTGCGTCGTCAGCCGAGCTCGGCCTCCGCCAAACAGATCTTCAACGTCAAGGTTGAGATTCCAGTCAAACGTGAACATGTCATCGATACCAAAACCAACCGTCGCATCGATGTTATCAATATCATTCAAGATGAAGCCTCGTTGCGTGATCTGTTTAACCTTGAACAAGTGTTGCCCAATGGCCGCCCTGATCTGAAGTCCTTCGAAGTCGATGACCGCTTCAACTGCCAACCCGGCAGCGTCGTTGTTGATGACATGTGTGTCCTCTGCGCACCTGGTTCGTATTACAACCGTGAATCCGGCAAATGCGTCCTGTGCAGCATCGGCGAATTCCAGCCGTCATCTGGTGAATTCAGTTGCCAACGCTGCCCCGAAAACACAGTCACCACCGGACCTGGAGCCGTCGCAGTTTCTGAATGCTTCTCTCAATGCAAGGCTGGTAATTTCTTTAACCTTCACACCCAACTGTGCGAGCCTTGCGGCTTCGGATTCTATCAATCTTCGTCTGGTAGCTTCGCATGCAACCCTTGCGGTGTCGGTAAAACAACGCTCACGAACACTGCTACTGCTGAAGATGACTGCCGTGATGAATGCCCTGACGGTGAATACCTCACTCAATCTGGTAACTGTCAAGCTTGCCCGTTGGGTACATACAGAGCCAAGGGTGTTCATAAGCAATGTGTGGAATGCCCTCCGGGTACGACAACTGAAACAGTTCGATCATCAAAGAGGGTCCAATGCAATACACCGAAGTGTGTTGCTGGTCAGTTCTTGGTCACTTCCACGTAAGTTTCTTATCAATGCTTTCTAAGCTTCATTAAAATGTGTATTGTTACAGGAAGCAATGCCAATTCTGCCCCCGAGGTACCTACCAAGACGACTCCCTTCAAACAACTTGCAAAATCTGTCCCACTGACCACACCACCGCCGCTCACGGTGCAACTCATGAAAGCCAATGCTACTCAACAAATCAATGCGCTACTGGTGAAGATGATTGTAGCTGGAATGCTGTTTGCATTGACCTCCCCGATGAGAATGACGTTCCGTCTTGGCAATGCAAGTGCAAACCCGGATATCGTGGTAATGGCACCGTCTGCATTGGTATGTTTATCTTTCTAATCAGATGGAATTAGACTAATCGATCCGTTTTTAGACGCTTGTCAAAACTTCTGTCTCAACGACGGCAAATGCAAAAAGAACCCCATCGGCTTTGTCGAATGTCTCTGCAAGGAACAATTCAGTGGAGAACGTTGTGAAATCCGTTTCAAGCCTCGAGGCAACCAAGTTATGCTGATTATTATGGCTATCATTGCCGTAGTTGTCGTACTCATTGCTTTGGTCGCGGTTATCTGGATGATTAGTTATCGCAGCAACCGTGATGACTTTTCTGGTGAGTTAAAAACTTGAATCTTTCCAAAATACAGTTATTTTTTCAGTTCACGAACAAGAAAAGCCCACAATCGGCATGGAAGGCGCTCTCAGCACCAACTTCCTCTACGGCCGTGGCGGTCCTTCTGAACCCGGCGCCATGTCACTTGCTGGTGGCAATGGAACCCAAGGCCCAGTTCGACCCATTGGCTTCTACTACGAAGATGATGACGAATACGAAGTCAAATCTATGTTCGTTGGAGCTGATTCGCGTCCCGAAGACAACGATAACGAGTCATTGAAAGATGCAAATCTCCAAGCAGAATTACAAGATCGTCTGAGACACGTTCAACATCACATGTATCATCCAAGTGGTGATTATATGCACCATGAGTAACGACCAAAACTTCTTTTTTACCCATTTTCACTTTGTTTCGGTGCTTTGGTCACCGTTTTATCATGCTTATCCGGCCATAGACCAAACGAATACTTCGCCAAAAAACATTCCGCGTTCTGCTCACTTGCAAATTTTTTTTATTTACTTTACAATTTAACTTTTTCTTATCAAAATGACATTTACTTCGTGCACGGGCTTTGTCACTTTATTTAATATATTTATTTGTTATTTTATCAATGTCCTTGCTCTCCTTCATTTTTGTACAAAATAAAATATTTTAAAGACAAACCCTGGTTTGCGTTGGTCAAAGAAACATGTAGAATAATATGGCAACAAAGTAATAATACACTTTCAAGCCATTATGTTAACTATTGTTTCACGAAAAAGCAGGAATTAACTTTTCAAAAAGGACATTTTAAATTTTTCCTGTAAACTCCATGTCGTCGGCACCACGGCACCACGTCTACGGAGTCCCATTAAATCGTATCGGCATCTAATTGCGCTTGACGCCAACCGCCATTCTGAGTTTACGGCTTGCCAATCTTTCAGTGATCAATCATTCATTTTCATCACATTTGATTGTTTAAGCTGTATTTGTCGGCTTAACCGTATTATTCCGCGCTTTGGCATTGATTGCAATTACATATAGATCTAAACTGGTAGCGCACCGACCAGTGGAAAAAAAGCAACTCTGGCATACTCTAGAACTCTCAAAGCTGAATTCAAACGCATCTCCGACATCCACTTCTTGATACAGCGATGACTTTGGCAAAAAGTTTGATGTGCTTATGTGTGGAAGCCAACAACTTATTATGGAGAGCATCAAGAGTCGATCCTTATTTCTGTTTTGTTGATACAAATGTTATGTTAATTCCAAAATGTAACAACACGGAACAAGGGGATATTTTTAGAGGAAGTGAAATATTTCGGTATGACTATGTAAAATGTTTTACATTGTACAGAAAACTGAGTTGAATAAATTATGTAACTTGATTGAATTGCAAACATATATCTCCTAATACAGGACGCGACCGTACAACAAAGGAGTGCCTTCAAACGTGAGAAAATTTCGGGTTTATACGTAGGTGAGGGATTTGATATTATGTAACATTGTGTTCAACAAAGTTGGAATAATTTTGTGGTCGCAAAACCCGTAACGATGTTCCGGATTTTGATTTGGTTTTTTTCTAGTAAATGTATGAATATGAACCTAAAATTGTGCTATATTATTTGATCTGTGCAAAAGAGCACAACAGTTAAAAAAATAGCAAACTGCAATGTTTATTGACTGCCTGTAAAAGGTATTTATTTAGATCCAAGCCTTCATATAACCTACGGCTTGATTAGATAATTATTTTTCAAGACACATTTTGCTTTTCACATAGTAACTACATCTGTTGTCGGTGCCATATCTACGGTGTCCCATTTTATTATATCGGCGTCTGACTGCGGCCTTTTGCACTAACTATAATCCTAAGCTTGTTATTGATTCCTTGCATTGTACAAACTTGTATAACCATTTATTTATCGGTTTTATTGTTATTAAATGAAATGGTAAAATAAAATCACTTCGGGGCAAAATGCAAATAATAATCGGGTAACAGTAAAATCAAAGATAGTTTTGAAAGTAATTATTAGTATATAAATGGTATAGCAAAATTTAGTAAGATCGCCCTGGATACGGTAAGGAGTATTTCACTGTGTGAAGAATAGCTAGCGAAAGTACAATCATAAATAACAGACAAAATACGTAAGTGGCAACAAGAATTGAACTGAATAGTGTGGAGTAATTATTGTGGTCAGTATGAATAGAAATGTTAGAAAAGAGCTATATGGAATAGGGCTATGCTTGTGCGCGTAATGCGGGGATGTCCGATATGTACAAACGAACAAAACGAGTAAATACTATTGGATAAAAAGATCGAAAAGTGGAGGCCATTGCTAGGCAAAAGTTAATAAATCACTAGATATTGGGTTAGTAAAGTTTCTTATGTTAGGGTTAGTTGGATAACATTGGCGAGGCCGATTTATATTGAACAACAGTGTGGTCATTTAGTATTTTTTAGATGGTTTAGAAGTAGCGGATGCGCTTTGAGGCAGCAGCACGGCGAGGGAGGAAGTCACTGGCAGTGTACGACTTGCTCTGCTGATCGGGTTCCGATTCAGCGACGGGAGCATCAACGCCTGAGTCTGGAGACGCTTCTTCGACAGGAGATTGTGAACGGGCACGTCCGCGCTTCCGACGGGTGACAGGGGGATTGGACGTGGTAGCGGCAGTGGAGGTGGAAGCAGCGGCAGCACCGCGGCGCGTTTTCGTAGCCTTCGCAGGAGCGGGAGCAGGCGTCGATTCCACGGCAGCTGAAGATGCCTTGGCCTTCTTTGCTGCTTCTGGTGTCGGTGAAGGCACACGTGGTGGTGGCGTATGCTCACGAGGCTTCTGAGGTAGTTCACTGGGTGGCGCGACAGGAAGTCCAAGTCGGCGACTGGCTCGCAATGCGCGTGATGATGTACTGATTTCTGGCGTTGGGACGCGTTGAGGGACACCTTGGGCGATTCGGAGGTCGCGGTTTTCTTCTCTGCAATGAGTTCATGTTAAGCAATATTCATCACGTAGCTGTAAAAACTTACTGTAAATCTTTGACATCCCTCTTCAGCTTCTCACAACTGCTCATGTGCACAGCCAAGCTGAGTTCCGTTTGTTGCATACGGTTGAAGAGGCGGTTGTAATCCTCCTCCAGCTTCTCAAACCGACGCTTGGTACCGTAGCCGCGAGTCTTTTCTTGGCCATAGACCTTTTGTAAGAGCAAGATCTCTTCAATCAAGTCCGTAGGATCATGGTTACCCGCGTTTCTTTGGGCTGCAAGTTCCTTCAGTCGGACAGCGATGTCATCAACCTTCTTGTCGGTTCCCTTCTTGCCCTTCTGGTCCTTTACAACCACTGCCGCCTTCTTGGCAGCGGGCTCTTTCTTAGTTGCTTCCTTTTTCGGGGATTCCGACTTTGTCTTCTTTGGTGACTTTGCTGCCTTCGTGGCCTTTGTAAGTGTCTTTTGGCTAGGATCGAGATCTTCAAAGTCCGAGTCGTCGAAGTTCGCAAGTGCATTATCCTTTTTCACAGCCTTGCGACGACGTTTAGGCGCAGTAGCCGAGGATGGTCCAGGAACTTCAGCCGGGTCGACGGCAGCCGGAGCAGCAGCAGGAGCTCGTCTAGCAGGGGCCGGTGCAGGAGGAGGAGCTGCCACAGGTGCGGGAACTTGTTGTACAGCAACCGGAGTCGGGATTGGAGCATGTGCCGGAGCTGGAGGCTGCTGCTGGATGATGTACTGCGTAGGCTGGGGAGGTGAGTGTTGCGCAGGGACGACTTGAGTGTACGTTGGCGCCGGAGATTGGTCAGGTTGTGCCACAAACGCCCCTGGGGGGATTTGCATTCCCGGCTGTAAAGTTACCACTTTGGTCACATGCCCGCTCTGGAAGAAAGGGAATGTTAAGAATCGTAAAGCTGGGCTGAATCATTTAGAAAGTGCGCGGGCTGTACAGCACGCTGATGGTTTAATTACCACGAGTGTGCGCTACTATTAGCGGTTGCCATGGCGTCGCATACGTTAATGACGCTTACCGGAGCTAGTATTTGTATTTTACAATTATGCGCACCCGTAAATATATACTATACAACTACAGCAAAGATGAAAAGTTGGCCATGTAATTACCAAGAACTTCTAGTTGCTACCGTATTCGGCCCCAATACAAAACAAAAATAGAAAAGATTGCAAACGTTTCCGCGTTTTTGTTTACTTTTTGAAAGTTTAGATCGCAAAAACTTACTGGAGTGACGATGTTGGAGCCCTGACGCAGATATTCGTTGATGTTATTTGTATACACGTACTGGGGTACACCATTGGAACCGGGGCCGGGAGTATAGCTTACAGGAACTTGTTGATAAGTCGGCTGGCGCGATTGGTTTTGGCCGGGTTGCATGATGACGACTTGTTGGGGGCCAGACGATGGGGCGCCGCGGTACACATTGCCAGATTGGTTCGGATTGTAGACGGAAGCCGGGATCGAGTTTTGAGGCACTGGTGACAGATAACCATTTACGTCATTGTTACCTTGCGCGGCAGCGGCTGCTTGTGCCGCCTTCATCTTCTTCGTCATTCGAGGCTTCTTCGCAGGTGGTGGAGCCGGAATAGTTGCTTGTACTTGAATTTGTTGTGGAGGTTGTTGTTGCTGGATATGTTGCGTCGCTGGGACAGAAACAGCTTGAGGTGGTGGTGCCAAGGGATAGATGTGGTCATCTTGGACCATGTAGAAGGTTTGTTGAGGTCCTGTCGACGGTGGAGGAGCAGTGGGCCAAATAATTTGTTGGTTAGGAGCCGGGATCATAGGATTGAAATCCTCCTCGAAGGCAACGTTGTGGATGACCTTCTGCATGACGGACTCGACGGACGCGTTGATTCTGGCAGACTGTTCGAGCTCGTAAGTCGCGGAAAACGGCAGCGTAATATGAATTGGACCTGAGACTGAAGTCGCTACTGCCGCTGCGGCCGCGTTGCCATTCTTTTTACGGGACCGCTTCGGCTTGGGGGCGGGCGCAGGAGCCGAGGTAGAGGAGGCGGAGGCTGCTTCGAACTCACTCGCGGCCTTACGCAGGATGTCCTCAATAACGGAATCGGTCTTGGAGTATCCTGAGAGTTAATACATTATAATTTAATAAAGACAGGCAAGGTAGTCTCACCAGGCGGAAGAAGGCCATTGTGAGTTCTGGGGATGCTCGTGCTCGAACACGGTTCCTCATCTTCACTTAGAACTGTGTCCACATTTAGCATGGTTTCAACATTAAGAATTGCATTTGTATTCGAGGTGGGAACTGAATTCGGGACGGTAGATGCAAGCGACGGCGGTGCGGAAACGACAATAGCCTCAGGATTGGTAGCAGCATCCGAGGTCGCAGGTACTATTCTGGCATTCGGAGGCGGTTCCATGTCGTTGTCCGGGTTAGCTATTGAATTAAATTCTTTAGAAAGGAAAGTTGTGGCATCGTCGGCTCGCGATAGCAAAGTTTCATGGGTCACTTTCAATTTACGAACTCGATCGCGGAATCGCCTAATTGGGAAAATTGGCTCTGCGGTTTCCTTGGATACTTTCCATCCGCGCAACTTAAGGACCGCACACCAAGCATCGTGGATGCCAAATTGGTTAACAAGGTCAAGAACCGTACCATTTGTGATTGTAATGGGCGGACCACCGTAGTCAAAATTGACGGCAGTTAGCGGCTTGTTAGGAATGACCGGCGTGCTGCTGGTTGCGGTCGAGGAAGCGGGCGGGTCTTCCTCGGTGGACTGGGCGGGGTCATGGTCATCAACAACATCAATTTCGACGTCTTCGGCGTTAACTGGGGTTTCACTGGTGATGGCGACATCAGCTGAGGACGTCGCAGGTTCAGCTGAAGACGTCGCAACCGGTGGAGTTGAAGACGTTTCCTCCGGAACAGCTGAAGATGTCGCAACCGGTGTATCCTCAGCAGGGACCACTTCAGCAGGCACCGGCGCCGTCGGTGATGTAGTGGACTCTGCGACCGTGGCCGTAACGGCGATCTTGGGCTCGGCAGCTACGGACGCCAGGATTGTTTTCAAGGGTGGAACGGGAGAAGAGTGGATCAAAAACAAAGCAAAACCAGACGGGCCGGAAGGGCAGACGATCGCGTAAGGTGTGGTAGGTGGAGCTGTCTAAAAAGTTCATTCGCGATGAAAGCGAACCTATAGGTATCATGGACGTCATTGTCCTTGAGTATCGAAATGGTAATGGGGGTTTCGTTATCAAAGAGTTTAATCACGCGCCACAATTTGCAAAAATTGACGAATTGACGGCACCATCACTCATTTGATTAGTGTCATAGAGTGCGACGCCACGGGGCCCATAAATTTGAACTTCAAATAAAGACGGAAGGTGTGGTTGCGGTCATCGGTCCGTCGCGAGCAACGTAAAAAATTGAAAGCAAAAAAAGCGAACGGAGCGCGTTAGTTTACTGACACTTCTGCCAGAGTATTGCCGCCAACCACGATGATCACTAATGGACGGCTACTCGGCAGTGGCGCATCAAGACTTTATTGGTCGTGTCCTCGCTACAGTAATTTTATCACCTAGGCGCGCACTGGATGGTTATTGTTCCAAGTGCTCCTCCCCCAAGCGTTCCCTTCTTAGTGCTTCTTCCCGCCACTCAGTCTCGGTGATAAATCTATTCTCGGGTAAGACTAAAAAGCGCACCATAGCGAAAAGATGTGCGATGATCATTAATTAATGCCACCCGCCTAGCAGCAGTAAATGCCACCGGCCAGCGGAAGCATAGTTGCATGGATCTACTTCTTGGCATTGTGCCAGCGGACGCGGGGCGTTTTTTGGTCGAGGAAAGACCTTCCCGAATAAACAAAAAAACAAATGTGAGCGGAAACGTGAACCATAACCTGTTTAGCTTCTTTCGGGGAATACGACTATGAGTGACAGGTCATGAACTACACCTTCAATTAATCAAACCCCAAGGATAGTTGACCAAAAATGGGCACTTCACACCTATGAGCTCCCGGACGAAAATTAATTGATGTAGCGAGAGAGCAGTAATAGTCCGGTGACTGTATGGCAGGAGCGCCCCCACTCGTTGTCACAGAATAACCTTTTGGTCGAATGAAAACGCAAGTATAAAGCGACTCGTTTCGACTTGCTGATAAATTGAAGGCCGCGTCAAATAATCTTATAGGTACCCAACTTGCATTCACGTTGTTGCACACGTAGGAAAGAAAAAAGTGCTATGAACGCGGTGTTCGTTGGCTACCGTGTTATCAGTGATACCGCGAGAGATGATCGTCCCCTACATAAAAACATCATGGAAAGCTCCTCCTTTTTTATGAAGGTGATTGACCGTAAACAGGCCACTTCCCCTTAACTGCCCCCCACAATGACATGTTCCGTATGAATAGACAATGTCGGCCAAGTCAAAAGCAGCTCGTGGTCCTTATGGAATGGTATGGCCAAGGAAAAGCGATACCGTATCATTATAATATGTCTATTACGAAATGAGTTTTAACGAATCAACAAACAACAACAATTTGCTCTTGCAATACTTGTAGTCCGGGTTTAATTCACGTGCACTTTGGAGAATGAATGACTACGTTATGATAATGCGATTATGTAACTCTCACGCAAAAAAAAACTCCAGAAGGGGATAGACGCCCGACACGCTGGTCTCCAGTGGCCACTTATAAATGAACAGCTGACCGGCGACACTCGGGATTAAACTGGCAAACGACCAAAAAGAACACACATACTCACTTACAACACACATACTAAGACCACCCGAGCGTGTATTTGAGACAATACAGCCGCTAAAGGATGGCTGCAGCTATACGCACATTTCGTTTGTTCAACGTATGCATGCGCATTCTGTTAGTGTACTCCCCCTTCGGCTTTCCACGTGTTGAGAAGCTTTTTTCCGTTCTGCTTCATCTCGAAAACATGCATAACACGCTGGGGGTGAAGACTGGGCCCCTGGGTTCAAGACGGGCAAGTGGGTCGGGTTGACGCTTTTTAGTTCATTGATAATGATCACTAGACGTGAGGGAAGCGCCTATTAGGAAGTTTGGCTGGGGTCAAATGCCGTCTAACTTATGAGTGCATGCAAAAAGCAAAGTCAATTTTGCGTTATTCTAGAGTTGTGGTTGAAAATACAACAAATGCACGCCTTTTTTCGTGACGCGGACTCAAAAATAACAGCGCAACTGACGTTCAGTATCGGAAGCGGTGTTGTGTGGCCGCACCTCTACTGCGGATCCTGAGGCTGGCCTGGGGGCTTTTTTTGCTATCGGCTCCAGTAAGCCAGTCAGTCAGTCGACGCCGACCGACTCACGATAGAACAGCATGCGCGCGTCCGTCAAACTCGCAAATTTTGCGCGGCCGTCCATTCGGGCGCTGCCCGAGGCAGTGTGGCCGGGCGGACATGCTCCCACTTGTTTGTCCCAATCCTGCCGCCCCCTGTAGCAATGCCCCATCATGCGGTGCGGCCAGTCGGCTGGTTGGAAGGGAGTTTCTGTTGTTGCTTTTGGATGGTGAAGACGGAAGATGCCTGGACGCACGCTGCCTGTCAACTTGCCTATCTTCAGTCACGCTGTTGGGTCCCGGCAGCCAGCAAGCCCCTTCCAGCCACCCGGCTGCCAGCAAGGGCAAGGAAGAAAGACTGGATGGGTTGGCGCCGCTCCAACCAACCCTGCTTGCCTTAGGTCCACGAGCGCTAGAGGGAACAAACAACAACACAAAAAGGACCCGCATTTCGTGCGTGGAAGAGCGGACGACGCCCGCCAAGCCATGAGAAACTGAGGACCGCCACCGGAGAGAAATTGGGCAACGAGCACATAGAATCCCGTGACCGCAGGCGACTGTGCGTATGCCATCAACCAGCGCGTTGCCTACCCGCGGGACACCCTGAGGCGGTCGTGCGCGCCCATCTTATGTCAGTGCACGCTCAATCGTTTGGTACCAATACTGAAAGAAAAACGACGTCGTTGCCAAAAACATAGCCTTCGACTGACAATGCCTGTCTGTTATCGTTGTCATTGCGCACTTGAGGTGTTGCTCCGCGAAATCGGGACGACGCAACAGTTTAAAATTACATCGCAAATGTGTTTGGCTGCCTGGCACTTCGTTGACTGAGTAGGGCGTTTACGCAAACTGTGCAATCGTACGGCAGAAAACGGGTTTAATTACGTCGAAACACAACAAATCGTCAAATCGCTCGTCAACCTTGTCTTTTTTCGCTTTATTTTCCTTCAGGGCAGATTGTTGCGACTCTCGTCAGGCACAGCACATGTCGATGACGAAGTGCATAGGAAAGAACATGCACTGCGATAATACACCAACTTAATGAACAAATAACGAAGAGTGTGTTTTTGTCATAGCTATTAGATCTTCTCGCAAAGTAGCTGGGCTTATCGACACCTTTTCGACGATTAAATTTGCACCAATGCGAAATGGTTGATGATTTTAGTTTCTGCTTCGAGTTTCTGCATCGTCACCCCTCTACCAATTAATTTTTTACTCTACGTAGTTGACGGGAGGCGTATATTTGGATCATTCTGTATGTTGGGTGGTAAATGATGAGAAGGCGGAGTCGAGACAACCCAAGGAGCTATCGGGTAGTCGGGAGCATGGACTGCGTCCATTTGTGAGTTTCTGAACTCTCACGAGATGTTCCATGGCGCAGTGGTCTGCGTGCCGCTCGGGTTCGTCCGAGGTATCTTCGGTGGCTTTCTGTCCGTGTCATGGCTTTATCGGCTCTCCCGCAGCTAAGGTGTACCCATAATTTGGCCCCGATGCGTCACCCCCCTCTGCGATCATGAAACATTGTCTGTTTCCGCCATCTCCGCCCAGTGGACGAGCACAACTATGACGGCGTAGAGAGGTATCCTACCTAAACTTCCGCCCAAAGTCGACCGTCGTCAGTCGGTATCGGCCGGTATCGACTAAAACGAGGCTGCATTACCTTGCCGATGCAGTCTATCTTCCCTCGCAATCGACGTGAACGCCGTCTGCCAATGGCCGTTATCAATGTTAGCATCACAGGCGAACGCTAGGTTATCTCTTGCCTCGAACTGTATACGCGTTGGCATAAAAGAGTACTGTTCCACGGCCATTCGTCCAGTTTGTTCACCAAATATGGTATGGCCGGTGAGTATTATTTCTCAAAACTTCTGTTCCGGAATTTGCTCGGTGGAAGAAAAGCAGCCTCAATGGTGGCAAATGTTTTAAATGATTCATTTGCGACTGTTAATCTGCTTTCCTTTGGCCTTGCACATCGACATGATGTCAGTCCATGAAGTTTCCGCCGAAGGTCAAGAGCTGTCCATAGGTCCTGCGTCCATCGGGTCTTCAATGAAAACAATGAGGTAAGTGAGGAATACCCTAAGGTCGATTCGGGTCACTTTGCACTTTGATGCGGGAATTGCAACACTGACTGTTTACTCAATCGACGCTGTCAACATGATGGCCTCCTCATAGCTGGGATGTCTGGTCTGTTTGCCAAAGAATCTCGTCATGAACGTGAATTCAGTGAGCAGCAAAACCGTTGTTGAAACAGTACGCTTGAGTGAAGCCGTCGAAGCCACGACGAGTCAGTCAGCTATCGGTTTTTTGCGCTTGCCACACAGTTGATTACGTAAAGTCAACCAGCGTTTTGGCCGTGCTTTATCGCTTCGACGCGAGTCAAAGAGGTGCGTCTTCCGTGGTTCTTATCGAGGTCGTCCCCCAGGACAATTTAATAGTTTTGTCCCGGTGAAGCTGGAAGTAACTCCAGTGTGTAGCAAAGCTGCGTGAACATGGATCACGAATATGAACGTCCGCCGAAAGAAGTCTCTTTCATGCCCGATACGAACGAAGTCAATCCCTATCCAGATCCCACACGTCCAAATGTTCTCCCTATTTTGAGGATTGAAACCGATGATGCGTTGACGGGCAAACCACTTTCACCCCTTTCACCTGCATCATCAGGTCTTGTAAGTTTCATTTATCACATACCATTTGATCCATTGTCAACTTCATAGACATCACCGAGCACAAAAATGCAGCTCTATTACGCGAAAAAGAAGTATTCTACCGGTGATGACGACCTTCGGTTACAAGAAACCGTTGTTTTCGACAAGGCAAGTTTGTTTCCGTCCTTCCTAAAGTCCTCTTCGACGACTTTTTGCTTTCTTTTGTATTCGAACAAAACAAAATAATCATGATTCACGGTTTCTATCGTTGCCTTCCTTCGAAGGCCTTGCATTTTGCTTTTGCTTCCATTTTTGTTGATAGCGGTTTCTGCTAGCTATACTGCTCTAGCTTTGAAGCATGATTCCCGATTCCAACACGACACCCGCATCGAATTCCGATTTCGATTTTCAGCGCGAAATCCGGCAAAAGAAAAAAGGCCCCAGTTCACCTACAACTGTGTTAACAATGGCGGGTTTATTTGTTTGTGGCGTGACTTTAATGCTCAGTGGCTTGATCGTCCTTTGTCAGGTGTGTTTGACTAACTGCTGGCTCAGGCTTCTTTACCTTGATCTCATGAGCCACGAATTTTTTGACGTTGTTTTTTGCAGCAAAACGAACGCGCTTTCATTATTACCGGTGCTGTTTTTCTCGCAGTTGGCGGTGTTATGGTTATTATTTGCGGAATTTTGCAACGCAAGAACGTGATAAAATACATGGTGGACATGAATCGCGATTTGTACTTCCTCAAAATGAGTGATAGTTACATGTGGAAGCTCATGTTCAAAGATGAGGATTCTACTCTTCCGAAACCTCCACCTTATGAATGACTCAAGCAAATTGAACTTTTACATTGTCAGCTTTTTCCCTTTCGCTTTTAATAACGCTGTCGGAAGTGTACTTTTACGGGTGACAGCAACTTTAACCTTCGAAACAAACATATCTATTCGTGTCGTCAGGCAATAATATTATTTACAATCTCTTTTTACCCCATTAAAAGGTGCTAGTTAACTGCAAATAAAACTAATTGAAATCTGTTTACGTTTAAGTGTGAATGTGAATCAATCGCATGGCAATTTCGATTTTATCGCCGTTAATTGGGTATACGATCGCTGTCTGCACTTCCCCTTTCAAGAAAAAACAGATGGTCGCTCTCTAGGTGTGATCTTTGCGTCCCACTTAGACTTCTTAACGACCCCGCAAATAACAAAGAGATGGACATTACGTTGGCCACTTTCCGGAAACACCGTTTCCA
The DNA here is from genome assembly GCA_000341325.1 of Panagrellus redivivus. Classification (NCBI taxonomy): domain Eukaryota; kingdom Metazoa; phylum Nematoda; class Chromadorea; order Rhabditida; family Panagrolaimidae; genus Panagrellus; species Panagrellus redivivus. The sequence continues at coordinate 667,182 of KB455493.1, read as the reverse complement.
CACTTCGCACACGACCAACAAGTGGAACAAAGAAGGCACCGCGCGAAGTGGTGCGCTCTCCGTTCCCTACCGTAAAACTTAATTAGCATATTAGCAAAACACGATCGTCAACAAGATTGTTCGAAGTGAAACGAAAGTGGTCACTAATTGACGTAACTTTTGAATTTCAAGGGACTGGCGGAAAGATATTAGTACAAAAAATGGAAGCAGACTTTTATATTTTCGATCTTAAATACAAAAGCGATGTTGCGTGTAGCCCGCACTTTTTATCAACAATGAATGTCCTGACGTAAAGGTTGCATTGATACATTTTTACGCTTCGAGGAACTGTAAAATTACTATTTTAGTATCGGGTGTACGAGTTTTGTGACTCATCGAAATGGGTATTTTGTTGCTTGACGCATCAATAAATACAAACTACATTTCACGCAGTGTCAACATAAATTTTTCGAAACACACCTTTTTTATGACCCACGTCACCGGGTACTTTTCAAACTTTTTCCATGTACAAATATGGATCTTACTTCGGGGGAGGAAATTTAAAATAAACATGTGTCTTGGAAGTTTGAGAAAGTCATAGAATCTTTATTATTGTACTCTGTCAACGTCAACAATTTCTAAATTTTTAACAAAAATACATGTATAATTGCGAACTTTTATATCATAATCTTTGCAATAAGAGTTTTTTGTAGATGGATCAGTTGTAAGGTAAAACTTCAGTTTTGTGGCGGTTTAGGTATTTTTGGAAAGTCTGAAAGGTGTTTGAATTTGTTAAAGCTCATTTGGAAAGCACTTACCTTTTCTTTGAACACGATGCAAAACATGAAGAACAGAACCATGATGGATATTGCCAAAGCACTTCCAACGGCGATAATAGGCACTCTTAAGTTCCAATCCTTGGACGTGATTTCAACGGCGGAAACGACCTTAAATTTAATGTTTGAACAACCTCGTTTCTATGTAAGTTTGCATGTACTCACTTCTTGTTTAATATTGTCACTCAGAACCTCATGGCCGAACGCATTCAGCTTCGATGCGAGGAACGGCAAATCATTGAAATAGTCTTGCCGGTCAACGTAAAACTTTATCGTTGCTATTTCCGGGTCTATCGATGATCTCTCTACGTCATGAATGCGGACGTTAGCATCGTTGACGATGGTCCGTTTGAATCGAGTCGGTGAATCTTCCGTCGACAGAGCACTTTTTATGAGTGTTGTGAGACCCAATTCAATGGCGTCCATGAAATCATCGCTTTCTATGGAGACGCTACGACCGACTCGCACATTCACTTTCATCATGTCCGTGTTCTCGGCTATTCCATTGTCTCGCAACATGCGCAGCGGCGTCGACGTCGAGATGAGGAAAATGGCGGTCGAATTTTGGGGGGAAATTGTGGATGGGGGTCGAGGGAAGTCATCTGTAAACGATGCTCGTTCCTCTCTGAGTTCTATATTAGAAATGGTTGCAAAAATTGGAAAACCCTCTATAGTCGGTGTCGTGGCTTCTGTGCCGTACTGCCCGATGATGAACGTGTCGGTGGTGGCAGGAGTGTCATCGGTTCCATCAACATTATGTCCCGGGATAATTGGTAGGTCGCTTGGACGAGGGAAACTAGGGTCAATTGATGTGCCGTCATCATTTGGTGATGGTGTTAAGTTTGGGGAAATAGTAGTATCACCGCCGGTGTTTTGGGTTGGGTTAGTGTTAATTGGGTTAGTTGAAGAAGCTTCATTTGCATTACTCGCAGTAGTGCTTTGTGCTTCGTCTGTATTAGATTCGGCTGTGCTCAAGCCAGAAGCTGTGGTTCCCGCATTGGGAGACGGTGTAGTTGGCCTTAAGCTCGTGTTCTCGCCAGTTGTGAAACTCCCGGAACCAGCACCATTGTCAATGGGTTCACTGGTCCCGGGTTCAACGTTTCCCGGATCATTATTCCCGCCGGGTCCGACAGTGCTTCCAGGATTGTCTGTTTGTGTATTTCCACCACTTCCACCTATTGTCGTTCCACCTCCATTATTGGCACTCTCATTTGGATTAACAGTGTTAACTTCGACCGAAGTTTCGTCATTTCCATTTCCGATGCCACTTGATGACGAAATGGATTCATCATCTGTCATAGGCATGCCTATTGGACCTGCATAAGACTCATTGCCGTAGGGACCTAAAGTGCATTATAAAACAGCATTAATCTCCTCATTATACTTTCACGCTCGGCGACTTACCTATGGCTCCAAATTGATCGCCTGGCATTACAAACGGTGGCATGAGCGTCACCGCCGTTAACCCTTCAGTGTGGCCCTCAATCTCTAGAGAAATATTGCCCGTAGTTAGCAGTAAATGCGGCATGCCCCCAAGGATTTGTACCAAATGGTGCCCGGCTGTCAGGGCGACCTGTAATTTGGATGTACTTTAAAATAATGTTAACTACTTCGCGAAACAGGGGGCCGGCGGAAATATTAATATTTAATTAAAACGTACCCGTGTGACATTTGTTTGCATTTTAAGTCGAGAATTGGTGGAATTCGAGCGAATTTCGGCAACTTGGTTGTTGTTATCACTTTCACTGGATATCAAATTCAGTAGTAATTCTTTTGAATCGAGTTCGAGCAATTCAGCTTGAGCAGTTGAAACATTTGCACCTTGAAGCATAAGTCCACTGCCACCGAATCTGTCCATCGTTAACTGCGATAATTGATGAACAGTAATATCAACATTTGACGAATTCGGCTTAATTTGCAATACTGTGTTATCATCTGGAGCACGGATAACCAAATTCTCTTCAGTAATAGTCAAATCGAATGGAGATGTCACAGTTTTTAATGTAACTTTGTGTGATTCTGTCGTCAACACCAAGCTGCGATAGTCCGGTGCAATGTCAAGTCGTACTTGGCCATAAAGCAGGCCAACTTTTGCACCGTCTAATGTAATGACGACATTATACTCCGTCGAGACAGATGTTATTACTAATGTGCGCAATAATTCGTGCAGTATGCTGGATTCTAATGTTAGTTTTCGAGGCACTTCATTATTCCAGCTGTTCGCTACGATTGCGGCTTTATTACCGTTGATAGCTTCAACTCGGGTTACGGTGGTTGTATCGGAGAGACTTAGGTTGACATTTGTTAGAAGATTGATCACAAGTTGGGTTTCTTTGTCTGTTTGACGATTTGTTACTTCGCTTAGCTGTAAAATAAAGTTTAAAATGAATTAGATTATATAAATGACTTACTTCATACAACTCCGCAAAAGAATGAAATAAGGCAGAATTAAGATTAAATCGAGCAATGGATTGTTGCGCAGTGAGATTAACATACTCGTCGTTAGGGTTGAAGTGAAGGAAAGACGATTGGGACCAAATATTTGCACCATAATGAGTTTCAATAAGTTCTATTCGTGATGCGGATGAGCGTACGTTGACTTCTTCCTCTATTGTGATGTTGGAATCGTAGGAATGTACCTGAAATAGGGTTATTGTTTGGATAAAATGCCGTTTTTTACATACCTGCACATTATCGAATGGTAAAGCTTGTCGTTTCCACCTTCTCCGATGACCCCAAGAAGGTGTGAATAAGCTGATTGCAATGATTATCGCTGCGAAAATCCACAGCTGAGCCATGGTAAGTTGATTATCACAGATGAGCTTTGCTTATCCTGGCATTCCGCGACGGTTGTTTTCGCGCAATTCGTGCCCTCGGGCTGCAAAAAGTGCACACCGTATGGACAGACTGGCAGTATTATTGCTTGCTGTTGGAAGTGAGTGACCACAGAAATGCCCTTATGAATGGCAACGGTCGACCGGGCAAAAAGTCTGCAAAAGAGCTTTCTTCATACGGAACGAAACGCGCTGTCCTTATTCGTATCCATGACGACTACAACCGAACGACTTCGACAACTAGGGGACTCGAATTGGGCAGTCTACACGGAAAAAGGACAACCAAATGAGATAGCCCTCGATACACCGGTTGGCCTAGCTTTTATAGGACCCTCGAACTCGATGAAACTGGACCGAGAACTACTTTGCAACGGCAATGATCGAGCTCATGAATGAAATGGGACAATTTGATAGGCCCGGTTGGGATATGTATTTGCATGGCACGTAGAGGGGCGTTAACGACGCACTGGGCTAAGTGAATGGACAATATTCGAATTGGACCTGATCCGTGTCGGACTCGACACGTACTTTACGGAACTTCGATGAGTGTCGAAACTGGGTCCTTAAAAAGGATACCGATAGATAGATGGCCTTGTACATGACAAACTTCATGAACTCTAAGCTCTATTAATGCAAGAGCACGCTAAAACTCGACAAGAAGGTCATTCATTCAGAAAAGTATCCGGATAGCATTATATACGTAGACAATCGGCATGAAGTGAATAAAAGGTCCTCGACATACATTGTTTTTAGCTAAAGGTCGATGAATAAAAGCAAACTTTAACAATGGAATCCGTTTTGAATCGCTTCTGAACGATGTGGAATTTGAAGAACCCTTTAAAGAATGTATTCAACCATTAAACCAGAAAGATGAAGCACTGTACTGATAAAACTAAAACATTAACAAAAGGTTCAAAACCATGTGCCATAAACAAGTTTCAATGTATGCAGACATTGCGTTTGAGTAAATTTTTAGACGTTTTCACACGACGATGAATACATTTATGTTATAGTGTCCCACGATAACTCAAAATGACGCACTTTCTTTTAAAAAACGGCTTAAAGTAAAAAAACATGTAGCTACAGTATTCTTGTTCAAACGCTAACGCCGTTTCATATGTTTGTGAAGAGTAAGCTCAGCTTGCACCTTTTTATTGTAATAATGGTAGAAAATAATCTAATCTTTGAATGTAGTTTCTTTACATGTTTTGTTTTTAAGTTCATGTTTTCCAATATGCCAAACCAATCACATCCGATTGGCATCGGTGTCGCTGGATTCCCAACTTCTTTATATAAACTATAGCTGTATTCGCGTCAGATAGCCTAGCCTAAACAATGGCCGATTGTTGAATACCTGAGTTGCATCAACCTGTTCCAAAATATGTGATACCATGTCACTCGATTGCAATGACACATCTGTCAAGCGTTATACCTACATACAATCGGCTCATTCGTTTTGCTGAATTACATCCATTTAAGGTTTACGATTATATATATGGTAATAACGGTGCACACGGCCGGTACAATCTAAACTTATCAATGTGCTGCAGTTTCACCTCTGTTTACCACATTATTTACTAATATGCTTGCAGCTTTTGAATGCTTAACATTTTGCACGTTTTTGTATCTTACTGTTGTCATTGTTTTGCTCTGTTATTGTTACTCTTGTTACCCCAAATCTCAATACTCAATCAACTTTCAAAATTAAATAAATGATTTATGAAAAAGGGTGCAATTATGAACCAAATCTTATGAGATTCGCCAAATCGCAAGATAGGAAGAGCGGACCAACATCAGCGCAGAGAAAAGGCCAAAGATTGAGAGATGTTCAGTGTCGACAGAGAAAGGGCGGTTGTCAGACACTTTCAAATCAGTGGATTCTGATGAAAAACAAAAAAGGCATTCAAAAACAGTAGGAAAGTGGGACACAAAATCGGACGATTCAAATCTATGAAGAGATTGCGACGGATATAGAAAAAAGCACGACTATATAATAAACCAATAGTAAAATATAACAGCATAAACTTAATGTGGGAAAACAATACAAAAAAACAAAAAGCATAGATAGAAACACTCTGTATTGATATACGCCAATCTCTTGACCAGTGTTCGTTTACAACCCAGGATCAGATATCGGAGACCCAGGATGGGCTGAGTGCACGCATAAAAAACCTAGATAAGAAAGAAAAGACAGAAGCATACTGACAAAGTATAAAAATGAGTAGTTGACAAACTGAATCACGTGAATCTACTTGAATCCCAATGATTCAGATGAAAAGTCTTCGGCATCGGTGGGCCAGACAGGCTGACGACGGTTGGAGCCGATGGCGCCTGTGGTGGCTGGCGGCGGGCTGTCATTGTTCAAGTAGGCGACGGACGGATCAGTGGAGTTCGAACCAAAGTTGCCGAGAGACCAACGGGATGGGCCCCCAACTGTGGAGAAGTAGTCGTTGTAGGTGTTGAGGGGATCGTACCAGGGAGTCGCGTTGTTGCCATTGCGGTTGGAGGTTGAATTGAGGGAGAACAAGTCGTGGCTGTTGCTGTTGATGTTGTTGAAGCCGTTCGGCGGCGACAAGTTGAGACCACGAACAGCAGGGCTGGTCATACCATTCGAAGAAGCAGCGGACAGCATGGCAGCGGCACTGTCAATGTTGTCCTTCATGAGTGGCTGTTGCATGGACATGATGCCATTCTTGTTGTTGTAGTTGTCAGGCCGACTGCCGATGGGCAGCGGAAGGTTGCCGGGCTTCGGGGACTGCGGAATGCCAACGGTCGAGTTCGGACGGCCGTGACCACCGAGGAATGGAGTCGACGCTGACGGCATACCACGGTAAGGAGGCTGCGGAGTGACGGAACCACGGGGCTTCTGCTGCGAAGGACTGATCATCGGCATGGTATCGCGGTACTGACCAGGCAGACCATAGTTCGGTGGTGGGACCATGATTTGCGGCGAAGTACGACGCTGAGAGCCGATCGGCAGCTGCTGGGGAGGATTCAGCGGTGCAAGCGTGGCTGGTGGTTGAATCGGCGTCGGGGCAGGCATCTGGTGGAGGACCGGGTGCGGGGGAGGCTTGGGAACTGTGAACTTCGGCAAAGAGCTGAGTAATTTGCCCTTCTTGATCTCATTCATCATGTTCTGAGCTTCAGCCTTCGACGTCGAAATAAGCGTCTTGATTTCCTCGGCTTTCTTCGTCCATTCTTCGACGTTCTTCTTGGTAATGTCAATTTCCGTCTCAGTCGGGTTGGCAATCTTAGCAAGGTGGTTGTCGATTAGCTTGATCTGGAGCTTGCAGTCCTCACGAGCACGTTCGAGAATCTTGAGACCGAGTTCGAGGATGTTCTCAACCTGAGCACATTCAGCCTTGTTAGCGCGTTCCTTCTCGGCCTTGATGTTAGCTTGAGCTTGGCGACGTTCCTGAAATATGTTATTATAAAGACTGTCAAAAGTCATGAAAGTCAAAACTTACAGTGCCAAGTTGCTGCTCGAGTTTGCGATTGCTAGCCTTCAGGTCTTCAATCGTGTTCTTAAGCGACTTGACTTCGCTATCAAGATTCTGCTTCTCCTTGACAAGATTGTTCTTGGTATCCTGTGATGACTGCTTCTCACGAGCGTGCTGGGCAATCATTTCGGTGTGCTTACTATTCAACTCGGTAAGCTTGCGTTCAGACACCGCAAGGGCTTCCGTCAAGGTCTTCACATCTTCCGAGGAATCGACGATACCCTTGAGCTTCTTCTCCTGCCGCTTGATTTCCTTCTTAGCCTCGCGAAGCTGCTTCTGGAGCTCATTCAACTTCTCCTTGTCGCTGTTGTTCGAGTTGCGAATCTCACTGACTTCGACGTTCTTCTTTTCTTCCAGCTGACGGATGGTATTGCGGCTCGCTTGATCTTGAAGCATCAAACTGTTGTTTTGTTGACGCAGCTCGTTGATCACTGTGATGGCATGGTGGACAGTGTCAGCATACTCAAAGTTGTTGTACATGGCCACGACAGTGCGGCATTCGTTCGACATGAATTCACAGAGACGACGATAGGACTTCTCGAGAGTGTAGTCGCTGTCGTTGGGTTCCGCAAGATCGGCGACCTCAGCGAACAAGTCTAAAACTAAAATAAGAATAGAATAACTTCAATAGTTAAACAAAATCAATAACAACATACCTCTGGAATCATTGATCGGGACCGGCTGGTAGTTCGGAAGCTCATGGATAGCGCAATTCAGCTCGCCAATAGCATTGCTGAAGGCAGTGGCTTTGCCAGAAACGTTGAGCAGCGTGAAGAACTTGAAGATGCGAGTAACGCAGGCAGAGAAGTTCAGGCAGTTGACCGAAACAATGTTCAACGCATTCTGGGCCAGACGCTGATTGAACTCCGAGTTGGAGTGGGCCGAGTATCCCGGGAAACCACGAATCGTCGCAGTCTCCGCTGTGTTGTTTAACGAATGACCGTTCTTGTTGGTACCATGGAATTCACGCACGAGATGGTTGATGTTCTGCTTCAGAATCAGATCAATATACGTCATGGAGGGTTCAATCTGTGTTTGTGCTTCTTCATCATCGTCAGCTTCAATCGAAGGAGTGTTCATCTGGAAGGCCAAACCCATCGGTGGAGCACTGAAGTAGCGTGGCTTGATCTGATCATTCGTGCCTTCGTCGTAATCCACAATGACATTGTCCTGGGCATCCAAACTGATGTTGTCGGAATATGGCACAGACGCGTAGGTGCCAGGAGAACCGGGTTCTTGGGAAACATCGATTTTGCCGGCAAAGTTGGCGTCGTCATTGCGGTTCTTGGGCTCGCTTTCGACGGAATTGGTGTCATCGGGCTTGCGGTTCTTGCGGACACGCTTGACCTTGCGCATCTTTTCGTCGGATGAAGCAGCTGTGGTCTTCGAGGCAGCATCGACGATGGCAGATTCGGTGACAAGAACAAGGTCGTCTTCAACGTTGTCGGTCTGGACAGAGGTGTCGCGCAACTCGTTCGGGTTGACAGGGTTGTACGTCAGCTCCTCGATGAAGGCGTCTTCTTCGTTGTAGCCGATGCCGGCAGGATTCTTAAACTGTACATATTATTTTAGTCTTATAAGTGTCAGAAGGCCAACATACCTGGAAGCTCTTCTGAATGACATGCGAAAACTCGGGATTGAAGTTCTTCAAAGTGTTCATTACCTTGGTAAAGTTGATCTTCGTTTCTGAACCGTCTTCAGATGCCGTTACTTTGATGTCAATTTGATCTTGGGAAATGCTTTCGCCGCCAGCTTCGCTGATATTGTCGCCACTGGCATCAGAGGGTTCCTCGACCTCTGGCAACGAGCCATTGATAACGCGACGGAAGTTGGACTTGGTCGGCGAACAAACAGACTCGTTAAAATGGCCAGTCGCTACGAGGGTCTGAGCCTTGTGAACTGGAGGAGGACCTGAACGACGCGCCAGAGGAATGGCATTAGCTGGCCGGGTCGATAGGGCTATGCGGGTACGCTCGCCCGGGGCCTTCGTCAGACGCTCCTCACGGTTCGCCTTCTGAGCCCGGAAATGAGCCTTCGCCATTTGGAGATCCTTCTTGCACGCTTCTACGTCTTTGGAAGCCTTGCTAGTTTTTGGAAGTTTCTGCGCACGTGCAGTCAAGCCACCGCCCATGGCTTGACGCAACGCATTCATGTTGGAGGTGCCATCGTCTTCAACGGTCCTGGTGGATGAACCTTTCTCGATGCGCTCTATAGACTGTTTCAACTTCATGTCGATGAGGCGCTGAAGCTGGGCTTCGAGTTCAGACTTGCACTGTGGATCCTTGTCTTTGCAGAATTTGGTCGCACTGGTATTTACTTCAATCGCTTTGTCGATAAACCCCCGTTGGGCCTGAACATCAGCTAGACGAATGTACTCGCGTACTTTCTTCTGGAACTGCGCCAAATCCAATATGTTTTTGGGTGGGTCCGCGCGGACGTGGACCTCAACTTTCACCGTATTATCCTTGATGTAGCCTTGACCTTCATCCAAGATGTCCTAAAAATTGAAATTTTAATATAAAATTCAAAGAAGAGTGTAAAAAAGTTCAACTTACAGCCCAGGTCATGAAGCAAGAATAACCCCAATCGTTTTCCTTGGCAGTGTAGCTATGACTAGTCTTGCGTGTGAAATTCGGAACATCCTGTTTTTGAGAGATCAGCCGCAACTCCGCGTTTGCTTGGCAGGACCAGGAACTAAAATCAAATCAATAATGTCAGTTAGCATATAAACAGCAGTTGTAAACTAAAATAAACTCACTCTGAGTACGCCGTAGGACAACACTGCAAAAAGAACCCCAGGCATTTTTGCGTGCCTTTCTTTTGTACAACGTGCTGGCGTGGCATCACCATAATGCGCCACGGTACACCACGAATACCCATCACAGGACCACGCATTGTCTCGGTCATCTGGCTGAAGTTGCGAATGACCAGTGGTAACACGCCTTCATGGACCTCCGATGTCGTTGCAATGTCGGCAAATGAGCTATTGACTGAAAGGAGCTCACCATTATCGTCCATCGCCTCAGCTTAAATCTCCACACTTCATTTCACAACGTGCAAACAAAACTAACCAATCGTCGGATTCTTCATGATTGCCAAGGGCGGAAAGTCCGCATCCGGATCCGTCTGACTGCTGACGTGGTTCGTCGATATCAGGTGTCTCAATCGGCTCAGCTGCTCCGGATTCATCGTGTGCTTGAAGTAATCCTTCAGACTCGACATTGCGTTGTCGGTTATGAGCATGTCACCGCTGAAACTAAATCATGAATTTTGATTGTATCCCAAGAAAGCTGAAGAAAACACAAGCTTTTCAAAGGATCGTCAATTTCCCGCTCTGGTACTACTGAGGAAATGGGCTGCCTCAGTCCAGCAGCGCTTGCCTGCGCCCAGTTGGTTTCGAATGGAAAAACATTGATCGTGTCAACGTGCGCTGGGTCGACAAAAAGAAGATTTCGAAGCACGTGGTAGGTTTTTTTTGAGTAGTACTGCGAAATGCTAAAGCTTGGCGAAAAAAGTTGTAACCCAAATTAGAAGGATGAATAACCCTCGAAAAACAACAATATTGATTTTGTTAAAACGCATTTGTCAGATTTCTTGAAAAACAGCCAAGAAAACTTTGATCATTAGCAAATTTGTTGTTTTTTCCGCGTTTTTACCCTTTGGCCTAAAAACAGAAGCAACATGATACACTGCCGCTGAATAGCTAACACTAACTGCCACGAAGCAAAAAAATCGGAACAGTTTATGTGACGTGGCCGAGGGCAACGGCTGGTTGGGGGAAATAAACGTCGGAAAGACGTAAAAGGAGCGTGCCACCCACAAGCTGGTTAACGACAGTCTCAGAAGCATAAAAGTTACATCGAAGCGATCATGATGCTTAATTTCGAGGGGGTCCAGACGCGGAGGAATGATCGCTCCAGGCGGAATCACAACGAAAAAATGAACGCCATTAACTTTCGCCAGCAGTGAATCATCAGGGATATATAAAATATATATCGATGTGCTCCGGAAATATAACCAGCTTGGAAGGGGGGTTTTTTGTCGGGTCGTTCTACCCCATTGTCTGTGATAATGGTCACAAAAACTTGACAGACACGCATATCAGAAGGGGGCAATCATGTGCAAGACAGGAAGGAGAAAAGAAGAAGAATAAAAAATATACATACTTGTTGGCAGTCACCAGTATGTTTAGAAGCTGGCGGTTGACGTCGCCATCGACAGAGTCTTCTGAAAGAGGTCATTTTGTGAGCTTACGATCGAAAGGGATATATAAAGATGGGCACATACCTTGGGTATCCTCAGGGCTAGAGTTGCACTCATCTCGGCTAACCGAACACCGACCAGCGCACTCGTCGCTCGTAGAGCCCGAGTTTGACGAATTACTTCTTCCGGGCGAAGAAGTGCCCGAACCAGAAGATTCATCTTTTTGGTAGGCTCGACTACTGCTCGATCCATGCGAACATCCAATCTCAGGTGGAGCCGTCAGACGACCTTCCATCGGAACTCGGTTCATCAGTTGATACACGCAACAGGTACAAGTTTAAAACTTGGGTCGGAAAATCGCTTCTA
>KB455493.1:636283-655369 GCA_000341325.1 Panagrellus redivivus | reverse complement strand
AACACGGATAAAGGATTAATAGTGGCTATATTTATAAAAATAACACATAATCTTTAAAGTACTCTGATGACACATTCACGTCGCGGTCAGTATCACGGGGGATTCACGATGCAAGAAGAATTTTTTCACACATTTGTGTGGCGCGTGTAAGCGTTCCAACGCTTGGGCAGCGCAGCTAAGGAACGAGCACTTTCCCCCCTCCCAAAATGACGACCGACTGCCGACGGCTGCAATCGATGCAGTGTCTACGGTAGGGCGCGTGTTTGAAAACTGAGTGGCTGCTGACTGCATCGGCCGCCTGTCGCGCAAAAGTGCTAGCGGCTGCAAAAAAAAGTGAAAGCGAACGTTTAATAAACTAAATCCCATCCGATTTTTTTCTTCGCTATTAGGGTCGCTTTTATTGTATCGTTCTCCTTCGCGCTTGGTAGGAGCGCCTGATGGTGCAAAAGCCCATAACAAGCTATCGAAAAGAGAGTCAGTCGCCATTCCCCTTGCCTTGTGGGCAAAAGGCATCCATCTTTTGCTTGTTTTATTTTTGGACTAATCAGTGCGGAAAAAGGTTTTGCATTATTCCTCGCATCTCTAATCACTTTTTGGTTGTATAAAGCAATGCCGAAATTAGATTGTTCACGAGTAATGGCCGCCCTTGGTGGTCTGACAGGTCGTTTTCTCGAGAATCGCATTGAAAATGGTGCCTTCGCGAAATGAAATTGAAGCCTTGATATGGAAATAGCCTTGCCGGACAAAATGCAAAAAAGAAAATGAGAAGCGTTCGCGAAGCATCCTTACGTGGCCATTTCCATTGTTATTGCCGATGCCGATATTTGCACTGTACACGCTAACACTTCAATCACGCGCGTCATTTACGTGGAGAATCGTTGACAGGGGTGATTTAGAAGGCTTTAGTGATAAAGAGAAGCGAGGAAAACAAAACACGATAGCGTTGAGCGTGCTTTAAAGTTCACGAGACTGCAATGTAGACTGACCAAGCGAAAACGGCTAGCACTATGACCTATGTGATTCGCCTACACGTAGAAAAAAGCTGACTACCGCTCTTATTCATAACATGATTCACCATAGCAATAGCGTGGACACGTGCGGTTGCTATCATAACATTATGGGAACCCATAACGATTGGAGCGGGGGCAGACAAGACTGTAGACAAGAAATATTTTGCGCTCAAATGACGAAAAGGATGGGTTTTGTTCGTCTGAGACTGTGCTTTTGGCCCGATACAGTCACTTGGCCCATCGATAAAGGAAATGACCGCGTAGAACAATGGGTGCGTACCTGTGTTGGACAGTCTTGGCAGTCGGGGGTGCTGTCTACCGAACAAGATTAGCCGTTCGGGGACGGTATTCGGGGCAGGTATGGTTTGGGTTAGCTCATGTGCCGTCGGCAAGCTGCTTGCTATCTACAGTGTCTGGACTGCTTGTGGGGCGCACGACGGTCAAGCCTAGCATGTCGATTATCTTTTGCCGTTATAGTTTTGGTGTGTCGAGTTGGGTTTGCGGTCAATAGGGTTTTTGGGAGGGAGATGTGAGCTCATGGTGGTTCAAGTGCTGGGGGTATGAGGACAGGGGTTCATGCGCGTGATCGAATGCTATTGTTACACGTAAGGGAATATAGGGAAAAATTAAGGTTTAAAAAAGTGAAAAACACGGATAAAGGATTAATAGTGGCATATAAAGGTAGTTGTAATAACCTGGGGCAAAGAAAGAAAGACCAAACATGTGGGTAATGTCATCAAAACCGACGACCTCCCGTGAGACAGTCGATGACAACAGGGAAAGTCGTATTGCTGACAACAGTCGTCAACAAAACCGACAGCGTCAAGTAATACTATTAGAGACATGCCCTGAGGGCAGTGGATGACAGCCCTGATGACCCCCGGTCAATATCATCAAAATCATCAACCCCCTTATAGACAGTCAATAACAGAGACGTGAGAGCAAGTAAGCACGTGACCAGTCTCGTTAGCAGACTATCTGCAATCTCATCCCACCCTGCAGCAAAGACGGAAAGCATCATCGCATCCAAAAACATCCCGGATCCAATCGCGAGTCTTTTCGCCCCGGCGAAAGTGCCAGTCGTTCCCCACTGCGGATCGATTTGAGAGAGAGAGTGGCCATCGCCGGTGAAATGAACTGTTTCGATTTCAACCCCGCCGAACTGCCACTGCCTCTCGGGGGTGGGTGGAGCGAGGCATCCCCAACATGGCCGGCAGCGACCAAAAAAGAAGCAGCCCGACCGCCCTTTCGATTTTTTTGTACCCCGGGCCATCATCTATCAGGCACGAGGTTGCCCTTTAAAGAAATTTAAACTGACCAGCTTTCAAAATGAACTGTGGGCCGGCCCGCAAAATAGCAATCTTCTAAATCTACGTTTAAAAAATGGATGAAGCAGAGTGACCAAAACACAAAATCCATTCATGATCAAAATTATCACTAATTTTGTTTCCTTTTGGCAGATGATTAAAAGGACTAATGAATCGAAAGGGAGATGGAAGCAGCTATTTTTACCCTCCACAACGTAATGGAAAATTTTGCCAGGTCTGACGCCGGAATATTACGAATTGTCCTTTTGCGCTGTCGGCGCTGCAGCCATGCCACAGGCCAAAACGAGAGCGTGATAATGGGTTTTAGTAGCATTTCGTCAGGCATCCAGTATGACACAAAAGTCAAAGTACTATTTATTTGGTGAGGGATAAAAAAATGGATTACTTTTTTGTAGAAATTTGGATTCGTGATAGCGCGAGTCAAATCTTGTTTTCGATAACTCTTCAATATTACTATAACTCTAAAAAATGCGCGTGTGTACTTGCAATGACTTCTTGCAACGAAATTATTTAAAACTTCAGGTCTTTTGTTGCGATTTTGTTCAAATAGGATTTGAAATCTGTTTTAACGTCGATGATTGCCACATTTTTAAAGGCTTTTCAATCGTATCAACGCCGAAAGCAATTTCTGAAGAATAGCGTTTTACCGAATGGCGCAGAACCAAAAAAAGGTATATTTTCGAGCCGCAAGGAAATGGATTCACATCCCTGAACGGGAAACCAAAAAGATGAAGTGATTCATTTCTACATTAGTCAGTGTAGCTTGATGGACCCAAGTTCCTGGTTGAACGGACCTCCTGACAGTCCGGGCCGAATCCAGGGGCGTGGCAATGCCATTTTTTTCCAGCTTTGGTCCGAAAATCACAAGAAAAGAGGCGGGATTTCATTTTGGTAGCCTGGTCCGTTAGGCTGGGATTGGGCCATGAGTCGAAAAAAACTGACGTCATATTTCAATCATACTTATATGTTGAATTGACCGATCGGGGCCGCGGACCGGTCCGGATTGTCACAAGCCATGGCTTTTCGTACTACTGTGAATCACGGCATAGGATTGCAGCTCGAAGAATATACGGAACTGATCTTTGCCCTTGATCTTCAGGCAAGCGTTCTGTTTTAAGACCCCATATGCTCGGACGAACACAGACAACTATATTACGTAAAAATGTAAGACAATGAAAGAATTGATTTAAAAAAGCAAAAGAAAACTGAAAATTTGACCCTGAATTATGGACGGCGACCGGCTGCCATTGCTTCTCAATTGACTAATAAAATATGCGATAACTGCCGGTGGCAGCCAGCCTCAAGTCAGGGTCAAAATATTCGTTTTTCTGCACGTTTTAAAAATATCTTTCCGACCAGAATCAAAGCGCGCAACTTTTTTGAAACTGGCCAATTAATTAAATTTTAAGGCGTGAAAGTTCAATTCCCTACGGGTGAGTGTTTTATAATGCTTTACCTTCGCTTTTGACGTTGTAAAAACAATGCAGTTACCAAATATAGCTCTAAAGTAGCCGCTTGTCACAATCACGACAAGTTAAAGTATTAAAAAGGTAATAGTTGCAACTGCACGCGATAATGACGAGTTTTTTTTATGGTGACTCGACTAAAGTTTGTCTGACTTTGGTAAGAAGGTACCGTAAAAGTCCTCATATGGGTTGACACTTTAAAGAAGAAAGTGTGTGAAGAATGGTATGCAAAATACTAGGAAATTGCAAACTTGAAAAGGAAGTGACCACACGTCAGAAACAAAGAAAACATCGATATCTCGAGGATGTAGACACGCGGTGTTTAGAAGTTTTTTGAACTCCAAACCGGCCAAATTTTGTTGTTTTACAAAAGACCTCACAATGACCAAATTTTTACACGTAAAAGTGCAAAAAGTGTATCCGGGTTTGGTTTTGGGTTTTTAAAAAGAGTACAAATTTCTTTTGGGTGATGTGTTTTAGAGGGTTTTTTTAAGATTGCCACATGTTTTGTTTAACTAATATGGTAACTTGTTCAAATTGTATTTAAAAAATGTATTTCTAAACTTCGAAAGTAAAGATCGCGATGAAATAAAACTTCAAACTCACGAAAAACGTAAGAAACTGTCATCGAAATTCAATCATGGCAGCAGATCGATACAATTTTCCGATGATGATGATGTGATTCAGCTAATAAACCAAGATGAAATGTGTGCCCTTTCAAAAAACAACAAGAAGGGAGCGTCTATCCCCAAGGACGCGAAAAAACGGCTGCCATCGAGTCCGGCTTCCAACATTACGGCCGAAAAAGAAACAGCCGTTTCAAAAGTCAACGGTACGAAAGGCAAATAAGGCCATCGTTCAGGTGTTTTTTTGCAATGGAGAGGTACACCTTGGCACATGTTCTATTAAGAATGCGGATGTCCGTCTCGCGCGTTGTTTGCAACGTATTATAATATTATTTTCAACCCTAAAGTGGCCCTATTCCAGCCAAAAAATGCATAAGAATGCTGGGAAAAGCTAGCTAGGGAAAAAAACGAAGCCCCGACATTACGACGGTTTCAGAAACACAACAAAAAGGACCTTTCGGGGGCAGCGTGAGAGCCTTGGCAGGCTAGGCTTCATGTCGGACACCTCTTATTTCATGAAATCAATTGAAATGGGCAGACCTGTCGTGAGAGTGAGAGGACCGCAGTGAAAGAGAACACCACAGGGCAATCAATTTCGATGTTGTTCTTCGGCAAAAGAAAAAAAGACAGCTTCTTCTTGGCTAGCCACACTCAATAATGATCGGATTTGTCACAAACTCACGCACACAAGCCACCAGCCGCTGGCACTTTCGACTGCTTCAAGGACGATCCACCCGCAAATGCATAAAGTGAAGAGGACCCTCTGCGACGATGGGTCGTGCCGAGAGTGAAATTGGATTTAGCATTTCACATTACGTTTTTATGGCCCCCAAAAAATGGAATGAAAAAGTACGATGCAATATCCGTTACTCTGTGAGGTATTTATTTAAATGTATTTTTTCTCTCTTTCTCTTTTTTAAAATAAATAGCACCAATCGATACAAAAATATGTAAAATGAAAAAAAATAAGGTTAAGGGTGAAATATAATATAAAAATAAGGCATAAGTATAGTTAATTTGACAAGCGATCTTCCTGATTACGCGTATTGCGACTATTAATTGAAGCGAATATGCTCACAATTACGGCAAGAACTGTGATGCGACTTTTCCAATCGTATTTACAAATCGTTTTGTTGAACTTTACGCCAAAGGGCGACATAATCGTTGATTAACTGAAAGTTATCGGTTACTGATTGTTTTAAAAAAAGTGAAGTACTTACTTTTTTCTGCCATGAACGGCGATTCATGCAATGTGCAATGACACCTTCAACGGTTAACTCGGGACGAAGAGTGCTGACGTTTTCGAGCTACAAATGTTTAATTTAAGCTTAACAAATGACGATATTTGTACGTACCATTTCCTCGCAGTAACGAAGTGTGGTAAACTTCATGTGGTGTAGTCTGTGGTACATGAGGGACAAGTGAGAGCATTGGTTGCAGAGGTAGAACTCCTAGAATTTCAATAGTTCAATCTTTTAATATGCACGTTTTAGTCAAACTTACAATAGCAACAAGTGGAGGTTCACCATCCATATCTGGAAGTTTCTCAACCTCCAAACTGTCATAATTGTAGCCCCAGTTGGCGAATAGCTGCAGACCTTTTGTAGCCGGCTTTTTCGCGCACCCCTGGCAATTCTGATCTTCGTACAAACATTCCGATGACAATGCGTTCGGGTAGACTGTTAGCATCACTTCGAATCGTTGACCCCATTTAACCCGATCGTTAATTCGTTGTTTTCCGAGAGCTGTCATGCTTTCGACTTCTCGAAGCGCGCACATATAGCTCCAATCATTGCATTCTTTCACAGTCTGAAGGAAGCCCAATGTGGCGGCGTGTTTAAGCATGGCATGAGTGAATGTTTTCATGTGATCTCGAACTGCATCCTTTGCGGCTGTTGTGAAGTTTTCGACGACATCGTCGGCTTCTGTATCTTCAGGCTGGCCGAATGCGTCCTGACCGGTTACGGTTACCGCCATGGCTGGGATGAGATCGATGATAGGTACCTCGGGTTCGACGATTGTTTCATTGCGTGAGTGTTTGTGATATTTGACTTTGACTGTGATATAGCCAGCTGCGACTTGGTCACACCATCCGGAGTACTGTAAAAAATTGACTTTAGCTTTAGAAAGCGAAAACAAAAACAAAATGACTGACCGTTGAGCTATTTTTATACCGCAGAACCTTCTTTTTCCCGACAGTCGTAACGATCTGGGGATACTTTTGAAGAAGGTTCTGGTTATCAACTTTCCAGAGAGGGCAGTCTGACTTCAACGCATCCTGTTTACAAACCACAAATGTGCCCTTGGGGGAGTCACCAGACGGTCTGCTCAAGCATTCTAACCGTTTTTTGACAAATTCGAGAGCTTCATTTTCAGCGTTCTCAACCGGCTTGATTGCAGTCACGACAGGCTTCTCCAGGATCTCCGTATTAGGCTGAATAACAGTCAAAGTTGGAGGTGCAATATTCGCTGATGGCTCTTTCTCAACGCTTCGTTGACGAATTTTGTTACCGTCAGCATCACGCTTATGCTTGTGTTTTTTCTTTTTATGTTGCTTCTCCGGCGGTTCCCAGTCTTCATCGGGCTCTCCTCGGTGTTTCTTATGCTTCTTCTTTTTCTTCGGCACAGGTGATTGAACACTATCTCGTCGCGGCAATCGGATGACTAATTTCGGGATGACAGGTCGAGGTGGTGCTTCGTCATCACTGAAAAGTTGTTTTCAATACACATCTTGTTTGTGATCATTGAGGGGTTTTCAAAACAAAATACTCACATCTCCTGCTTAATAACAACAGCTTTGGGTTGTTCGATATCCATCTTTTCATCAGAGGCCGCTGGAATCGGTTCATTGATCGGTAACACAGGTGGGCTTACTGATGGTGACGATGAAGCTGGTTGTTTGATGGGTTGTGTTTCATTGACATCAACAACTTCCTCCTTTGGTTTCAACATTGCGGTCACCGTCTCAGCTTGTTTGACATTTTCGGCGGTTTCCTTTTTCTCCGGCTGGTTTACGGTTATCGCATCGTCATTGCCATCATCAAGAATTTCGCAAAAAGCCAAGACATGGGGCAAGTCTCTCGCTAATTCGTAGCGCTTCTTGATGATTTTCGCCAAATTATTGAACACAACTTCCGTCTGGGCCGTGTCTCCTTGTCGGTCCACGTCTTTTGCAGCTGCCGATGGCGCCGAAGCAGATGCACGCTTCTTTGTGGGACTGCTTTCAACCGGATCTACGGTCACTACGGGCTTCACATCTTCAGCTGCGCTAGATTTCTTGATGTCTTCATCACTGGTGTCCAATGCAGCTAGCGGTAAAGGGGTCGGCTTTAGAATATCGTCGTCTTCATCGTCGGTGAAACTGTACAAATCAGTGTTTTCTGAAAAAGTGAGTTACATTCACCAAACTTTCGACCCCTTAATTTATTAACAACTTACTTTTCTTAGTGACTTTGCTCAAAACTTTCTCCAAGTCAAGACAGCTTGATTTAGATTCGAATGTCTTTCTCTTGTAGATGGGAATCCGCTCATTGTCCTTTGAATCCTTCGATTTTGGCATTAAGAAAGCCGAGGGATCAATGATTGGTAGTTTTGGCGCGGGTTCGGGTTTTCGTGATTCTGACGGTCCTGGTTGGTTGATATTATTAGCTGGTAAGGCTTCTTTTGACTTCGTTGGAATTTTGTCGTTGTTTAGCATCGCAGGTCTTGCAGGAGCCGTTTTAGGTGCTTCATGAGTTGGTGAATCAGGGGGAGTGAACTGTAATACTTGTTTTAAGAACTGCCACTTCCCTTTTCAAACTTACCATAATGGGATCTAAACTAAAACCCGTAGTTTCTGTCGTAAACAAATCCATGTTATCAGCTGGCACATCACCAAAATTCGACAGAGGACTACCATGTTGATCATGTTCGTCATCCGGCAGATTCCCGCCTACAGCTAATGATAACCAGTGATTGAGTTCTTTATCAGAATCCATTTCACGATTCTTAGGTGGAGGAGGTTGCGGAGGAGGGGGTTTCGGTGCCGGAGGCGGTTGTGCCAAACTTGAACTCGATGAAGATTGTGTAACTGGTTGTTGACTTATAGGCTGCGGGAATATGCTGCTTTCCGATGAAACAGCGGCTTCTTTGAACGGAAAAATATCTCTCAGACTGTACAAGTCATCGAGTGTTACGTCCTTCGTGTTGCTTGTCGAAGGCTGAAACGTCTTCGTTGAAATGATGCGAGACTTGGGGGAGTGGGCAATGCAATGGTACTATGTTTTCATTTCTAATTCTCCCTTTTTACATACAAAAGGGCGCGAGAAGCCCCATTTAATTTTTTCGCATGGGAAAATAGCTTCTTTGTTTTGAAAACTTACCAGTGAATGTACATGGGTCGTTATCGTTTGGTCTGGCAGGGGAGTATGCTGTTGTTGTAATTGTACAGGTTGTTGCGGTGCCGTTTGATGTGTCTGGCTCGCCGACATCGCGTGGCTTTGGGTCTGATTCATAGTATGCTGGACCAAGTTCAAGTTATCCAATAACTGATTAGTCGAACACGGAACAGGGGAAAACATCTTCTCAGACTGCTGTTGTAAATGCTGTTGTTGAGGGTGATAGCTTAATAAGTCTGTGACCTTAAATGCGTCCATCGCCGAACTCTTTGATGGCGCTGGCGTTATCACATTCATAAAATGAGCATTTGACGTAGATGGTTGAGTCATTGAACTCATTGATGATGATGAAGCACCCATCGAAGAGGATGGCGCGAACAGCGAATTTGAAAAGTTATCATTCGAGTTAAATGCACTGCCTGATGCTCCCAATCCATTCATATTCATATTCATATTAACATTCATGTTTGTGTTGACAGTAGGAAAACTTGTCATTGGAGCGGTGGTAATGGCTTCCGGGACAGGAACACTGTTAAAGATAGATTTCGACATGTTCGGAAGTGGATTGGCCGCAGCCGCAACCACGGCGGCCATAATGGGATCAGTTGCGTGGGTAAATGCGTTGACATTAGCGTGTTGGGTGGCCAAATTAAGTGCAGACGAAAGTGAAGGTGGTGCACGAGCTGCTGCAGCTGCAGCTTTGAAGCTTTGCTCCATAATGTCGTATTGGCGCTCGCTAAAAATAGTATTAAGACTTTTCTGCAAATTATATTTTTAGTCTACTTACTTCACTGTAGACTGCAGCATAGAATTGTACATAGCCATTTTCGCCTACAAAAATAATACAAAATAATTATTATAATTAAGCTTCTTAAAAGACACATGCCTGGTCGAGCCATGCTGATGTTTGACTGTTATTCCAATTTGAAAAGTCGTTGGTAAGCGGTGTATTTAATGACGATTGCGGCTGTAATAAACCCGTATTTGTAGATAGTCCCAGTTGTTGTAGTGTTGACAGTAGGGGATTGTTGCTAACATTGCTACCTGCATTATGTAATCCGGCTGAAACGTTCTTATGACCATATTATCTGAGGCATTAAGCTTATGAAATAATTCTATTTACCGGTTAACTGCGTCGGAAAGCCAGTTGCCGCCGACGCAAAGTTAGGTGGTATCAATGGATGGGATGATGTATTATGCTGATCCATGTATTATCACCCGATTCGAGCATCGAAGAGGCCCTCAAGGTTTGAAGTGCTCACAAGCGGGATTACATATAGCGGACCCGCCGCTGAAGACTATAAAACAAACATTAAACTTGACAAAACAAGTGATAAAAACAAGTCATAACAGTCACACGCTTAATATGGAAGTTAATCCCGTAACAAGGCAGCTTACAACTTTTTCCCTTGTTTTGAGAATATATAAATTAAGCACGTCCCCGACATTCGGCAATGCAAGTTTTTCTCTTCCGTTGGTTGTCGGCGTTGCTCGTTGGTTCTGCGATATAGCGAAGCGTAACGCCGGGGGCGTGCGTCCGCTCTTTTTTCGATATGCACTTCGAGGGACACACCACAAAGCAACATTGCGCGGGAACATGAGGAAACGGGAGAGACGAGACGGTGAGAGTATTGAGAGAGAGCGGGTTTCAGTAAATGTGGTTCGGGAAGTAGACCCGACGGAGTGTACGGTTGGCTGAGACGACCGCAGGACTGCCGTCAACGGCGTGCTGGATGATGGAAGTGTGTCAAGTTGGTGCGCGAATCGCGCATATTCGATTGCCGATGTTGGATGTGAAGGAAGGGGGAACCCTTTTCTTATTGTCATCGGTATATCGCAATTTGAAACGACGGAAGTGAAATGAACTTGTAATTGATACTTGAAAGTTGTAGCAACAAATATGGAATAACCTTACAGTACTTAAAATAACTATTTAAAAGTTCAATTTGTAAAGTCAGCAGTTTTGACTTGACCGACTAGTGTAAATCGAAACACATTGTTCAGTATGTCTTTCACACCTTTTTATGACTCAGCTCTAGCAAACAAGCCTGTTTTTCACTCTTCATGCAGCAAAACATAAACCACGCTTGGCCTCTAGCATGTTGCGCGCACCAAGGAAGCAAGCCAGGTGGCTGTCAGCAAGCGAGTGATGGTGCATCGTCCACTTCCTCTAAACCATCCGAATCATCAAGAAAAACATCGATCCGTTGGCCACTGTTCACTTTGTATCGACATATTGACGCTGTCCATTCGCAATGATGAGACGTAATAAAATAAAGAAAGAATACCGTCCCATGGAAAATGAAATTTCCAATGATTATGTATCCGATGGTCAGCGAGAAGATGATGGTGGTTTTGATGCTAAACAGGTAAGTTCTTTTATATGGTCGATTCGGTTCCTACTGTTTCAATTTAGTTTCAAGTACCTATCAACCCAGAGGTGCCATGGGCAGCCTTACTTCTCGCTGTATCGTTGACCTTAATTGGCAGTTTTTTGTTGATCGTGTTCACCAATTCGTACCTATATGGTGGCGACAAGGTTTGTTTTGATATATATTGTAAAATTAGGTTCAATTATTTTTGTTTTCAGGCAGAAACGGTGTCAATTAGCGTTTTCCTCATTGGATGGATCGCCTTTATCCCGGGTTTCTATCACTTGGTCATCGCCTACTACGCCTATCACAAGGTTCCCGGCTACAGTTATGCCGATATTCCTAATTTTGATTAACTTTGTCCATGTCCAGTTAACCATGATTAGAAAAAATAAATGTTACGGGTTTTGTCCAGCGCTTTGTCTGTTTTTTGAGGCTAACATTACATGTACATGTTATAACGGAACTGTCAGTGTCGAAAAACGAACACCTTTAACACTGATTATGTGCACTTAACATAAGGTCAAACGAGAAAGGGAACCGATAACGAAAAAGGTGTCCGACCGCCGCCGGCGCGTGTGTCCATCGACCCATTTCCCTCATGCTAGTGGTGCACGCAAGCTGCATGCGACATATTCGTTGTGAAAAACTCAGCTGTTCGCTCAGCTGAGAGCAACTTATTAGCGCGCTTTCACGTGATTCAGTATTTGATCTGCACGAACTGAGACTAACGGCGGGTACGGGTCTCCTTCTGTCCTATCCAAAATGGCCGATTCCGCTGAAAAAGATCCCGAATACACTCTTTTCTGCCAGTATGCGCGGAACTTCTCGACTCGGGTTATCCATTCGATAGTCCAAGCTCGCATGGGCGAAACCGTCTCCCATGCTTGTGTTGTGACGCCGAATCCACGTACATGGTTCAGCGTTGAAGTCGACGAGATTGGCGAGACCTCTGCATACTTGAAGAGTCATGTCAAACAGTAAGATTTAAGCTTAATTGAGGTTTGAAATATATATAAATTGTTTCAGATATCCTCCCTTCGTCAAGTCCCTCAACATCGACTTTATCCTCTACCTCCCCAGCGGCGAAGTACTCCCGCTCGAAACATGGTCGATTGCCATGGGCCCTCCAGATAAAGACGATCTCGGCAGTTACATGCAGAATCAAACTTACTTCGCGTTGAGCCAGCTTCTCCGTTCCGCGATTGCTGCTTCTCGTGTTACCCCGGCCTATCGGTACTATGTCAAGGACCAAAGTGCCGATAATTATGTTATTACTTACCGCGTAAGTTCATTCGTTCTTTAGAATGTCTTATAATAGTGTTTTGCTTTGTAGGTTTACTCCGGCGAGCCCGATTTGACCCTCCTTGGCCAGGGTTCCAAGTCGATCACCCTCGGCGAAGTCAATACAAAATTCGGCACCATCATGCTTAACTTGAACTACCGCACGAATATGGAGCTTAACCCTATCCCCTATGATAACGTTTACAGTCAATCTGTTTCTTGTGTTAATCCTGGTGAGTTTTTCCAATTACATAATCTGACCTATTTGATGCTTTTCAGCCGGTGAGGCCCACATCATGCGTCGTCACTCGACCATGCCTGTCATGGGTACTCGTCAGGATTCTTGCCATAAGCTAAGTCCAACGTCACCTGGCGTCCCTCAGTTTAGCACGAGCCCCGGAAGTCAGGTTAGTTTTTGCTACTTTTCCTTTGCTTTTAGCTTAAATGTAAACTGATCCCTTTCCCTCGCACCTGGTTAGGTACCTATATAATCTCGTAACTTTGCAGGAGTTCCCCTTCGGCAGTCAAGAGTCACAAGGCAAACTCGGCCGTTCACCTTCTTCCTCCGTCAGTTCGACGACGTCTGCCCAAACTGCCCTTAAATCGAGTAAGAGCAGTCCCCAAGCCTCAAGCAGCTTCCCGCAACGAAATAGCCGCAGGGCACGTCTACGCAACAACTCTTTTCCTTTTGCGTCGTTGTTGTATGACTCTCAATACTCGGACGACGAGCGGCTCCCGAAAGTCGATGAAGATGCCGGTTCGTTTTTTTTTCGAGATTCCTTTGATATCCCTTTCACTTTTGTTTTACTTACTTACTTTCGACACGGAACGCGTTCCTTTTACTTTAATCTGTTTCCGTTCCACTATTACGTCCTGTCACTTTCACTCTCTTACGTCGACCCATTTATAGATCTCGGGAATATTGGCGGCTTAAGACATCGGAGCTCGCCCGCCGGCGGCAACACCAAGTTGCGCACCTCGCCAAGTGCCCCCGGGTTTATCGATGAAGTTACGGAGAACATGTCAATTAAAGAAAGCAAGTCGTCTGCATCTTTGGCGTCAAGCAAGAGATCGATAGAAAATGTTATTGAGGAGAAGGATGAGACCCCCGAGGCCGAGACAGAAGTCGAATCCGAGGCCACGATCAAGTCAGAGAAGCCAGAGGAGGCGAAAGATCCGGGTAGTGAGGATGATATGGAGTCGAGCGATGATTCCTATGTAAAGGTAATTAATAGAAATGAAGCTGTATCGATGCAATTATGAACTTTTTAGGTGTATTCATACAGTCCCAGCGAGGATCTCGGCGAAGACCTCACCGAATTCGTCAAAGAAGTCCGCATTGCTCCGACTGATTTGGGTTCATTCACGAATGCACAGACGAGTGCTCTGAAGGACCAGGTAGGTGTTCTTTGGACCCAATAATCATCTGACCCCGTTAATCAATATGCGTATCTTTCAGCTGAACGTCTTCAAAGAACGCGCTGTCGAGTTTGATACGTTTATTGCCCGCTTGAAAGACAGCGATGATGTCTGCTAATTTTGGTCCACATCGATTCCTCCTCCTCCGGCCTGTATACATGTACTAACAATTTGCTCGTATTGCGTTTGTGTGTCTAATGTCTTTGCGTTTTTTTCGTTAAAGCTGATTGTTTTCTTTTTGTTTTTAACTGTCCGCAATTTGTAGAAAGTGTGAATAAATGAATCTCGCATTTGTATTTCTTGTTTTAGAAGTTAAACATGGTGAAGGCCTGGTTTATGCCGAATACGGTCACTGACCCCCGTGACGAAAATCAGCTGAATCCGCCAGAACCGGCCACGCTTGAGCAGCTTTCCAAGATCGGCGTCTTGTACTATTACAGTGAGAAGCGTGATGGACTTGACAAAATCGCAAAAGAGCGCGGTTACGACAACAATGATGAAGTTGTCATCAGCAAAAACACATTACCCAACTATGAAGACAAGGTTAAAGCCTTCTTCGAAGAACATCTCCACACTGACGAAGAGATCCGGTACATTGCCGATGGCTATGGCTACTTTGACGTCCGTGATGGCGAGGTAATCGGATGTTTTGTTTTTATTCTTTCTATGTTGATTGACATATGCATCGAGTTGATCCAATCTGCAATTTCTGCATGCTACTTTGCACATTTTGAAAAAAACTTCTTTCAGGACCGATGGATTCGCATTCTGAGCGAGCCGGGCGATTTGCTTATCCTGCCAGCTGGCATCTATCACCGATTCGCGCCGCGTCATGACGATTACGTCCATGCGGTTCGCATGTTCCGCGGCCTCCCCAAATGGGAAGCTCACAACCGCTCCGAGGAAGCTGACAGCCTCCCCGAACGTGTTCAATACACTAAAGAGGTTCTAACTCAATAGGGGGTGTTTTATTTTAGTAGCGAACAACGTACATTTATGGGATCTTTTAATAAGGATAATTCTTAACCTTTCTAAACATCTTTTTGAACTGTGATATTCTGTTGTCGGGAAATAGCTTCGCGACGGTCATTTCGAGAAATTGGCCGGAGCGTTTGAAACGGCGTGTTGCCTAAAAGTTATCATTACCGTAAGAATCTAATAAATAGTAATGTTAGCATACTCCGAGGGGAAGGATTTCATTGTTCATCATGGGATGGACCTGCATGTAGCTAATATTAAGTGTGACAGCGTGGTTATTCAGTGTTCCAAGCTCAACCATGTTGAGGCCTTCATTACTTGAGCTTAAGATTGCAACTTCTGGCGGGTTAGAATTAGGCTTAATTGTCAAGAATCCATGTGTAATCCGAACATCATCGCCCTCCCAGGCTGTGCAGGTCAAATTAAGTGATGGTGCGCCGAACATGGGGACCTCTGCTGGCATTACGTCTAGAATTTCTTCATATTCATTTCCAGCCATATCAGTCGGGTAGCGAAGGCCTTTGACAGCTTGCGAATACCATTTACCCATCATGAATTGCAATGGTTCCAATGCAGGCGGTAGTGGGATTGGACTGAGTCCTGCAACGAAAATATATCGTATCATTTTACTTCAAAATTTGAATCCAACTCACTGATACTCGCATCAGGTGTGCACATCTTGCAACTAACGGCACAATTAATATCGAAAAAGTTTGTTTGTGTTCTGACGACCTCGCATTTTTCCTCCATTGCCCATCGATCGCAGCTCTGATAGATGTTTCTGCATCGTCCTGCAAAGCAAGCCGGAATTCAATTATAGCTTGTGAATTGATGTCGTCACAGTACAGATCACCGCACATTCCCTTTGGATCATCAAGACAGACGCAAACACGTCCATCAGTATCAAATCCAGTTTTAAGGAAAGCGCAATTGACCGATAGAAAGTCGCCTTTGTTCGATGCCGCAGGCGAATTTCGAAGAAGAAACAGTGGCATGGTTAAAAAAGGGACTTACGGTGACAGTAGCGGCCCATCCAGCCGAGTGGGCATTCACATGCTATCTTGCCAGGGATGCATTTTCCGCCATTAAGACATGGATTGAATCTGCACTGTTCTTTGGAAAACCGTCTGATAATTACTTGACCCGGAGTGGCTGAAATGAGATTTCTATGAATTCAAGGAATGCAAACAGATCACACTTACCACAAAATACACTTATCACACCTAATACTGCTATAAATAAAACGGATCGATAGAAGACAGACATAAGTTATGGCCAATTATATTAAAAGGTGCTTTGAATGCGACTAAATTGTTAGCCGCTGGCACCGGAGGAATTTATTTAAACACTGCGAATACACTGATCACGCTTCGAAAAAAGGCTGGATGGACGATGGCTAACCTGTCGCCTTATGCAAACCAGAGTTGACTGAATTGGGTGGACGCTGGAGAGAGCTGCCTCAGGGCATACCAGCAGCCGCAAGCACGTTTCTGGATCTGAGCGATGTGGAGGCGGAGAGGGCATCAATACCTTAGCGGGGGCGAAAGCAGACATGTGTTTGTGGAATCAGGCAGTGTTTCCGCGTAAGTGAGACGTGACAAATCATGTATGTTTACAAGGAGGTGTTTTGTGATGAATGAATATAGGCGTTTTTTTAAAGTGCAGAAAAGTGTTTCTGATATTTTGCTTCTGGCTATATCCATTATAGATCGACCTAGTTAGCATTGGAAAAAGTAAATATTTATTTAGTAACACGGAAGCAGATAGTAATTTGTGAAACTTTTCTTCCGGATTCGTTTCAAACATCAAAGAATCCCGTCAAAAGTGACGCGAACTTTAAAAAATAAAAAAACTTACATAACTTTACACATACCCCGAAAAATAAGGGAATAGTCTTTAAAGTTACCGACCAAAGAGCCCTTCCATGTATCGTATTACTATAAAAAGGAAAGCCCTAAGGCGGAGTAGGCACACATGCCGTTTGGGCTGATTAAGACTGACTGCGCTTGATTTCATTACACGTCTGTGTTTTCTTGAATTTTGAGGACGCGGAGGCTGTCAGTCATGAAGCATCCAACTTTGATAATGCTATTCAAAGTAGTTCGAGAACGGCATCATCATGCTACCGCTTTCGGAATCTGCCTAAATCTTGTGTAACATAGTACGCATGGCTGCTGGTGGGTATGAAATCGAGGCGTCCCATTGTTCGTGCAGTTCTGTTTGTAGTACGGCTCCAGAAGTTGGTCGCAACACATCACGCTTTCACCATGCCAGGACAAAGGACACATGCCGGCCGTGGCCGTGGACGGAGACATAGTCGTGGCGATAATCTGGAGCGTGATCGACGGAATTCTCCAAGTTGCCCGCCTCATATGCAGGGTAACGGTGGAACTGCTTTATTTTTTCGACAAAATCCGACTAAATTGAAAAGGTGGGAATTAGAAAATCTTACCCAGAATTGTTTATATTTAAAATTTAAATGCTATTTTGCAGGTGTGAATCAACTCGGCACCGACATCATGCAACTCCTGCAAGTCGGCTATTCGCAAAACATCGAAACAGTGCCCCGACAACACTATTTCTCAGGTCTCCTACACCTCATATTGAGATTACAGAAGTCGAGGAAATTACCTTTGGTCAGTTTGATCTTTTCAATTCCCCTTTTCCTTTTGCTTTCATAGCTCCTTGTCGGTTGTTGTTCCACGAACACCTGCATCGTCAATTAAGAGCCGCTGGTCATCCATTCATGGGCTCTTTCTACCCAGTCAGCTGTGACTTATCACACTTTTATCCCTTTACGCTTCATCTCTCATTTTCTCGACTCATTCGGCACTTTATTAAACTGTGGCTTTTTAATGGACAGCTAAGGCAAGGCCATGGATCACTTGCCGCTCTGCTTCAGCCCATAGCTCCCAAAAAGCTCGCCCTCGCAAATTTCCGGCGCTTTACGCAAATGTCTTCTTTTCAATTTTTTCAGTGTATCATTATGCCGCGTCTGTTTGTGCATAATGAGTTCATTTTCTTATTTTCCTTATCTGCCGCGGGATTCTGCTTTCCATTCGATGCCGAATGCTTTTGTTTGAGCATTAAAGGGGGTAAAGCTGGAAAAAAACGCCTATCGAAGATGTGTTGGGCGTTTTCGCCGGATTAGTGACACTAGGCTTCATAATTGTAACCTTTTTTGCTTCAGCTTACTGGTCTCCGAATACGCAAGTGCCTCGTTTTCGTATTGACACTGTGCCCATAGCTACCGCAGGTGGTTCCAAAAGGTGCGCAAGCAAACGAGCTTATCATAACTTAACTTAACCCCCTCCCTTTTCGACAATGTCTGGTCAATTCCATTGACTAACCACGAAAAAATAAAGATTGCAAGTATTGGGGTGTTCTTATCTCAATCATTTCCACAGGCTTCGCACAATACGGAAGCGCATGGAAAGCGCATTATTTTTGCCCCTAGACTTTTTAGGAATGTCAGCTTTTTGCTTGATTTGTGTGCGGGGTTGAACGGTCAAAATAAAGTTGATCATTCTCAATAAACCTCTTACATCATACACTCTTGATTTGTTCCATTTGTACCGCTGGATTTGGTCTCAAATGTCTCGGGCTATTGTTGTCACGCGTTTTGAATGACACCTCAGTTCAGAAGATTCGAGTTGAACGCCTCCGTTTTTTGAGGGGATACAACAAATCCGACTGACCACTGACCGTGCACTCTTTGTACTCGCCTTGCGGTGTATTTGGGTCTCACTTTTTTAAATGTCTTCTAAATGGAACTTAACTTGTCCCAATCCAGAATTTTAATTCAATGCATTGCCTTTACTTTTTCATTAGAGGTTCAATTAGGCCTTTCAACAT
Source organism: Panagrellus redivivus (assembly GCA_000341325.1). NCBI lineage: Eukaryota > Metazoa > Nematoda > Chromadorea > Rhabditida > Panagrolaimidae > Panagrellus > Panagrellus redivivus. The sequence continues at coordinate 636,655 of KB455493.1, read as the reverse complement.
CAAAGAGTGCTTGCACAACACACATTACGCGTATTCTGGCCTTTCTCATGCTTTCCTTTCCAAAGTTTCAACAACTGAGCCCATGAGACGATGATATTTTGTTTAATGTACGACGTAATTTTTGTTTTTTGATATGATGCTGTCTATGATTTGCTATTACACGCGATCTTTGAAAACAAGTGTATCGTTGAACTGAAGCTGCATCATTGTTTTATGGGCGCTTGCTTCCGCAAGCCCCATTGACGTTGCGGAAAGAGCAAACTTTTGCCAACCGTAAAACCTTCAAAAGGGCTGATAGCAGCTAATTACCTCAGGCCATATTTCAAGCGTTGTGACTTACTAGGGATAACGCGTTGACTTTTATGGTTGTAC
>KB455493.1:604818-621173 GCA_000341325.1 Panagrellus redivivus | reverse complement strand
TGGTGAAAAGTATGGTGAAAAACATGGTGAAATTTTTTTTCGGCAAAGTGTCACCACCCCCAGTATCCATTGCAAACCAAATGTGCACTTTTTGCCTTCCACAAAAACTCCCATAAAGTAAAAGTCATGAATCAAAGCCGTCCAGCTAGCATTAACCTGATGTTTGTTTCTTCGCTTCTCCCAGACAACGGGTTCCAAACCCGTCAGCCACCGGTCGAACCCCGGCTTACCGGCAAATTGCAAAGAAGTGGTTCCGTACACATGATTGATGTTTACATCGCATCTTCGACCCACATTTTAATAGGACACCACCCATTTGACATAGCCTTTTTGAGGCTGTTCGGGGCATATTTTTGAATGGGGAGTAAATTTAGACCCGTCTTTGTTGTCTGTTTATTGATAGCCGGTGGGTTTTATGATGGATGCGCGGGGTTTGAGACATTTTTCATTCCACACGGTAAAGATTTGCATTTTGGTTTTGATAAACTGCGAGTTTTCGTTTGAACCTTCAGATCGTCCTCTATCAAAAATAAACACAACTACATCCAGATGGCTGGCAAGCATTTGTGGGCGAACTGGCTGGGGTATGGTAAGTTTCAAAGACTAATTAAACTGCCACGAAATAATTTTGAATGTTACAGATCGACGAAAAGACAGGAATTCCCGGGAGGAAGTATCCATGGGCGGTGTCGATCATGTTTGAGGTGCGTTTTGGGGATTTTAACATGTAAACTGCTATACGTATATGTAGTCGTTGAGTCCTGCAGAACAAAAACAAACTCGGTGGAGCAATAATTTCACCATATCACATCCTAACTGCGGCTCATGGGTTTGTGAAGTTTAAAAACTTTGAATCTAATCCATGCCAGTGAGTTTTCGTTTACTTTTGCATTGTTAAAACTGTAACTTGCTCTGCAGTGTTTCATCGTATCGATCTCCATTTGAATTGGAACAACGAATAGTTTCCATTGGCGATGATTGCATTCGAGGGCATGTGCCGAAAATGGCCAATAGCCCAATGTGCAATACTACGAGGGCTCAGTATTATCGAGTTTGTTTTACTTTTTATATAAAAACTGTACGATCAAAAGGAACTTTATTTATTTAGATCCGCAGCGTTTATGTCGACACCGATTTCGCTGGCCAGGGCTGCCAAGGTGGCCACGACTGGGCCATTCTCGAACTAACCACTCCGATTCAGTTTCAAACTGGCCATATAGCTCCCATCTGTCTTCCATTTCATCAACAATCCATCGCTAATGATTTGACTATCTTTAGCTGGGGACGACGGGACGGTTTGTAACTTTAAAACTGCTGATGGTAAATGTCACACATCATTTTAGTTTTCCTCGACAGTGACCCCCTAATCCACGAGATTCAAATGGCCCATGACCCTCTCTGTAAACCGCCCTGGTCCGACACGATGCCAACCAAGAAACGAGATTACATCTGCGCCAAGAGTTACGTCCCGACCAATCCAAACTCCGCAAGAACCTGTCATGGCGACAGCGGATCGGGTCTCGAACAACGTGACTCCACCGGACGCGCAACCCTTGTCGGAATCACATCATTCGGAACAAAAGGATGCCCGTCAAATGAATTGGCGAGATTCACGAGGGTCTCGACGTATTTACAAGAAATTTGCGAACTTACGGGCGTCTGCTACACACTCCCGTGGGCCCAGAAAAAAGTCAAATAAGAAAAAAAGTTACGCACGGGTTTCGACTGACTGACTTTACTCAATCAATCAGCGGTTCCACTCGCTATCACTGTTTAGAATCATCTGGTTTATAAAAACGCTTGTCGCGACGTTCTCTTGTTTACTCTAATCAAAGTGCTCGTACTGCCGTTGAACGGTTTGAACGTTCTTATGCTGAAAACTTTTGATCCCAACATAATTTCGTCATTGAATTTAATAAAAACTGAATAATTGTGATGAAGTTTTTAACGACCCTTTTTGTATTCCTTGCATTGTGTATTGTTTCTGTCGTGGCACCTATTCCAATTCCAAGCATTCTACGGAGGTCAAAACCGTCTGATCCCAACGACGTTGGTCCGAAAACGGTCGACCCGAAAGTTGCTAACATTGGAGCTCACAAGGCCGGATGTAAGTTTTGAGTTTAAAAACTGTTGATTGTTAAATAGTACAACAAAAAGTTTTAGTTGGTCGATGAGAAACACCAGTTTACTACATTTTCATTGAACAGTGTTTTATATTATGGGTTACTGTTTTGCTTAAATGAATATTAAAAAAAACTGTTTGCGAGAATAACTTGTTAAAAGTTGTTTAAATGTTTTTGTATGCATCTTTAATAAAAACTGTTGCTCTGTTGCAAGGAACCAGATCCAAAAAATTGAAAAAGATTTCGAGCGTGACAGGATTCGAACCTGCAACCGCTGGATCCGAAGTCCAGCGCGCTATCCATTGCGCCACACGCCCACGGAGAGAAGCCGTGCATGGTTTGACTGGACTCGAGGGGACCGCATGCCAAAATTTAGTTTGTTGTAAACTGCATGTAAGTAATCGTGGAAATGTTATTACAAAATGACCAAAGTACACAATAACGTCAGAAAGCAAACTGGATGTTCATTTACACTTGATCGTACTATCAGCAGCACGACTCAACTGACATTTTGCGCCGTTTTTATGAGCGTCATGAACGCACCAAGCTCTTATCAGTTCGGAAAGGCTTTGAAGATGCAAAAATCAGCGACGTTAGCAACAAACCAACCTTGGCGCCTCATAAAAACGATATAACTTCATCGTAAACTTTTGCAATTAATTCATAAACATTGTTATTCGAACAAAAACTATATGGAAAATGTTTCACGTTGTAAAAATAATTCAAAACAAAACTAAGTGCTAAATGTGCTACCAGTAGATTCGCAATCACTTTCATATGGAAAATAAAAGTTCATTACCAGCTAGCTATTAATCGGTCAATTTCATCTCCACTTCGTCGTGCAGCTTCAAGCTCGCGTTCAGCTTCTTCGAACATGCGTTCAATTTCTTGTTGGCGGCGTTCATCTTCCTCTTCTTCGCGTCGGCGTTGTTCTTCATAAGCCCGTTGGCGCGCATCAATATCGGTATCGTAGCCGCTGTCCATGGCACTCAAATAAGGAAATCGGGAAATCAGACAGAAAAATGAAAGTCTTCAGAGTGAAGAAAACCAGTTCCTCCGGCCGCTTATATATTTACGAACTCTGCTGACACACCTTTGCTTTTCGTAATACTTTGTAAATGAGCAATCGCTTTTTTGATGGATTACCCATTTCGTTGACAGCTAGGTTCGTTAAAATTGCTCATTTTGCAGTGCATGAATCAGACAGGGTGCAGTAATAAGTCAATCAGTGGTACTGATAAGAAAGTAAAAGTGATGGCTGCACCCCCGAGCGAGTTGCAAACATGTTTTCCTTTCGTTTTTGTAATACAAACTGACCAAGGTCATGACTCTATTTTGTGCTTTTGTAAAGTTTTGTTATTTGGGGGATAACAACGAAACATTTTTTAGGTGACTGAGGTTGCAAAAAACTGATGTGTAAAGACGGAAAAGCTGTTTGAAACAGCAAGCCTTCCTTCTGACCAAAACAAGCAAATCTGGATCCTATTTTTTTGTGCTAAAATTGATTATTAACTGTGAATGATGTTGATGTTGTTGAAAACTGCTGTCGTAATGGAATTCTTTTTGTAAGCACACATTTTTTACACTTTTCCGTCACACGTTACTTTATTAATTTACATCACATCACAATTGACAATTTTTGCAGTTTTGAAATGAGTGTTACATAACACCGGCACATGAATGAAAGTCGTAATACAAAAAAACCGAACCAATAACGGAATCACCATGATGCAATTATACTATCATTGTAATCAGCAGCTTGTCGAGCTTCTTCAGCTTCTCGCCTGGCTTCTTCGAGTTCACGTTCGAATTCTTCCTGGAGACGGCGGTCTTCTTCTTCGCGTTGACGCCTTTCCTCTTCTTCGGCACGTTGAATCTCGGCCCAATCGGTGTCGTAGCCGCTGTCCGTCATAGTTAAATGGTAGAATAAACTGGTTGAATTAGATATATTGGTTGTGAAGAAACACCATTTAGCGGGTTATTTATATATACTAAATCAAGACATTAGCCACACCTTTTTCGTAATGATTCGCAAGTATTTGTAGCGCCAAAGGGTACTTCATTTCGTTGACAGGTAAAACTGATATCATCATTAAATCGCATCGTCATTAAAAAGTGGTCAAATGGTGCATCAGTTTATGGGCTTTGATAAGGGAAATAAACAGAAAAGCGCACCTTTTTAGGTCTTCGTATACAGCTTTGGGACCAGATTTTGTAAATTTTATAAAAACTGCAATCCTTGAAGTTCAGTTAAGAAAAGTAGATGGTAAAAGTAAGCCATTTTCACTTTGTAAAAATTCACAAATAGTGTAGGTTTTAAAGTACACTCAATTTTGTAGACGTGTGACTTAATAAACTGTTAAGAGCATCTGACAATTAAAACGCTGATCAAAGGCGGCGTCCGTCAACTTTCTTACTAGCGCTGATAAGGCAGTCATAGAGAACAAGCGCACCGCTAACGCTTATCGCGAACATTGTTTCACGGGTTGTCTTTTGCAAAACTTACAAAAAGTGCAGCGCTGTGCCTGGAATCCAAAAACCACAAGTTTATTGCAATATTATAGATTAAAATAAAAAAAAACAATGTAAACTGCTGTACATTTTTCAAACAATATATTAAAATAGTGTTAACTTTAAATGAAAAAGTTCAGTTGATAACTGCAGATCAGCTAGGTTTGACTAGATTCACCGGCTTCCTCGTTTCCATTAACCTCAGAATCCTCAGAACTGTTATCAGAGTCATGTCCGGCACCGTAAACATCAAAGAATATTTGCAATGTCTCCAAATCAGCATCCTTTGCCATGGTAGCAATTACATAGGCCGTGTAATCCATCAAACGTGGAGAATCGAGATAGCTGCTTGCGGACGCTATGGCAGCCATAGTTTCACCATATGTTGTGTAGGTGGTCAAAAGGTCGATGGCTTCTTGTTTAAAGAATGTAGACGGTTTGATGCATGCGGCGTGGAATGGAGGCTCGTAACTGGAATCGTCGACAAAAAGTTTGAAAAAATCCAGGACTATTCTGAAGGTCGGGCCATCGATGTTGGTCAGAGGGATTTCGTCTTCGAGGGTGAGGTTCATTTCTGTAAGTGTGAAAAAAAATATAAACTGACGCCATGTAAAGATTGTTTTGCGTACCCAAAATAGATGTCAAAACCTTGCTCTCTTTTAAAAGACTTCCTTCAACTTCGAAAAGTTCGTCGTCATTGGCCCGGAGTCGGAACATAACGATGGACAGGAGCTGACGTGCCTGACGTAAAACTGTAGCCAAAAAATTAACTTGTTCAAATAGTACTAGCTTAAAAAGCTGTAACCAACACGCAGCGGTAACAAACCATTCAAGTCTTCAAGTTTAAGGATAATGATGGCTTTCACGATTACCGTAAGAAGGTAGGTGGCTTAGCTGCTCGCTATGCCAAATTCCGTTCTCATTTAGTATTTTCAGCTCGAATAAAGTGTTAGGTCTACGCCGCAGTCCAAATTATACTTGTCGACGCAATTATTTCCCGTGCCACACAAATCCAGCGCGAAAACTGACACTAAGCTTTCGGCGTATCCGTGGCAACACGCTTCAACCTAGGTGGCGTAGCTTAGCTATGCCAAACAAGCCGCGCAGCTTTCCTACAGCTGTGTGGCAGCAGTGCCAGTCGCTGGCAGCATTTAGCTACCAGTCACCCCTTCAACAACATGTCGGTGCCGGTCAAGACTAATGATGGCAAAATTTTCGACGTCGACAAAGAGATTCTAATGGAAAGCCGCGTGCTTTTCCATGCTTTGGGTGCGCTTTTCCTTATTATAAAAAACTGCTGTATCTTATCTCAATGTCATATTCAGATATGGGCCTGACCACCGATGAAGCCATCCCGCTGCAGAACATCGACAGCCTCACTATGGAGCACATCATAAAACTGTATAGCTTTATCGAAAACATTGGCGAATACGAGCCCCCAAAGTTCTACGATGAAGACATCTCGCCAAAGGAGAAGGACCCTTCAATGCAATTTCTTGCAACTTTACCGAAACAAGAGTTAGGCGAGATGCTTCTCGCCGGACGCTATCTAGATTCACCGCGACTCATAGACTACTGCATCATGGGAGTCATTTATGCTACTTCCGGGATGGCTGAAGCAGCACTTCGAGAATACTTCGATGTTCCAATTAAGCCGGATTCGCCTGAGGAGTCCGATTCGGATGATGATATGTTTAATCCGCATGCTGACGAAGAAGACTCAAGTGACAATGAATCTGATGAAGTTGAATTTAATCAGGATATTCTTAATTTTGATGGAGCCGTTAAAGCAACTGATGATGAGAAGGATAGATTAACTGTAAGTCCGGAGCCAGAATGGTCATCGACTTACACTCGAATCGAGACGAAACACTTTCAATCTCTTTCGATGAGCAATCTAGAAGAGGATATGCCCGAGGTCTCAAACATTCGGAATTCAAGAGCTCGATCCGAGGTGATATTGACGGAAAAACCTGATATTTGGATATATTAACATAATCAAGTTGTGAATTTGAAATGTTTTTTGTGCTGAAAACTGCTAAAGAATTTCTTCTGACTGCGTTTAAAAAAAATAAACAAGTTCCTTAACCAAATAGATTTTAAACTGCTTGTGAGATTGTGTGGCGTTACCTTATCAAAACCCAATCACAATTTATTCATATTCAACGAACACCATTCAAAAGTAATAGCCCCTCAGACGCCATGCTTGGCCAAATCCTCCAACTCTTCCAAATCCGTATAATCGTCCCTCAGCCCAAAAACCGTTCTCAATCCATGCAAATCCTTCCCCTTCATCAAGGACAGCGCAAAATACAAGGTGTATTCCGCCAATCGTGGCATATCCAGAAAGTCGATGGCGCCATTCAACTCTTCCAACTGCTCTTTTGATAAGTTTCGCAAGTATTGAAGCACTGGATCAGAAGCCGAAGGTCGCTGACTCTTCACTCTCCTGTCGAATGGCGGCTTATACTTGAAGAAAGCGCACAATTTTCGGATGTGTTCAATAGTGTCGCCGCTGATGATTTGAAGGAGCGGGACGTCGTCATCGACCATTGCGAATACTAGAATTTAGAGTTAAATTAAACTGTTTTTTATGGAGTTATTGTACTTACAGAATGTGTTCATTAAAACGGAACTTTCCTTGACAACTTCATTGCCGACGGCGATGTATCGGCCATCTCTACAGCGGAAAACAATCCGTCGATGGGAAGGGAACGTGGATCTCAATTCCGCGGCAAGGTCCAACATTTTGGGATGGTGTGAGGGGGAATTGCGTGAAACTGAAAACTGTCAATACTGTTACTTAGTTTAAAGAATTTGCATGAATTTCGGTTTTCACAGTGGCAGTTTTTGTGATTTACAAATTCAAAATCGAAGTATCCTCGCCACTTGGACAACACAATTTTGTTTCATCATTCTGAATTTGAAAATTAAAAATTGCAAAGATAGACTTAGCGATAAATATATAATATAAAATAAAATAAACATGTTGATCACGGAAAAATTTAAACATCGAAAACCGTTGCATCCAATTTTAAAATGTTTTGGACAATTCCAAGTGTGCCGTAAGTATTGATATGAAAACTGCAATTTTTGCCTTGAAATTTAAATAAAGGGTTTTATTAATTTGATATATAATTTATACTATGGGCGTAACATTATTGATCAAATAGGTTTATTGTCTTCAAAAACAGATTAACGGTTTTCAAGTAAATTTAAGGGATGCATGCATATTGCTTTTTGCAAGTGAAAATGTATAAATCCCAAAAATGAATTATTGCCATTTAAATATATTGCGACGTTTTACTTCAAAAACGGATACAGCTTGTGCAGTGAAATATTTGTTTATACACACAACATGCCAGGGCAAACACCTTTTGAAAGATGAGTTCACTTGTCGTCAGGAGATGGTAATAAATCATTCACCACTTCGAGCAAGTCGAAACCTGGCAAAGGATGTCAAAAATTCCGTTTCTTGTCATTGTTTTTAGAGGTTTCTGTTTTCTCAACACAGAAGGCGCGCATTGTTTGAGGTTATCGCTAGAAATAAGGTTTTGCGGAGGTTTTGGGGTGACGAGTTTTGGGAGTCTTAAACTTGATGCTATTTTTATTAATAAACTGGAATTGAGGGCACTTCTTGTATTTTTTACACAGAATAGTAGTTCCTACACATTTACGTAACTCGTATCTTGGTAACCAAGTCGTAACGTGATTTTTGAGATTTACAATATTTCAAAAAGCATCTTTTGTTTTTTGATGCCATTGTGTTTTGTTGTCATTTGAACAAGGAAGTGTTGTATTTTTTAAACTGACTGCCCGTTGTTAAGTGTCTTAACAAAGTATTTACCGATATTTTTAACACGTTTTCTAGACTGCGATTAGTCAGTCGTCTTTCTATTCGTCCATTCACAACAAAAACGACTCATAAAACCAATATTCGATTTCTGGTCTTAAATGTTGACAGTGTTCAAAACCCTTGACCACCAAAAGTGTCATTTTTAAAAGCTTTCTACGATCGAGTATCAGTTTCAGGTCCCAAATGCCGTCTTTTGAATGACTTTAGTTCTTTCAGGAAGTGAAGTGGAACTCTTATGTGAGATAACACTTGAAAGTTTTCCATGATTGTTAAAAACTGAAAGCGGCTTTTTATCTTCTGTCTAATTTCTCTCAAAATAGTTTAAATATTTAAAAACTGTTATGACTGTGCACTTTTCGTACGCCGTTTAAATTACCTTCAAACTCCCGCGACCGAACACCATCAATAATCACATTCCAGATACGTATGTCCGAGACAACTTTTCGTTTCCGTCCTACCTAAAATAAACATAAAATTTGCACCACGTGGTGCTGTGCAGTGATTGCTGCTGTTGACTTAAGAAATTTTATGTTTCGCATGCACTTTTGAAGCGTAGAAATTGTCGGGAGGGAGTACTTCTTGGGGTAACATAGAGATCTACAAGCAATTTTGCGAGCTTTTAACTCTAATGACGCGCCGCTTTTTTCAAATATCGCTTTATAAACTTTGGCGCGTAGCCATGTGACACTGACACATTTGCAACGCGTAATTAAAACTCATAAGTTTTGTTTTTTCGCCTACTTTGTGACACCGCCTCGTCTTGTTTTCATTTCGGAGCACATGTGCGTTTCAAGGATTAGAGTTTCATTTTTAATTCTTGCCAGGGGTGGGAACTGTCATTTAGGCTTTGGGTCTTGGTTTGATTGGTAAATTTAAACTGGTGTCGGCCTTTTAACGATTTTAACAATACACTTTATCGGACCATTTGCGTATGTAAACACGATTAATCTCTATCTATTTACCAAGCAAAACTACAATAGGACTTACGTGGTTTTTCGGGTTTTTCGGCATCCATTTTTTTGTTAACCCTGAAAGTGGCATTCTGACGCCAATGCATAGTTGCATTTTTTGCAGCCTTTCCTGGGGGGCAGGAGGCACACTTTGGAGACATCCGTTCAAGTCTGCAGCAACACGTTGGTGGATCCGGAAGGACGGCATCCACCGCACCGGCGTCGTAGTCAGTTTGGCCATGCATTACGGACGCTTTGACGCGTAACAGCACTTCCAAACCGTCAAAAACGTTCAACACAATTGTGACGACAGGGGCACTTTTTTGAATGGCACTTAAGATTTTTGGATTTTGGATTTGGTGTTTCTTATTTTTTATGTTGGATTGATAAACTGACCGCTAATTCATTTAGCTTTTTCTACTGACATCTTTTTAAAACGTGTTTTTTAGTATTACAAAACTGAGAATATGTCGGTACATATACGCCATTAAATTCTGTTTTGTTCCCTATAAAGATTGTTGATATCCCCGCCCCCATTACGAAAGCAAGGCCCTAGGGCTGTTTATCTGGTAAAGGATTATCAGTACGACCATATTTTGACTACTGTGCCACATTGACCGTGCAATGGGACACAGTTCATGAGCATTGGCGCTCAATAGATCACAATCAACAAGCCCCCAGATCGTATCGAGTGACTTTATTTATAGTGCATCAAGCATGCCGGATGTCAAATGGGGGTGTTACTCGAAGGGCATCAAGCTAATTGCTTTGACGTTAATTTTGTCCTTGCCGACCGGATGTAGGCATTCAAACTGCGGTGCGGTGGCATTGACCACAAATATGCACGTCGGCCCTGTGGCCAATTTGCTGCCGGTTTCAGACCAGATTTGTCTGCATTTCCCTTACTCCAATATCACTGAACACTCTTTGCATTATGCTTTGTTCTATGCCCTTCCCCATTTCCCCAAACTAAAGCTAATATAAATTCCGAATTAAGCGAACCAATTATAAATTAAAATGTATCCAAATTATGCCCCAACTACATGGAATCGATTAACTAAGTTCCAAACACTGTTTAACTTCAAAGCTGTCTCTTCAAACCTTTCTTTAAACCATCCATAAAAAACAACAATAATTAAGCTTTTGCCGTGTGCCTCCGGTGACAGCCACGTCGTTTGCGTCGTTTTCGTGAAAGCTTTTCGCGATCGAATTTCAGTCTTTCGCCGGGTGCTCTCAGCCGTCGTCGTCTTCGAAGACGGTTTCAAAGGTCCTCCGGAAACGAAACTTTCAAGATGGCCCCCACTTCCAAAAAATTTTTCCCCTCTCTTGTCTCGAGACTCCAGCTCGAGATCGAAAGCGCTCGAGTTGACGGCATCGGCACTCCTGTGCCCGCATCTGACTTTCCCATGCCAACCCCCTCAGAATTTTATAACTCTATCACTCACTCTTCTGACCCATATTTAGCTACCAGTAAAGTTTGCCAAGGTCACCCCTGCGTGATTTCATAATACTTAATTAGACGCGCATCTTAGTTTCCTCATTAATTATGTTCTAAAATTAGGCGTGTTCGTGAGATTCACAAAGTTTTTGTCGGCGCAGGCTAGCTTTTCAATAGCAAGGAAGCGTGCAATGCGTTGTTCCCCACGTTTTGCAATACGGTTTTGGATTTGTCGGTGATTAAATATTTATCGTGTACGAGGAGGTTGCAACATGTTTCAAGGTTAAACGGGTACATGGGTTCTAATGTATGTGAATGGGGGAGGGTTAATTGAAGAGGTTAGGCTCTAAGTTTTGAGATTAGTTGAGTGAAAATTGGCGTCTTGGAGATCAGGCAATTTGTTTTCTGGTTAAAAAAACGGGTTAAAACTGAGTCCAGTGGCTCTGTATTGCGTTCTTTGGACAATTTCGAAGAACATTCATAATGTTGAATTTGTAAACTGCCGCTCCTCAGGTTTGTTTTAGTTCCATGTGTGTCAAATCCTTTCACCATTATGCTACGAGATCATAAAAATGGCTATCCAAAACTTACCTTATACGATTTTTAAACTGTTATATTAAATGCCCCGACCGGCATCAAAAAAGTTCGTCGAAAATTTCTATTTTTAAAATGTAACATCACAAATTAGGTTCCACAGATCACCTTATAGAAGTCGTATCCAACCACCCCACCAAAACCAATATACAAAAACCCCTGTATTGCGGAGGAGTGCCAACCTCGCAACATTCAGACAAGATGGCTACGTCCTCTACCCCTGTCCCTGACACGGCTTCCCCTTAACGAAGCCCGAAGCTCAACAGTGTTATTTAAAGATTCACGCAAAGCGTCCATCGCCTCAGCGTTTTTTCGGCACCTTTCCTTTTCGGTTCTTTCGAGATGGACTTTAAGTTGGTGCGCATGCGCAGTAGTACCCATCCGAGTCGAGTCCTCACGTCCTCAAGGGGGTTCGAACTGTCTTCAGCTTTCTAGTGCCTTCGCCGACAGTCAGTGACTCAAACATTGACGCACGACATTCTGTTGCCTGAGGTTTTGGCTCACACGCAAGGATGGAAACTGATTAACAACAATGTCTGTGCCGCTTTTTTCGGTTTGACTTTCCTTTCCTTTCTTTGTTTGGGGTTTCATTTTATCTGTGAAACAATATTACAATCGTGGTTTTGGCAATCCATTTGTCTATTTTGGCAAGCTACCGTAATCCGACGTTTTGGGTATTGCCAAACATGTAAACTAAAGAAGATAAGTCGTGTCGAAAGCATGTAAACGGCACGTTAACCATGTTTATTTCACGTGTCTAAAGTTTTTCACGTCAAATTCCATCGTAGTGACAACGTTTTTTCGTTTATCTGTTTGCATTGCATTTCTTGGGAAAGCCGATTAGACATTTGAGTCAGTATAATCAGAAGTGCATTGATTGGGGATGGTTGTATTTCCGTGTTGAAGTTTAATCAATTCGAGAGGGGTTTCGTGTTTTTGTTGATTCTAAACTGCTAATGACATCGTTTTTACAACTTTTATGATCAAAACTGTAAACGCTGATAATGTGATTGCATTTCCAGATGCCCAACACATCCACAATACACGCCGATTGGTACAATGAGCCCTTAGGCTTGGATGACATCCTCGCCGGCAGCTTGCTCATCATGTTTGGGGCCACGATCCTCCCGCTCTATGCCTTAGTCGCCTATGTCATGTTTAAAAACGATAAAGATATCATCGGATTTCGCTACCTCTTCAGTGCCAGTATAGCCGATATGATGCTTATGGTCAACTATGCCCTCTGGCCAGGGATTACTATCTTGTTAAAAAGTGAAGTTTTCCCGACATACACACGATCAGCCATGCAAATGTACCTCGATTGGGCTTGGTTCAGCATGTGTTATCACTATATGGTCATCGCCTGGTCGAGGTTCGCTGCGATAAGGTATCCGACGAGTTTTCGCATTCAATCGAGGGTGTGGAGCTATTCCATTTGTGCGGGATGCTATGTGGCGGCATTGGTGCAGGTAGGATTGAGTTGATAAAAACTGTTTCTGTTGGATACCATAATTGTCTAATTTAGGTTCTGTGCACCCACTTCCAACCCTGGTACGTGACATTCTACTATGAGCCGAGTCATTATGGCATGCTTTCCGAGGACTTTGAAAAGTATCTCACGCGTGGGCAGAGCTTCTTCTTCTTTTCATTTCACTTGTTAATGATGGTCATTCCTATCGGGTTCTACAGGTAATTGGGGGCTTTTAAACTGCCATTTTTGTGTGCCATTTCATCTTATTAGTTCAAGGTTGAAACAGATTTCATGTGGCATTTCAAGAAAATTACCGTAGTTTGACCATTGAAAACTGTACTTCAAAATTTTCTTTTCAGTTTCGCTATAATCCTCCTATTCAAACACCGCAATGGCGTCAAATCCATGTCGGCCACGTCCCATTCCTCCGTTGAAGCCAGACTTATCGTGCCCTGCATCTTCAATTCTGTAGTCTTCATAATCGGCCAGGTGGTCATCACCATTGGCACGGGCGAAGGCAAATGGGCCACCTGGACCGTTATGATTCTTTTCTCCTGCAATGCCGCTGTCAATCCATTGCTATTGATTCTTTTTAGTGGCATTATAAGGTTTGTCATTCAAAAAACTGGTTTCTTTCCAATCGAAGCCATTTCCAGGAACAAACTCCTCCAAGTCCTCAACATCCGCCCCCAAAGTCTGGACTCTCGCTACATCACCGTGCCGAATGGCCTTCTAAGTGGGTCCCCAAGCCCTCCACTCGGCTCCAAAACCATGTCCAGTTCTCGAAGTACTCCATTGATGTCCACAGCAACCCGAGTCAGTAAGGATGGCGTCAGTTGTGCCGTTTGATCGGTGTGCCTTTTCACTTTGGCCAAGTTGGATTGATCGCATACTGGTAGCTTATCCTAATATCTAATGTACAAACAACAATTCAAACTCAAGCAAAAGGTTCTACAGTAATTATAGTACTTTGTCATCCCTCCAATCCGTGTTTACCGGTATTAGTCACATGTATTGATTGATTTTTTAAACTGTTCGATTTGCAGAACACATTTTTTGAACAAAATAGCAGATCTCAGTTTATGTGTGCACAATGTGTACATTGTTACAATTATACATTCTACATACCTTATCGCTATAATAAAACTGTTGGTTCTCTACATCACCTCACTACAACAACGATTTTAAATGGTCCAATTACAACAATTTTAGCGTCTTGAAAACTAACTACGGCATTACGGTTGCAATAGATGACAGCATACACTTTATTTGTATGTTTGTTGTGATCTATGCCGCGCAGCATTTGCTTGATAACAGTATGAGCTGTCGAAATCGTGGTTGGTATTACACTATAACTCGGCATCGCTTTTCCATTTTTATCAAATCCATGTTTTTCGAGGACTTGTCTTACGGCATGCAACACTGTTAGAAATGGTTCGCTTTCTTCTTCCTGCATCACTTTCACAGCCGTGAGAAACAGTTTTTGGCACATGTACTCCAAATCGACATTGACACTTCGATAAGCTTCACGGTGTCTTGCCAAGATGACGCGATTATGAAGACCTGCCGCGGTTTGGTGGAAGAATAATGATATCGGAAAGGACAATTTGCTGTTTAAGTTTTGTTCGACAGCGTTAAGATTGTTATTATAGATGTTAGTGTCGATGTCATCTAATCTTCTTTCCACTTCATCACTGTCTTCATCACAGTCGTAATATGTGTTATCCAGAACTTCGTTGGACCATTCCAATGGAGCGTAGAAAGCTAAATACCAAAAATAGCCATTGGCACCGCGTTTGTAAATCACACAAGGAACCGTGAAATGTCCCAACTGTGGATCAGTTTTATCAGTTGAACGCTTTGTTTCGTACCAACAAACCCGCCAATTTGGATAACTACAGCGAATCGCAGTTTGAAGCTTCTTCACTCTCTCGACTGTTGGAATATCAAATTGATTCATTATAGCTGTAAATCGTAAACTGTCAGCGAAATCCAAAATTTTGTGTAACTGACTTGTAACAACTTTCGTGACTTTAGCATCACAATTGACGGTAGCAATTTCCCATTTTGAAGAAACCAACTTTGGCAATGTTTCTAGCAAGAAATAGCATTCATAAGGCTCTAACTCTGGCTCAAATACAGGGTTGTCCAATCGCCATATTAGCATTTCTGGAAGTTTGCGACACGTGAAAACAAAGTTGACTGTGGACGCGTCGATTTCCATTTGCCGTAAACTTTCATCGTAATATCGTTTTAAATTTTCTTTGTGAAGTAATTTTTGGACTCTCTTAAAATCATCTTCAGGATAATAATCGTCAATGTCAGTGACTATAATGTAACAGGAATTGTTAGGATGTTTCGTTCCAGGCTGAAACCATTTTCGTATTTTGGAATTATATAAAAATCAAACTTCTGTCGTTGAATTGCCTTGCTGAAATCGGTATAAACAGTCGGTGAAAGCTCCAAAACACAAATCTTGTGTTGGTGTGTTGAAGTTTTCAAACAACTGTGATGCGGTGATTACTGAATACCACTTTTTCAGACCCTGTAAAGTGATGATAAAACACTAAAAGTATGTATCTAATAATGGTATTACTACCTACCAAGTTGCGTTTGACGTCCTTTACCGTTGGTTGAGCATTATCATTGTGGAAAAATATGAATTTGGCCACTGGTCTCCAAAGAAGAGACAAATCAATTCGCAGATTATTGCGACAGCAGTAGATGAAATAAAGGCACTCGTGGTATCTGAAGTGTAATTGTATATAAAGCATATATCAAAAACTGGTGCGTGTGTAACTCAACGATTCTACTTCATGTTCTTCTTTAGGGGGCTCGGATAGACGAAATTTTTGAAGCGCGGACAGAATTATTATTACATCGTCGCACATTCTAAAATGTTAATTTTAGTTATCAGTATCCATCAAACAGTTTTGTGTATTTGTAACAGCAGTTTAAAAGTCTACCAACGTTGCGTTTATGTTTGGGTCAATAAGTAGTTACAAAATAATGAGTTCTTTTCAACGAGAAGTAGTGATACCTACATGTGTTGAGTCCAGTGTTATCGATCAATTGATGGAGTAAGATGTTTAGACTACATTGATAAAAGGAATACAACCAATTGGATTTCCAACTGTTGAAAAAGACCAGCACAAAAACTGTCGCTCGTTGGGATATTTCTGCTTTTTTTCGCTCCTTCATAGCGGAACAGCAAGCTGCTTGACACCAAGGTGTGACCCAGTCGAAAATTGACGTTCCCCTTCCGCCGTTTGGATAGCGCAGTGGTTAGTGGCTCCGTGTGTTGCACATAGATGTCCCGGCCGCGGGCGAAAGGTTCGGTTCCTGTCAGTCGCCAAGCGCGCGTGTGAATGTTCCCTAGCTAGTCGCGACGAACTCCAGCGGTGGAAGGTAG
>KB455493.1:580798-596734 GCA_000341325.1 Panagrellus redivivus | reverse complement strand
TCGCCACGGCCACAACGTGGAGTACTAACCACTATACTACATGGGCCGATAGCGAAGGTTCTAGAGGATAGTTATGAGCTGGCTGGTAAGAGGCATGGCATAGCATCGTCGAAGAAAGCAGTCGTACAGGTCGTAGAAAGTTTTTGTGCCTCCATGGATCGCCCAACTTCAATTGCGCAAAAGAAACAATCATTTTTGAATCACTGCAAAAACTGTTCATTTAAAAAACTGCATTTTTGATGTTTGTTTCATTTCACAAATAAAAATCAATAATCAGTAAAACATATTCATACTTGCTTAAAAAACATTTATCTGGTTATCTCCGGTGTTCGCGTCGGTTTATCTTGATCGCTCATCGGTTCCAGCTCTTTTGGTTTTGCGGGATTTGAGGCACTGGCACCAAGTTTCATCGGAGCAAATGAAGATACCACAGTTCCAACACCATTACGCGGTGGGGACGGCATTTCGACTGATATGTTTCGACTATCAGACTAAAACAAAACATTTTTAATTGAAATTTTATTTTAATAAACCAAAAAACGTACTCCAGTAGAACTCGGTTTCTTCGTGGGAAGGTTGGCTTTGTGTGGTTCAATCGGAGTTCGAGGCGGTTCCGGCAAAGCTTTGGAGGGCGGAGTTTTTCTGAAACTTAAAGTTCATTGAATTCGCTAAATAAGGAAATGCATACGACTTTCGAGTAACTTTGATCTCATCTTTCTCCGATTTCACGTCAGAACCCTCGGTCGACGCCTCTTTCGGAACAGATCGTGCCGGTTTATGCGGATCCTTTTTCGCCGGAACCTTGACAGTTTCAGTTTTTACTGGTGTCGATGTAACCTTTTCAACGATTGATGGCACTTTTTTCGGTGAAACTGTCGGTTTTGGAGGGGGTCCTATCGGTGTTGACTTCAGAGCAGCTTCTGAAGGCTTATTAAGATTTAATTCCGCCAAATTCAGTGGTACAAGCGGCGGTTCAACGTTAGTTTCAGAACCAGTTTTTGTCGTCATCGTTGTCGGCTCTGTTATCAGATAATGCGATGAATCGATTTCTGTGATCTCATATGGTTCATCCATCTGCTTGTATCGCTCCCACGATTTCACAGCATAGTGTTTGATAGTGGAACATGTTTGGATCTTTTTGATGGGTTTATAGGGCCACAGAAAGCAGACCAAGCCGGCGAGACACTGAAAGCCACATTTTAAGATTGAAACTGGATGAAAGCCTACCTGTGACATCCCCAAAAAGAGGAGCAAATAAGTCTGTACCGTCAAATCAATAAAGCTCCGATCATTGTCATGATAATCGACATAGAGATGGATGATAACACCCACTTCGGACATGCATTCAATCATTGTCAGTATCGAGAAAAACACCAATGCAATTTCTGGTGCCGTTTTAGTGTAGGCCACCATGGAAGGTATTGAAATGGAACCAAAAGAGACCGATACCAGCATGGTGTTGGCAAAGTTCATGCCAATGGCCAGTAGGATCATCGAAAACATGAAGAATGACACGGTGAAGAAGAGCTCGCTGAGCAAGACGAACTCGAAGAGGTCGAAATCGAGGAGGAATATACGTTCCCGGAGTGGTTTTGTGTGGATGGTTTCCAGGCGATGGCATTCTGGACGGATGGAACGGAAGAAGGCAGCCGCTGGGGTTGCTGGTGGGGTGGCAGGGTGGTAGAAGCTTTCTGGAAGTTTAGTTTTTTCATCAAAACGGCATCAGAAGCCAAAACACTGCTTCAAAAGTGCCAAAATAGCCTTACCACTAGTCTTCGAAGGCATCTCCATCTCAATGGCCGTCGAATCCGGCTTCACAACACCCCCAGAACCCGTCCCCTCTGACACATTTGCTGACACATGCCCCACGCTTCCAGTCCCAACCGTTCCAGAAACGTCTGATCCGACGAACACCCGTTCCATTTCCGAAGTCGCGTCTGGCGGCGTCCGGTCAAGGGCCACTTCTGACACGGACCTATGTGCGTCGACGTCATCGATGACGTGCTCCGATGACAGAATCGTCGGCATCACTTCGACACGGCGGTTACAAGGATGAATGGCGACATTGGAGCGGTATCTGGAGGACTTTGAAGCCACATTTGACAGGTCCCACACGATCGAACGTGGTAACGGTTCCATCATGGAGCCTATCAGTACCCCTGGACGCCGGGACTGACTTCCGAAAATGGCAAAATCCGACCCAAAATCTCAAATAATGCTAATTTACATAAAAGTTCCACAAATTGCACCCTTTACAAACCCAGTTTATTACCATGGTTTCAAGAATAGTCTACAAAATCCACATACAATACACAAATTACACGACAACAGCCAAAACAGCCTTCCAGCTTGCTGCCATGCAACTTCAATTAAAAAAGCCTTTTAAAATGCCACTTAAACAAAATTAAAAACAATTACATCGTCGGAAATAACAATTAATTCCCCGAAAAACAAGTTCAAAGCGAAACGTGATAAATAAAAGTACATAATAATTAATTATTAAAATGTGTACTGTACAAAAACATGGAAGTTTGTTTGTGATTGGTGGGATAAGACGATACATGGAGGTGACCCAACTTGAATGACGATTGACAGACAGCCTAGCAACCTAGGTCCGTGTTTGTAAAACACATAATCATTAATTTACAGTAGTGTGGAGAGATGTGAAGAAAGCCTTATTCACATCATACGACCCGGAGACGAAGCACTTCTCGCGATTCCTTTCAATTCTGTGCCGTCGTGGCGTTGTTGGGTTCGGGCGGCGACTTTGTCGTGGGCGAATTCAACTCTGCACGCTGTTCATCGATGCGACCGGCTTGCATGCGGTAAACGATGGCCGTGACATCGTCCTCGATGCTGCTGCCGCCGAGATGGGAGCGTTGTTCCTCGATACGGTCTCGTTGCGACTGCATGATGAGATCGTAGAGCTTTTCGTCGACAAGCTTTTCGTCCCGGGACACCATTTGTTTGCGGCGGAGTTCTCTGAAAGTGATAATTTTGTTAAAAGTGTTCATTTAAACTTGAAATTAGACACTTAAAGTCAGCTGTCTCGGGGGTCAGATTTTCAATTTCAATACAAATGTTGCTAGACAAGTCTCCACGCCTACGTAACTAAGCTCAATCTAATTCAATTTCAATCAAAAGGGCATTCACCGGAGGGGGTTTCGTAAAACAAACTCCGCCGAAAAATGCCGAACAAAATGCATGGCAGTTGTCCTCCTGCAGGCTCCAGGAGACGAGCGTCAGCTTTAGGAGACACAGGCAGAGCGTGGATTCACGAGATGCTTCAACCATTTGTTGCGAACGGATGGCGGGTGTGGCGCGGAGGCCCGCCTGCCAGACGACACAAATTGAATCGAGGCAAAAAATATAAAAAAGAAACCCGGAGAGAAAAGGAATTTCGTGGTGCTATGGCTCCGGCTCGGCTGGATGGCGACTCCGTGTCAATGAGGAACAACATGACCCGGCGAAAATGGGAGCATCATCCTTCCTAGCTATCGTCGCGGCCGTCAAACGTGTCATCACTTCACGACGACAACAAAAAGGGCAATATACTATTATAATAACGGCTGAACGGTGGCAGCAAAAGATGCTGACAACAACCTAAGCATGCCATTGCATGGGAATGTCAAGCAAGTAAGTAGCTACGAAGGTAAGTCTTTTTTGAAACGACAAAAAAGGTATTCAATAACCGGTTGTAAAACAGCGGGAAATGATGTGGTTTAAATCCGGAAAAGGCGGAAGCATGCATGCTAACACCCTCTACTTTCATAAAAAGTTATGCGTCAATGAATAGACGCAAGTCAACGCTTAGCTACCTATTCACTGCTGCCATTTTGACTTTAAAATTCACATCTTACAACAAGCTTCCTACATCAATCTACAAAAAAGCCCTCCGACAGAAGGCGACAGACGTCAACAACACAGAAGGTAGAGATGACGACAATAGAATTCAGCGAAAAAGGCTGTGCTTCCGTTTCCAAACATAATGAAGACACCAGTAGACCATGTCAATTCCGGCTCCTATCCAAATTTCAAAGTCGTCATGGAGAGAGAGGAAAGAACGTCGCCGCAAAACATGAAGGGCGGATCTATAACAAGGTTTCACGAGCTCCCGGCCGCGGCCCCAATATCACGTTATGAACAGCTGTACGAGCAGTGACAGCAAAAGCGTGGATAATCTATACCGCCGGGATTTGATGGATATCTCAAGGGATAAAAACAAGTGCCCACTGGGCTAGACCATTCGCAACACTTCCGTGCTGTCCATTAAATGGGGAAGCACGGGAAAAAAGAAACGTATTGCTCTCGAGGGCAGTGATCTGTGAAGAAATCGACATGACGAAACAAGTCGAAAGTTCAAGATGAAAATTCCTTCAAATATCACGCAAGATATTTGAAGGCATCGAAGACTAACTAACTTTTTTTCTAATGAATCCAACATTAATTGCCGACTTTTTTTAATTTGTCAGAAATTAATGTTGGATTCAATGAACTGCGAAATTGTGGCTAAACTAAAACCGCGGAAATGTCTACTATGTCTATGTCCGTGCACAATTCCCATCTAAATGCTAGCACAAAAACCATCTACAAATGTCCTACAAAGTCACTCGCCATCCTTCACTTCACCCACCCCGAGGAGTGGTTTAAAGCTTAGAATAATTCAATTTTGTCCTTTCTTCTCACGCGAGAACAAAACTAACCAGAACCTCGGTCAATTATATCGTGCCAAAGACAGCCTAGCTACCATCCAAAGTAACGACAGCTGTCATTCGCAATTATTCATCGTCGGGTTTCACGTAACCGTGAGCCGCCTGGAGCCAAATCAAATATGCAAATAGTGCCCTGGTGGAAATGGGAACTGAAACTCTGAGAACCTATATCTACGCCTATGCTCATGTCAGTCAGCGTAGGCAGGTTATCCGGCGGAAGTTTTGATTAATGCCAATGTAGACAACACCGGCATTTACTCATAACATACCCACGGCCAACGATGATGACTAACCATACGGTACTACGTTTCCGTATCGTGGCTCCGACGTCACTTAAAAACCCACAACACACGCCTTAGGGCATAGGTGCAATTACAGGACGCTCAGAGGGCAGCGAAGAACTCAAAGATTGGCACGTAAATTAGAGCATCGCGGGACTGGAATACATACGGAGTCCTCGGACGGCCATCTAGGGGCTACTACGATAGCCATCATGTAGCGCGCCATTTCCGCAGAAGTAAGACGTCGTTGCAAAAATAGGCAACTGTCAATTATGGTGACCTCATTGTGGTCATCGAAAAAAGTGACATCGAGGCTCGTAGCATCGTCGTCGTGGTTGCACGAATGTCAACAGCCTGACGGGGATTACTTACTCCGAAAAAAGACGTAAGCTTTTTTTCGGTTTGGCAAGCTTTTTGCTTCGTCGCGACTATGACTAACTGCCAAAAACCAAGAAATATGAATGTTCTTCGTTTTTGGTGTCCGACAAATATAGACTTCTTTTCAGACGGATACCGGAGAACATTGGCCGAAAAGTTCGGGCAAACTTTTTGGCTTTCTCACTGAATAATGGTACCGGAAACATCTTAAAAAGCGAAAAGCGTAAGAATAAGTTCGTTGTCCGAACATGACACCGACGACGGTTCAGCTTTCAGCGTGCCAGAGGATAACCTATTCTCTGCTGCGCTTTCTCAATGGAGTTTGTTTTACAAACTGAGACCCTTAAACTGCACGCGCTGAAAACTGTTTCCGGGCCAATGGTGAAACAAAACAAACAATGCTAAGGGAGCACGGAAGCGAAAGAGCACCTCCAGGCACGTCATTTGTAAAGCTGACTCTCAAGGAACCGTCAAAAAACAGCCAACACACGTGAGAATGGAAGAGGAAGATCTGTTTGTCTATCAAGGATCGAAATTTGACTCACTTGAACTTTTCAAAGAGCGATTCAGAGCTGGTCAGACCGGGCAACATCAACACGGCTCGCTGCTCATCCATACGCCGACTCTGGATGCGGGCAATGAGGTCGAGGATGGCTTCAGGGTTGTCTGAAAAACGGAGCAAAATATATACTTGTTTTTGGGCAAGCATGTAAATGGGTGCAACGGGGGGCCATCTCGAACGAGGCCATGGGTTAGCATAAAGTAAGCAAGCGCCGCCTTTCGGTAGAATCGCCGAAAAGAAGGGTTTAATTGGAAATAGGCGGACAAGTTGTGGATTCACCGATGGCGAGCAGGCTGGGAATTTGGCTTTTGGCCTCCTCTAAAATATGGTGGGCAATCGCCACAGGGGTAAAACAAACAAGAAGCGGTAAGAAGCTTTCCAAAGGCGCGCGTTTTCGTTTTTCTTTTTTGGGGATGACTCCATCTTCGGAACAGCCGCATTGTGCCGGCGGCACAAGTCACACGAAGGCCAAGTTTCAGGCGGCTGGGCGTGCCGGAGCGGCGTTAGTAGTCCCCCCAAAAAACAACATAAAAAACGACAGACATCGTTCATCGGCATCGGGCTCGCTTGAAGGCACTTTTGCGGAAGCAATCAAACCAGCGAAACGAGACTCGTCGTCGACAGGCGCGCACCTTTTCGAATAAACTCAAACGTGTCACACGCACAAATCGGGATGTGAAGCGGGTGTGCAGTGAATTTGTGGAAACCGTAAAGATGTGCAGTGCAATTTAAGCGAGTTAGAAGTTAACGGAAGGGGATTTGGTTAAATTGTTGTGTGTTAAGGGAATAGGATTAAAAAAAGGACACCAAAACTGTTTAAAAACTTAAAACATCAAACAAGGGTCACGTACACTTTGTCTTTGCGTCCTCCTCGACGTCTGGGACCTCATCGTAGGTCGTATCGGCACGGGGAGTCTGATCGACCACGATGGAGTCCTCGTTGTGATCGTTGAAAGACAGCTCTTTGCAGTCGTCATCGTCGATGAAGTCCTCGATGCTGGCACGCCATTTGGGAGCATCGTTCAGCAGGTTGTGATCCGAGACACTGCGAGCCATGTTCTCCTTGTTTTCATAGCCTCGAAGCTCGCCGGGGGCTGCCATCGTCATGCGATTTGCTCTCGGTGGCGGCAGCTTCGGGACACGGAAGACGATGGACGCATTCGGCGTGCTGATGATGGAGGCATCGATCGGGGCCGGAAACAAGACACACCACAGTTAGAATTAAAATTAGTAAAAAAACAAAAGAAAAAAACTAAAAAAGTACCCTCTTTGGCGTCTCTTCCGGCCTGACATGCTTAATGTCCGAGATCCCCGAAAGATCAAGATTAGCCTGGCTCTTGGCCTTCTGGTACTTTGCCGGCGTCGAGGAGAACTTCGGACCAGCGCTGCCACTGCTGGCAACTGACGGCTTCGACCCGAACCGGGCTGACTTCCGCCAATGCTTGAAGAAGCTCTCGTTTTTGTGGGCTGATTTGACAGAAGTGTCTGAAAAGTTGAAACAAGGAAGTAACCACACGCCACCAACAACACCCAAGAACACATGTTTTGAGATAACGAGATAAGGGAAAAAGTTCAACACACAATGAAATTACCACCACCTTGATTACAATAGAAGAGAACGGAAAAAACGTGAAAACCGAATTAACGAAAGAAGGCTTTTTACAACTAGGCACTTTAGCTCACGCAATGGCGAAAAGAAGGCAGCAAGATGCAATTTGCGCTTTTTGAGTGGTCCAAAAACGCAAGATTAAGATTAAAAACTTACCACAAAGTTTCGTGTTCGTCAACTTCCGCGACGTGTCAGCTTGTCGCGTAAATTGGCTCTGGTCAATCATCGAAGCCTCGCAGCGTTGTTCATCGATACGCCTAGATTGGAGGCGTTCAAGCATGTCGATCAAGTCAGCTTGACCACTCGGCTGAAACAGGGGATTCATGGCGTCGGAAGAGAAGTGGAAGTCAAATGACAACTGATGTGGGACAGTGTCATGGGCACGGGAAATGTTCAAGTTTGGAAAACGCCGAAAACCAGCTTTCATACATGCTAATTACCACTTAATATTGGTGGCAAAAACATAGAACATGTTAATTTTCAGGTTCTTGGGTTCTCGACGTAATCAAATTGTAAGTTTTGAGGGTGTCAGTGTGGGGGGACAGCTGCAAAGAATGCATGCAAAAGTTGACTTACAATGATTTTTTCCGGCACATTGGGCATGGAGCGTGAAGACGTTTTCGTCGTCTTCGGGATGGCAAGGTTTCGGGGGCGAAGGCCTTGGACACAGTCGACGACGTATTTCGTCATGGGTCCAGTGAGATCAGGGACACTGACTGCGCGAGGATTGGCATCATCCCTCAAGGCAAACGTGATGGAAGACGGGTCGAGCGGCTCCTCATCCTCGGCGGTTTCCATGTCATCCAGAATAGGGTCAAAAGCGCCGTCAATGTTGACCGCACCAGTATCGTCGACAAAG
Organism: Panagrellus redivivus; assembly: GCA_000341325.1. Taxonomy (NCBI): domain Eukaryota; kingdom Metazoa; phylum Nematoda; class Chromadorea; order Rhabditida; family Panagrolaimidae; genus Panagrellus; species Panagrellus redivivus. The sequence goes on along the minus strand of KB455493.1, from coordinate 588,333 downwards.
ACGGAGGGGTTTTCTTGGATCACAGATCGCAACATGGCAAGCATTCTGTTCAGTTGATCTGTGTTGTTAGCCTGAAAGGAAGTTACAAATTAACTAAACTATCCTCCAAAAAGGCCAGGAAGGAAATCCAAACGCCTTCCGGAATGAATGAAAACGTAAAAGACCGCTTAGCAAAATGCCAAACAACACCAAAACGGATACAACTTTTGAAAGTACAAAGTCAAACACGCAATGTGGCATCGCCGACATTTCCATGACTACTACTAGCAAGTGGCAACAGAAGCGGCAATCGCCGGCCTTAAATACACAAATCAAAGCTTCCTTTTTGCATATAAGGGGTAAAAAGGGGTATTTACTTTGCGGATAATGTCCGAAAATAGCATCGAAATACATGAATAACAAAGCGGACGCATGTGAGGTCATCAGAAGCGTGGATTTCGCAACATAAAGTCAAAAATAATTATGTTTCGTTAGCTTTATGGAAGCCTAGAACAATTTTAAAAGCTTTCCGAAAATAGGACAACAAAAAGTCAAAGCATGACGGGCAGTATTTAGTTTAATTGAATAAAGTTCACATTACATTATGAAATTCTATTAAAGTTTTTTCAAGTTTAACAGTTTTTGAGAACTTTGTAACAGTATAACTGGTAACTCGTAAGGTAGACTATTATCTTGCAGTATAAAAACGTACAAATCGCTACAAAACCCTAATGATGCATAAGAAAAACAAGAAAAAACACGCGCTTTTCCATTACTCATTTGGAGCCTCATTGTTCAGCAAGACATTTCTTACAATGTCAGAACAAATAATATTTCTAACTCAAAAAAGCGGGTATGGGTCTCGGTATCAAAGTCGCCGGAAAGCAGTCGTCAAATGATGTCTGCATTCCGCATTGCAAAAGTACTAGGTTATGACACCACTGATGACGCTCTATTTCACATTTTGTAATATGAGCCTCAACCTATATTAAAATTAGAACCCTGGAGCCAAAATTAGACCTTCGTAATGCTATGTAAACTTGAATCAAAAACTAAAAATGGGTAAATTCATAGGTTCATCGTTGAACAACAGAGCGCACATTTGCGTCAATGGTGAATTTAAGCTTGTGTTTTCAAAGAAGAACAGAAGCAAATTAGAGCGGTTGTTGGGGGGCGGACAGAACAAGGCATAATGATAGCATAGTAAAATGAACAAAAACAACGACTCACCATAAGATTCAGCAGGTAGCAACGAATAAGGCAGTAGGCAGCCTTAAGAAGTTCACGTTTGGATCGGAACGCTGAGGACAGGAAACTGAAGACTCGGCCTTGCGCTTGGACGTCTTCAAGCTCACGAGCGAGCGTCAGGTGGGACAGTCCCGATGAGATTACTGAAAAAAGATCCATTTAAATAAAGTTTAAATTGGTATTGAACATTCGGTTTGCATCGGTTTAGGTACGAGTACGAAGTTTCGCACGTATGCTAGAGACGCTACGGACGGAACTCGAGTAATTAATTCCAGTTTTAAATTGGAATTGGAAAAAGTAGGAGTTGACAACACTTGATGAATCGCAGACAAGTGGTTGTAAGTCCATTAAAAAAGTTAATTATATTTAGTCGTTTTAGTGAATAAAGTTAAAGTTAAAGTTAATCCGAGTAAGTAACCGATTAATGATGTGAGTTGTAGAGGGTAGTTTGGGGCGGAAAAGAAGGCAATGAGGATGTGGAGGGCAAAAATCAGGTCGGGAACCGGCCATCGAACAGCAGTTTTGACTGACAACAAACATTAATTATGTAAGCAGGCAAACAACAGGTGATTACCCCCTTTGGCATGTTTTTGGGGATTGATTAGCAAAAAAGGAACTTAAAAAAGCAACTAATAGTGAGCAACATGGCAAGAAAACATGAAACAAACAGCGCAGAATCAGTTAATCATGCTCTCATCCACCCTCAAACACCAAAACAAACCCACTTCAACCCGGCTATATACATCATTACCGCCTCGAAAGGCAGTACCTCCCTCTGCTCATGCCACCAAAAGGCGCGTAAGAATCCCCCTGACGCGGCAGTTTCTAAACACCATTGACGTCAGGTAAGTCATCGGCGCCGGAATACGCTTTGCTTTCACTAACAAGACTATGATGCTTTATTTGGACTCCATTAGGTATCACAACGCTTCTAACAAGGACCTTTATCATAAACAAAGGCCAGTTCTGCGCGTGAGTGAATTCTGAAGTTCATCTGGGCTTTTAAGCTGCGTTTTTGAAGTAAACTTTTGACTACTATACCTTGTTCCGAGTCTCGGCGGAATTGACGCAGAAGTCTGCCAAATGTTATGATACATCAGTTCAATGAAAAAGGGCAGGCAATAGAACGGAATTCTATTCAAATGTGACTGATAAAAGCAACACAGGGGGATTGGAATGATGTCAATGAGACATATAACGTGAATACACGTACGAGCCGAAAAAGAGGATGCTCAATGACCAGTACAAGTTGCGCAAAACTGATATTGCAACACGTAGGGAGGTGGAATGCGACTTCCGTGGTATGGTTAGGAAAAAAGAAAGGTTTGCAGAAGCGGAAATAGGGAACAGAGGTGTTCTTTAAAGGGATGAAACATTAGAAATCTAATTTCTTTTAATTTTTTCTTTCATTAAGAAAAAAACGGGATCAAAATACGGTCATTTTTTCAATAGAATTTCACAGATTGCCAAAATTAGACCAATGTCAAGTGCGCAAAAGAAAGATAAGACCTTTTAAAAGCTGTTTACGAAAAAATAGAATCAAAACAACTCACCAGAATCAAAATCTCCAATGACCAAATAACATACACAGATGCTGCACCTAGCTTGGCACTGGAGAGCGCGATTGTTCGACTTCCCGCAGAGGAATTCGAGTTGTCTGAAACGAAACATGGTTGAAACTGTTCTTAAGAAGTAGAAAAGTGTTTACAACAATCTGAATGTCTTCCAAAACTCTAATTAGAAACACCCCCATCAAAGATACAAAACTTCAGAGAACAGTCCCTTATTTTGACGAAAAGCGGAAGTAATCACGCCAAAGCTAATCCCAATTAATTCAAAATGCCATTAACGCCGACTTACTTGTACTTATCGAGGGCCTGTTCGTATTCGACATTACAAAAACGAGCGCTGGCCAGATTTTTCAGCGTTTGAGTCACCTCAATTTCGTCGCCGAGGGATGTCGCAATTTGGAGGCGCTAGAATTCGGTCAATTAGAAAGGCGTAATTATAAAAAGCAATCAGATTCCAACCTTTTCATAGTACTGACACGCCGTCGGATGCTCATTCAACCGGAAGTAGGCTAAGCCGAGACTGCCATAGCAGATGGAAGCGTATTGCTTGTCGCCAATTTCTTCGGCGTACTTTGCACTTTCACTGGAATGAGATTGGAATGTTAGAAGGGCGAAATTATATATAAAGTTGTGAAAGCTTACAGAAAAGAATCAATGGCAGTGTACATATCATCTCGGATGGCATCTGGCCACGGATATGCCTGTGTCGGGGGCCCGTGAAGGAAGATCTGGCCATCGGTGAAGCCCTCAGGCGCTGCGAGCATCGCTTTGTTCAGGAGGACGTAGCCCTGGGTGTAGAAGACCCGTGCCAGGGTGCCCTTGTCAGCGAGCTTGAGAGCCATCGGCATGAGGCATTCAATGTAGGTCAGGGCTTTGGTGAAGTCTTGTTGAGCGGCACGGACGACGGCAAGGTTGGCATAGGCATTGACTTCGCCAGTTTGATCCAGCATTGTCCTATAATGGCAGCAATCTTGTCAAAACTGACTTCAAAGCGCTCAAAACACATAAAATCAAAGAAAAACATCATTTTTATATATAAATTTTCGATAAAAAGCATCAACCAACCTCGCCAACAACAAATCCTGTTCATGAAACATCTCCGCATCACTGTACAACTTCTTTTTGAAGTGAGCATTCCCGAGTTGTGAGTACACCGCCGACAGCAAGTAGACATCGGAGGTTCCGATTTTGAGCGCCTTCAAAAGGTACTGAATGCCCGCATCAGTCTTGTCCTGTCGACAAAGCTCCTCGCCACGTTGAGCTGCGAGGTAGAAGGCACTGTGGCCGAGATCCATGGCGAATTTGAAGAAAAATATATATAATTTCTCCCGATCTAATCCAAAAACATCAAAACCACTCGTAAATCGTAACCCCGACCAGTGCCACGCTTCCCGAAAACAAGTCTAATCATAATAAACGACGCGGAATGACCGTTAAAGGGCTGGGGCGAGATTGAACCGGACTCATCCGCGAATCAATCATTCAAGATCGCCACGAGCAATGAAGGAAGACGGGTTGCGCGCAGCCGACAACAACAAAATGCGCGTTCAATCCGTTCCAATGTTAACATGATGACCTTGAGATGGGATCGGGTTATCCATATCAAAGCGGTCGGGAAAGATGCGGAAGGGCGAAGCTAAATTCGTGCTGCAAAATCGTTAGTGACAGCCGGAGGCGGCTGCACGCAATGCACCAACATTGAAAAGACGCGCCAAATTTTGGAGAACGGAGGGGGTCTGTCGTGGTGAGAGTGCGTTTGGGGGTAAGGGCGGGTGTAAAAGCCGTGGCGTGCTTGATGACAAATGCGACTTTTCGTCGAAATCGGACTGTCGTTGGGGCTTGTTTTGCCATATTTTCCGTATTTTGGGTTTATAAGTCCATCATACATATACTGGTTGTTTGTATCGATAGTAATATCGCGCTATCGCATGCCAATGGCGCGATTTACAAGCGCTTGTTTTCTTCAAAGGGCGAAAACGCTTTTGAGCGTAACATTTTAGCCTATTTTACAGTTTTTGTTTTTATATTTCAATATTTTTCACTGTTATATAATTTGACCCAACATTCTTTATACATTAGTTTTCCAATCCAATTCAAACCACCTACAATGACGTGAGTTTGCAAAATAAGTCTGCTGTTAATTTTACATAAGTCCAATTAATTGTTTTTTGTAATCATTTCAAATTGCCATTACTCCAAAACAGCCGAACTCGGCGGATGTCGACGAACAGCACGAGTTCGCTTGAAGGGGGTTCTCGGAGGGCTTACATCAACTGGTGACTGGATGTTTGTGGCATCTGGGTTTTGTGATTCTATCGGGGAGGTAATCACTGTTCGAGTTACGTAACTGTAATGAAGTTTTGTCATCAATTTGATAAAACCGTCAGAATGGAGTCGACAAACAGACCGAATAGCCCGTTTTTCGGAATCTGAATCAACAGCAGACGTATCAAGCTCAAACTGCGAGTCATCATCGTTCGGGGCCTCCAGTTCATCGACAATCATCCCGGTCGCGGTGTCAGAATTGTAGTGGACCTCTGTGGTGGATTCTCTGATGGATTTTGGGAGGGATGATGTTCGGACTGGCGGGACTGGAGGACCATTTCGGCTTCGACGGGTTGAATATCCTGCAATAATTTTGATTTTGGACAGTTTGGAATGCAAACTTCATCAAACCTCGAACAATGGCCCTTGTCTGACTTTCATACTCTCCCGGTCCAACCATCACGGGCTCCGTCGCCAATCCAAATCGGACAGGATCATGGCAATCTGCAAGCAAATGCTTCCATTCCTGATTAGATTGACTTGGAAGTCGGATTTGAATGGTCCCATTTGAAAATTTTGCGATGTAATAGCAAATTGGTCTGACTACCTGTAACTTCCATGTAAACCTCGACTACAACTTTCCAAAAAACAACCTCATTTGGATACTCGTCGCAAGATTTGACCTTCTTCCCGTGTGGCCCGATTTTCACCGCTTTGATGACAACTTTCAAAGCATTTGGCAATTTTACGCCGAATCCCAGACGTCCCTTTGTATAGATAAACAAACATCCCGTCCGAGGATGAAGTACCAATAATCGTTGATTCCATTCCGACGTGTGACGGAAGAAAAGTCCCTGTGAAGTTAGTTTTACATCCATTTGCGCAACTCGGGCTTCCTGGCATCTGTTGAACATCGATGTTGGCGGAAGCTGTTTTGGCTGATACGGTTGTTTAGTATAGACGATTGATAGTGATCAACTTACAACATTGAAAGGGCCATTAGTCAATTCGACAGAGAATTCACAACTATGCATTTCTGCAGTCAACCGACAAGGCAATGTAGGGTTCTGTCGACGTCGAAGTGAATTATGAATCGCCTGGCTCTGTTTTTTGAGCTTGGAATGATTTTGTCTCACAAAATTGCAGATTTTTGATGGATCTTTTATGCAAATTACATTTGATAGTTGATATAGGTTGTTATTTTGTCAAGCGGTAAGTGTTTAACTTCAAAAAGTTTGGCAAATACAGTAGCGCTCAAAAGTTTAAGTGCAAAGACAGTTGTTGTTTCATTTGTGTTTACACTTAAACTTTTGAGCACTACTGTAATTATAGTGATATTGACAGGTAGGTCAATAGTAGAAATCGTTCTCATTGAGGAGTATAAACGTTGCAATGTTTTTCCGGGGCATACTCTGAATTAACTGGACATTTGAACGCATTACGGAAGGGAACAAAGTTTCGTAGCACCCCAAGTATTCGAAATCTGTTGGGCGAATGTACATCATCAAAAGGTTGAAGAAACTCATCTTCGGTATGGGCTTTACACCACAACCTAGCAAAGCTCACAAAAAATAGCTGTTCGTTCGTCAAGCCCTTCAACTTTGGCGTCCACGGAATCGGTTTCTTTGAATCTGGATCATTCATAAAAGCGTCGTAAACTGCGGCCATTCCACCAAGATCACTTAAGTTTTCCAAGATTGTTTGACGGCCATCAATATTGTAAGCTTTGCCGTCCGAATCAGTCATGTTGAAACGCGAATACTCGTCGACCACGCATTGCGTCATCGAATTAAAGCTCTGTTCGCTTTGCTCGCTTAACACTCTCATAAGATGACCATCTCCGTTGTACTTAACGCCTTTCGAATCAAAGCCATGAAATATTTCATGAGCAATGGTGTGGCCTAAGGAGGCGTAGTTCACAGCAGTAACATGGTCAGGATCAAAAACACTTTGATGTAAATATGCAATATCAACTACGAATCGGTTAAACTGCAAAAAAACACTTGGTTCAATTTTTTTATGGTTTGTAATTGACTTACTATTGGCATAAATACCGCATCAACCTGAGTGTAATCATATTGTTCGTCCGCTCTTTTTTCCAACCTCTTCTTGGATATATATTCTTGCACGTCTAGATAGAGCATAACCATTTCTTTGTTCGTAAAATAGTGTGAACGCAGTAACTTATCCATTTGAAAATCACTATATTCTTTGTCGAGCCAGTTTTGATCAAGCAATTGTGCCGCAAATCCAATAATTTTGTTCATTTTCGTAATTTTGTCGAGATAACCTTGATACGTTTTCGTGTCGTTTCGGATCCACGACACTTTTTCAAATACGTTTTGAGCTGCGCGGTGTATTTTGTCAACCAGTTTCGAGATCCAGCCCTATGATACAAAAAACCAGATCACATTTTTGCCAACTTTTTTCCCGTTGCAGTAGGTCATTTGCTTCCTTTGGCATTGTTGTGCG
>KB455493.1:549930-563005 GCA_000341325.1 Panagrellus redivivus | reverse complement strand
GCCCGAGCCGGCCCGGCCCGGCCCGTAGTTGAGGCCGGGCTGGGCCGAGAAAGTTAGAGGCCGGGCCGGGCCGGGCCTAACAAAGTGGGCCCGGGCCTGAGCCCGACCGGGCTTAACCGACTAACCAGAAAGAAGGTTGCGTTTAAGTGCATGAAAAATATCCCAAAATGTTGAACAAACTTTCAAAAACAGTGTTTTCAACTTCTGGAAGTTTATTAGAGTTTCAAAATCAGAAAAAAAGTACTAAAGAGATCTTTTTTAACATTTTCGAGCTAGTTTTGAGTAAGGCCGGCCGGGCCGGCCGGGCTTGGGCTGAATTGGCTAGGCCCGCAGGCCGGCCGCGGCCGGCCGAGCCGTAAGCGGGCCGGGCCGGGCGGGCCTAGTAAAAAGTCGGGCCGGGCCGGGCCGTCAAAAACCCGGCCCGCGTCCACCCTTGGTGTTGACTTGATGGGTTTAGTGTCGAATTGGATCATTTATCCAGTTTTTTGTTAATTTTGTGGCTAATAACGTCAAATATTGTTGACTTTTGCTTAAAAACTGTAATTTCTATAATATTTTACGTAAAGTTGTCGCATATCTTATCAGTTTTCAACACTTTTCTTGCTTCTGCCACCCTCGCAGATCTCAAATATCCCGAATCTGAACCCTTTAGCCATCTGAATTCTAGCCATTTTCCCGGCTACCCCTTCCTATCAGTTTTTTGCACCTCTGCCCATCCCTATAGCCATTTAACTTCACTCCAATGTCGCATCCGACACTTTTCACGCCCGCCACCGCAGGATGAATGCCCGTTTCCGAGTTGCGACTTGCAACCCTGAGGCGTCATCGCCATCCTCAAGAAATTCCGGAACACTTTCCCATTCCACAGAGCACAGAACGAACGCCATCACCCTCTGACCGTTAGTTCGGGATTCTCTTTGTTATTCCTCGAACATGCCGAAAGGGACGGGCCTTTGCTGACCGTTCGCGTTTGCCCACATTTACCATGATGGCACAGCGGCGAGTTGCGTATCCGCTCGTCCGGAAGTAAAGAGTTTCGCGCACTTATGAATCTTTTACGCATGCGCTTGGTCGTGCGCCATCCTTTTCGGATATGTACATGGCATAGTTGCACCATTTACGGCATCCCTTTACTTTGGGCATGTAATCGTAAGCGCATGCCATGGCTTGACCGATGCCCACAGCGATTCCAGCAAAAAGTATGGCAGTTTTACAAATAAAATTAACGTAAATTTTTACATTTTTGATCTATTTTTAGTTCCCACATTACAATAAAACCACTTTCCATCTTCTTCCAGAAGTCCGACCTCATTGCCTGAGGCATTTCAGTGTCCACTCTGCTCCCATGGCAAAATTAATTCCACTTTTCGGGGCCCAGCTCGTCGACATTTTGTACAAAATCGTCTTGTTGGTTGGGCTCCATTTCTTCCGAAATTCCAAATTGCCGTAAGAAAAGTCTATTTTCATCCGCCCTTTAAAAAAACAATGAGAAATGAGTGCGGGCAATTTGTTGAATTGGTTGTTTTCGATTCGGAGCTGGCCTTTTCGATGCTGTGGCATGACTTGCGTGGCCAATTTTGAGCCTGGATAATGGATTCCAACAATTTTATCATTGCTGTTTTGTCTTTGTTAACCCTAAAAACCTAGACTTGAGCCATTCCGTCATTTGGATTGGCTTTGAAGTGAATTTTGAACGCACTTTTCGCATCTTTGAAGCATTTGGACCCATAAAAATGCATCATAATGCTTGATAGCCTCAAGGGTTATGTCGGGGTCACACGGCTGGGGTTTTTTAGGTGAGGGTGTGGGAAGTTGGTCTCGAAATTCGACTAATTTGAGTTTATTTTGGCTATATTTTGTCTTTTCCGGACTTTTTCTATCCGTTAGTCTACGCAGTTTTCTTTCACACTTTTTTGCTAAATGCCAACGTAATAAGCCTAAATGTAATCCAATCCTGTCCGCGTGGACGTGCGAAAAAGCCCTGAGGCGCAACCGCGGACTCGAGTGACCATATTGTTGTCATCGGTCACTCTGCTGGACTCGCAGTCCCTTTCCCCCTCCGAAAAAAGCCCATAACGACATTTATTATCATAGCTATCCTTCGCTCAGGCCCAGGGATACGGCCATAAGCGAGTTAAAATGCGTAAAACCCCGCAAAATCTCATTACAAATGCCGTTATGTAGTGTTGTCGGACGGATTGCACAATATGTATGTTTATGTGTTTGTCTCAACCTCAACCGGAATCCTTCCCATAAATCCTGGCCCATCTGAAACTGGTAACGGACAGATTGTGATTCATGTTATCCGTTAATGATGTTGTTGAGTGTATCGTATCCGTTTCGCTTTCGTGTTGCAAACGCGATAGTGGTAGTCCTGGGCAATGGCTTCATCAGTATGAATGAACACTGTTTAGAGCTGGCATTAATCACTGTTTTATGGGTTATTGGCGGATTGGTTGTTGTCTAGTCGGAAACTCGAATCAGTTTTTTGGGAGTGCAGAGGTCGGATGTTTTTGGACATTTCGTTACATGGGGCATGGTGACCAGTTTATGTTAGTTTACATTGATAATGAAGTTTTTCAACCGTTCCCATAAAGTTTATGGAGCTGTAAAACTGGCAATTTGTGCATTCTTTAAGTAGTTTTTGCAAGTCCTATTTCATGGATCTTACTTAAAACCGTTTTTATCGTAAAAAGTTTTTTAGCGTTTGCAGTTTGTGAAACCCAAGAGATTCTTCCAAGTTAGCTAGCAAAAAAGTGCCCAAATTCCGTTAATCATGTAAACCTAATGCAGTTTGAAGCTTACTTTTTTCGTGAAGTTGCGTTCCAACGGTTGTAAAACCCGATAAAGTAGCCCTCATCGATGGTGTTTATACGTTTTGGAACTTTTTCACCAGCATTCAATAAGTGCGTCAGTTTTTATCTGTAATCTTTTCCCATTTGACCATGCTTACACTTCCAATGTCCTAAACTGACTGTCAATAAGGCAATGGTCACCACCTTTTTGACATTACTCTTTTCATAAACCGCGTGATTTTCATTTCTATATGTGACAAGTCACCGAATCCTCGCAGTTTTTGCCATTGACCACAACTCACCTTTCTCCATCCCAAAGAAGTACAAATGTTTGCATAATCGCCAGCCAGCCAGGATTCATCAAAAAACCCCTGCGATCACAAACAAAAGTCGCCTTCTCCAAAAAAGCTGTAGTTGTCCGCCCTTTTCGGCGAAGCTACAAAGCCATGTCCCTCTCTTCCAATTTCCGAATGCAACAGATTGGAATGGAAACAAAACAAATCGCCGCTCCGATGTTCCGATCGAATTTACATTAGCAGCCTGCATCAGTTTCATTTTCATAATTCGTAGAACGATTTATTCGAAAAGTCATGTCAGTGAGGTCGTGTGGTGTCATGCTGGCGAGATGGCACTTCCGACTGTCCAAAAAAAGTTTGTTTGATATATGTATTTTGATTAGTTGTATTTGGCGGTAGTTCACAGAAGGCCTGATCGAAATCGGGAGAGATGGGCTCCAACATGCGAGGCGCGTGTGCGGCGGCAAAGGGCAAAAGCCAGCGGCAGTGCAAAAAAAGGGGGCGGAGCCGGCGGGGGGCAAGGGCGGGCGCGGTTTGAATCCATCGGCTGGGATGGTGCGGGTTCGATGTTGGCCGGGTCGTGGATGGTCGTGGCATTTTGAGGGGGGTTAATGAGGACTTTTGGGGAGTGTTGATTGTTGAAATTGATTTGAATATTTAATTTTTTGATAGTTTTACAGAAAAATGAGTTTTTAACACTGCAGTTTAAGACAATTAAGTATAACAATGCTTGAATCTAATGATTGAGTTTTGAATTGTGCCAGTTTTCACCCAATTCGACCCCAATTGCCACGCGTATACCCCCATTTCTTTCAATTGTTTCATTCCACCCTTCACAAACTCTGTATTTCCCAATCTCAAAAAACATAATCTCAACCATTGATCTCCGCCTTTCCATCCGTCTTACTTCGCCGATGCTTGCAAACTTTAAGCAATTTTTCTGTTTTTTGTGCCTCCACATGTGCAAAAAGTGGTCATCGATTGCTTAATGACATCGTTTTGATCCGGCAATATGTTTTCAAGTTCTCATTTATGAGTTTCTTTGTTTCAATATTACGTTTGAACGTCCCTTCTAACTTGTATACAGCCTTAAGACCAGTTTTCTTTTTGCCAAAAGTTTAAACGTTCTGCCCGGAACCCCATAACTTATCAATTATCCCATTCCAATTCGGCCTGGACCCTATTATTATGATTCTTTGTATGCCTAAAGGCTCATTGCGCCATCTAGCTTCTTCGTTTTCCTCGCGCGGACCAGCGAAGCAGCGACTCATCATCGTTGCCTGTGGCCTGGCCTGGTTCGTCTTCCGTTCCCCATAACTCGATTACGAGCTCGTTGCGGTCTTAGTTCGCGTGCAACAATCTGGAGTTTGGGGGATTCTACTGCTTTCGCGATACAATTAGGGGTGTTGGGAACGTTTATCGAGGGTATAAGAAGTTTTGGGTTTATGGCATTTTGAAATTTCAGAAAGTTCATCCCACTCCGCCCACGCGAATCCATTTTCGGCTGCCGATACCTATTCGGAGCTGACTGTCACGACCATTTTTCACCATTTCATAAGTAATAACGTGAACCTCGCCTTCAAGGGTCGCCGAAGCGCGTGAATGATTGGGTAAAAGTCGTGTTTCGCCGTTTCGCGCAACTCTTCTGATCCGATTCGATCCGACATGACGTTGTTCGCAGCCATCTTGCTGGTGGCTGCCCTCGGCAGCAGATCCGTGGCCGTCGTCGGCCTCGACATTAGTAAGTGTTTTAATCATGGTTGAATGAACTTTTTGCCGACGATGTCCTCCGTCGGACGGTGGCTCCTGCCAACCAAAAAGGGATGTTTCGCTAATTTGGGGGCACTGGTCAAACCACAGGGCGCTGTCACCACTTTACCCCCGAAAAACACAGATTGCGTGGGCGTAGACAGGCATTTCGAAGATAGAATCAACGAAAAAAGGGTCCTTCCTGACAGCTGAAACAAATTTACATTGTTCAAAAACAGCCGTCGAAATGTGTTATGGGTGCCGTGTCGTGTCAAAGTCGATGACACCCTCGTAGATTTATTGTGTTTCCGGACCGACTTCGCGCCTAAACATTGGTGTTCCGATGGCTGGCGATGCGTCGGAATGGAATAGCCCCTTTGAAGCGAGTTTATAGTTTTATATCGCTTTGATGGAGTCTGATTTTATCGCTCTCGACGAGGTCATCATCATCGAAAGATCTGGCGGCACGCGCCTTTCCAAAGCTTCGGAAATCATAAACTCGCGCCTGCGGGGAAAAGGCCCGCTTAATCTCGTTAATCCAGGGATGCCAAAGGGGGCCAATGTGGTGAAATGGTCAAAACAAGTCAATGAAATTCGATCAGAAACACCTTTAACCTTCCTCAGATGCTGATTATGTTCTACCAGGGGTGCGCCAGCTGAAATCAAAGCAAAAAGCAAGCCGGATTAACTTTTTTACGCCAATCCAATCCGGATTAGCGCCCATTTTGCCTTTTTGTTCATTCGAGATCGAAGGGCACGGCACACTTGCTGATCCTTTCAGGCGCCGTCGGCAGGGCCAACCATGCTTAAGTGGAAGCAAGGCACGGTAGCAGATGTTTTCGAGGACTGTGCCGCGCAAAACACTGCTGCCGGGTGTTTTGTCAGAGTGACTGTACCGTAATTGTTGCATTGCTTTTTGACGGGTCACTTTGCCGACGGCGACAGAGAGGATGTGTTACAGTTTTAGACTTTGGGTGGCCATATTGCGCAAGAATTTATGAGCACTGTATCAAAGGGGTGCGCGGGGAACTTTGAATGCTGTTTCAAATGGTTGTTTTATTGAATTATTGGCTTTAATGTTGAAACGATGTATATTAGACGATGCAGTTTTTTTACAATAATTTATGTTTCGACTTTATGGAAACGCATTTTTTGTCGCCTCGCAGCGCATGCACAGTTTTCACTTACAAAACCTAGCTAGCACGCCACATTTCAATTCCAATTAAAGAAAGCCACTTCGCACCCCCTTAAATCAAGCCCCTTAATGACTGTCATCACCTTTCCGCCTTTGAAGCCCCACATGCTGCGCAATTCAATCGACTTTTTATGTGTCCCCTTTTTTCGTCACCTTTCTCGATGCCGACGACCATGACCTCCCGCTGGTCCCAGCTGATGAAGCCCGGTTCCTGAAAACGGATACAGTAATTACGTCTCCCGGGAACCGGGAAATAGTGACCTCCAAGCCTGTGGTTGTGAAGCATGTCCGATACAATGCGATCTAGCCTTCGTGTTTTGGTTATAGTTACAATACTGACCCTTTGGTCGTCAAAACAATACAATATAGCCTAGCCCGGCGGCGCCTAATCGCATTGCGCTTTTGCGTAGACGCTTGTTTTGTTTTTGTACTCCGATACATGATGCCTAATAGTCGACGGGCACTGCAAATTGGGCTCCGGCGGTCGGGATCGGCTTGATTGGGTTTGTTTGACCGGGGCAAGGCAATGCGATCAAAGCGGGCTTCGGAAGTCAACAGGCTTTAGGTTACAGCCATGACAACAGTTTTCGATACGTATAGTAGCGCCCATTATCGACATGCCATCGCTATAGCCCCTATTGTACAGGTGCGCGAAAACTGGCGCCGTAAATCGTAAAATTTTACGATCCTTCAAAAGGAGAACGAACGACGTGCCATCAGTCAACAGTCCGAATCCCATTCACAATCAAATTTGTTCCCCGAAATCAGAAAGTCTAGCACTTATGTAAATAGAATCCATGCGAAGCTGACCTTAAGAAAAGAAAATTGTAAACGGACTCCCTTGTGTTCGACCACCGTGACAGGTGTCATTTACAGTACCCCCGCTTCGCCGGTAATGGATTTCAATTCAAAGGAATTTCGCATGATTGATGAAGGATGCCAACGCGCGCACAAAGTGCACCTCTTAGAAAAACAGTGCAACTGCCGAGGATTGATGGGGTGACAGTAGGTAGTTTGTCATCGCGGCACTCTCTTCGATAGGGGCTATTGTACTGTTGTTTTTGCTGGATGGCACTTAGGCTGAGGTGCGACTTTTCTCGGGTTCTGTGAAGTGCATAGATCAAAGCTAATGTGGCGATGGATGGCTGTCAACTAGCAGGCGCGGGAGGTCCAAAAGTTTATCCAGGGGATGAGTGATTGCCGGCGGCATTATAGGGCGTTGAGGGGCTGTTGTTGGCACTTTTTTGTTAATGGGGTTTGATTTGGAGGGATTACGCATTTGGAAATGGAAGAAAGTAGCGTCATTTGACAGTTTTGAAAAACTATTAGAATAAATTTTAAGCAAAACTGCAAATTTTAGTTCTAAAACAAAAATGTAATACTGACCATATAAGCAGGATCAACAAAATCCTATTTCAGGACAATGCAACCGCCCGTTCGGCATCGAATCCGGCCGCATCCTCGAATCCCAGATCACAGCCAGCTCCAGCTTCGATGCCCAATCGACCGGACCTGCCAATGCTCGGTGAGTTTTCCGGCACCCATTCTTCGAACTTCCGAGTTTGTTCCTGTCATTGCCAAACCCAAACTTCCTGTCACTCATCATGTCTTCGCCCTGCTTGCGCTCCAGAACTAATTTCCTTAGCGCTCCCGTGCCTCTGCGCGAGTAACTTCGATTCGAAATTGCCTCGAAATCCATTTCGCCATTTCAAACCCCATCGAAAAATTCGTTTGAAATTAGAAACCCTTCTTCGACTGCATTTCAGCGGCGTTGAGAAACCTCAATTAGGTGTCTCTCTCGACTTGCCTGATTGCCCGCATCTTGACCAATGAGAATGCCCAGAGGCAATGAAGGGGCGCAACAATCGAGAAAGGGTGCAAAATGGGGTTTATTTTTGGATGGGTGTATTTCAGCCAGTTTTGGCACTGTAAAGTCGTTATCGCTACAAAATGGTGGCCCATTAAGTGAAATTGGAAAACAGTACTCCGGAAGGAAATTGATTGTTTTACAGTGCCTTGGGGGAGGAAACCATTTAGCGAGTATTATGTAAATGGGGTGCGCGAAAGTAAGAAAAAGGGAGATAGGGCCTATTAGGCGAGGTTGTTGGATGACAAATTACTAGTTTGGGATTTGGATTTTCGACTTTTGGGGTTTGGAAATTAAAAATTTGGCAATATGCAGTTATTTGTTTAAATTTCTTGTTTAAAATACAAATTCGAACAGCAACTATAATGCCAGTTTAGAAAAATGAATTCCTATCTTCCATGTCGCATTTCGCGCATCACTGTTTCTTTCTTTATACTCATTTTAATTGCGCAACGGATGTTTTTGTTGTCGCCACTCTGCGTGTGCCAGGATTAGTTGTACGTTTAGGCCTCTTTCCGGAAGAACACAACCCTGCGACATGCCTCATTAGACCTACCCCATCCAAATTGAAGGAACACACCTTGTTTGAGGGAAATGATGCGCGAAATGCGGCTAAAACCATGTTTCTTACAATGTAGACAATATTGAAGGCCTCTAAACCATACAGTATGTCCACGTGTGCAATGCGATTACCTCAAGCATGATCGACCTTTCTATAATCCTCTTATGGCCCCATTGTCCAATTCTTGATTGAAGGATCCTGCTTCAAGGTGTTTTGAAGCAAGCATATGGCTCTTCATGCCATCGAGACAATGGCATTTCGCGCACGACTGCGCAGATTTGGGATTGTCCAACAGTCTTGGACATGACACGTCAGCGCTACGCGATTTGAGGGGGATCATGCTGCTTTTGACATGCTTGATTAGTTTTGAGAGTGACAGGACAGAGGGGTGACACTGTTGGTATGCCATGGCAATTTGGGATCGAAGAAAGTATCGAAAAGCAAATATTACAACAA
Organism: Panagrellus redivivus; assembly: GCA_000341325.1. Classification (NCBI taxonomy): domain Eukaryota; kingdom Metazoa; phylum Nematoda; class Chromadorea; order Rhabditida; family Panagrolaimidae; genus Panagrellus; species Panagrellus redivivus. The sequence goes on along the minus strand of KB455493.1, from coordinate 554,085 downwards.
AAAATAATGAAAAAAATCTTACAGACTCCGATCAGAATCCGGCAGTGGCGCCTGGTGCCCGGAGAGTCAAATCAATGAATCATCCCATGAATGGATTCAAGTTGAATTCCAATCAGATGTGGTCATCAGCGCAGTGGAAACGCAAGGCCGATTCGATAAAGGCCGAGGCATGGAATTTCCGACCGGGTACATGGTTGAATATTGGCGGACCAGCTTGGGGCGATGGGCCAGATATAAGGATCGAGCTGGAAATGAGGTATGTTTATTAATCACAGTTTTGTGTTATCAAAAAATGTGAAACTCGAAAATTTTTGACTATTTTGTCATGAAGGAATTCAATTCCTTTGACAGCGGGGATCATGTGATCAGTTTTAAGTACCGTATAACTTTTCGCGATAGTGCCATTAAGTACATCAAGTGTCAATGACCCATCCAAACCAATGATGCCACACTTTAGCTAAGCTGCGCAGCCAATTTTGAACCCATTTCTCGAGAGCCAGATTGCGTTTGCGCATTCAATTATCCTCCTCAGAAGCCTTAATCCAGATGTTTCTCGCTTGTCAAGGCCTAAACATTTTGAGTCCTTCAAGACGGACACACTTTTTCTGATTTCAACTGACAAGTATGTTAGACTAGGACAAAGTCGCTGGCATGACATGTACTGCATAGATTAGGATGGATCCGTCAGTGTTTTGGTAGGTTTTGGCCAACATCGTGTTGACAGATGAAGGTTGGATCCAGATTCGCAACTAAAAAACAACAACAGCGAAGAAGGGGCACTTGTCCTTGTGGAGCGACAGTGCGGGCACTTTGTCAAAAGTTGTCACCGATGCGCGAAACCGGGGAAGCTGAGCGAAGCATGTCAGCGCATGCAAATGAGAAGCAGCAAAACGGTTTGAGGAAAACCTTGAATTAGTCCTTCGAGACAGATATTTATGCGTAAAGTAATGCATGCACGACAATTTTAAGGTTTAGAGGGGTTCAAGGTTAAGGTTTGATGGATGGTGGATATGGGTGGCAATAAGGGGTGTAAAACACTGAAAATAGGAACTTTAATTGTGATACTTCTGTTTTAACTATAAATTTTTTAAACAAAGATTAAATTTCTGTTAACATTAAAACTTTTTTTTTGCAGATAATCGAAGGCAACACGGACACCCAATCCACAGCCCTGCGAATCCTCGACGGCGCCATTATCGCTAAACTCGTCCGTCTTATCCCCGTTTCCGAAGTCACCCGAACTGTCTGTCTTCGATTCGAACTTCATGGCTGCTCCTACCGTGAAGGCCTCCTATCCTACACTGCCCCCGTTGGCTCCCATTTAGATGGCCTCGACCTCCGTGACCTCACCTATGATGGCGATGAACTCGACAACGGTCGTCTCGTCAATGGCATCGGACGCCTTTTTGATGGCGTCACTGGTAGTGACAACTTTGAACGCGACCCCCATGCTTGGATTGGCTGGCAGCGGGATTCGCACGGAAGCGCCATTGTCATTTTGGAATTCAACTTTTCTACAAGGCGAAACTTCAGCGCTATTAGCTTGCATACTTCAAACTCACGCAAGAATGGGGCTGGCCTGTTTTCACAGGCGAGAGTCATGTTTTCAATGGCAGATGATGATCACTATTCGCAGCGGATTGTGCACTTCGAACAGACTCCCGATACTGTATTCGAATCAGCGAGATGGGTTCGGATTGGCGTCAATTCACGCTTGGGAAGGAGAGTGAGGCTTGAATTGGTCTTTGGCGATGACAGTGAGTGGCTTCTCGTCTCCGAAGTCCGTTTTGAGTCGAACAACGCCGTTTATCGGCCGATAGACCACGAATTTGATGAAACCGACACCTTAACCATCGATGGCCCTGGCAGTATTGGCATCATAGCTACTGATGATACTGATTATGACTTCGTTATCCGTGTGATTCTTGGATCGGTCGCCATCGTAATTGCGATGGTGTGCCTAGGATGCTGCGTTATTTATACCCATTACGCACATAAGTCTTCCCCCATCGGCTTCACAGGGCACAAAAAAGTGCCATTCACACCGGATTTCTACGATCACCAATGCTGTGGCACCGTAGTTTCGAAACGCTATGCGCCAACGCCGGAAAAACTGTCCCTTGAAACAGATTCCGAGTATGCCGATCCAGACCTTGAAAGTGCGCTGATTCCGAAGCATGGCTCAATGTATCGATCTTATTATCAACGGAATCTGCAACCAACATACTCAATGGCACCGACATATGCTCCTACCAACCGATTTGACACCTTCTATGCTGCGAATTACACCCTTTCAAATGCTAATGACGAATACGCCACCATCGAGATTCCCGCGGATTCTCTGATCCCTGTGAAGCCGCTGGGCAATGGCGAATTCGGGAACATTGAACTGTGCCAATTTGAAGGAAAATTCGTCGCTGTCAAGTCTCTGAAATCGAGTGATCCATCAACCGAGGCCGATTTCAAGCGCGAAATCCATGTAATGTCACAACTCCGGCATCAGAATGTCGTCCGAGTCATCGGGGCATCAACCAATTCGAGACCGATTCTCTGTGTGACCGAATACATGTCCCAAGGCGATTTGAGAAATTATCTTCAAGAGAAGCCCAACTTCGGCCCTGATGCCCTTCTTTCGCTGACGACCCAAATCGCCGCGGGAATGGCATACCTTGAATCCCGGAAATTCGTCCATCGTGACGTCGCAGCTCGAAACTGCCTCATCGATGAAAGTGGAACCGTCAAAATTGCCGATTTCGGCATGGCTCGTTCCCTATATGCCAGCGATTACTACCGCCTCGACGGCCAATTCTCGCTTCCCATCCGATGGATGGCGCCTGAATCCATTTTCGAAGGCAGATTCTCCCATGCCACCGATGTCTGGGCTCTTGGTGTCACCATTTGGGAAGTCTTTGGCATGTGCCGTGAGAAGCCGTTTGCCAAGATGGCTGACAATGAGGTCATCGAGAATTTGAGGTATTTGATGGAAACTGGGTCATTGAAGGTTTGTTTTTCATCTTTTTCTGTTCCAAAACTTGGATTTTACAATGCCACCATTTCAGGAGTACTTATTCCGTCCATCCCTATGCCCCGTCTTCATCTTCTCCGAGGTCCTACAGCCCTGTTGGCGTCTCCGCGATTCCGATCGACCATCATTGGCGGCCATCCACCGACAACTACAATCGGCCCAAGTCAGATTACCCGTCAATGGCATCACAAAACCGCCGCCACCACCAAATCGGGCGGCTCCCGAACCTCCGTGTCAATGAAAGAATCAAAGTTTGATAGCCAAAGCACTGTCCCATTGAGTAAAACGAGTACTGTATTATTTTAACGGCTTATCAATGCCATTACGCCAGTCATATTCAATTTTATGCCCAAAGAGCATCCTTTTTCTAGCTTGTCGTACATTATCAGATCCTCAGTGTGCATAATCATTTGTTTTGTTAATCGTGTCAAAGTATTTATTTACTTTTGTTGTTATAAAAGTAGTCGATTGAACACTGTCTAAAATAGTTCTTGAACGTGTTCCAAACAATGCGCGAGCATGGTGAAAGTTTTTGAGGCTACAAAAAAGAAGCTACAGTTTACAATTTTTCCTGGCGGGACACTTTTTGGGGGGCACACATGAAGGTAAAATTTACACAAGTGTATGCGTGCATTTTCACAAACTGCTTAATTTTTACGTTCTTATCCCGAAAAGACGATTGAACTTACCTTTACAATCAGTTTGCAAAAATTTACTATTTATCACATCCTTTCGCACAGAGACACTTTTTGGGGGCACACATCCAGGTAAAATTTACACAAGTGTACGCGTGCAAATAAAATTTTCACCGCAGTTTTGCAAAATACACTCAAAATAAGGTTAATATATTTATTACCAAAGCATAACTATATCTAATGCAAAGATAGATTCGACAATTGTATGAAATGCAGCAATGTACGGTGAAAAAACATCCATCATTCAAGGTTACGCAACAAATCAAATTACAATCAATCAAATGTCTTCTAATGGCCCGAATGCAAAAAAACAATCACAGTAGTAAGAACAATGTTAAGATCAGCAAAGGAAAATTGACTAGATCGATGGAAAAAAACGTGAAAGAAACTAACGTAAACACAATCCGCATAGATAGGGACCGGCAGGTCAAAAAT
>KB455493.1:517525-542731 GCA_000341325.1 Panagrellus redivivus | reverse complement strand
GGCACTTTCACTTATAAAATTGTGGCACGCGCATCCGGACGGTTCCGGACATCCCACCATCATTATAGATGTAACTTTCTACGCTGAATCGAATGGTATAGGTGTCGTGGAAGGGGGCGAAGGTGGAGGTACCCAAAACTTCAAAAAACCGTCTAAAATTGCTGTTTCGGCATTTTAGAGCAACTTTTTGTAAAATCTGATGACACCATTCGATTCGGAAAGGAACGAAACGTCCGAATCACTTATAAAATTTTCAAATTTCAAAAAAAAATTTTGATACAGTATCCCGGGGAACACTCCGTACGCATTCAAAATTTTCGTGACCTGCCGGTCCCTAACCTTATTGTAGAAACCATGTCGCGAACACTTCAAAGCCTCTGTATCCTTGTTATTATCGGTGAGTAAGAGCATTTTTCCTTCCTTTTTTGTGAAAAAATCTTGTTTAGGCACATGTTTGGCGTCTTGGGACGGCCCTGTACAGACCATCGAACGCGAAGAAACTATTCCACAGGAATCTATCCAAGAACATATTGCACACAGTTTGGATGCTTCTAATGGTGAGCTAATCGATATACTTGCAAAAAATGCTAAAATTAACTTTTTAGAAGATATTAATGACATCCGTCAAAACAAAATTGAACCGGTATTGATCGTAACTGCCTGTAAGTGGTCCTATTTGATAGATCTTTAAAAAAAGTTCAATTTGCAGCCCCCAAAACGCCAATCATCGCCCATGTCGGGGCCGCAGCACCCCCTACGGCTGCATTCAGCAGTTTATCCGCGATTTCAGCCATGTTTGCTGTCGTCATCGGCTTCATGCTCTGATTCATCGCCCTCCAAAGCTCCAAAGTTCTCATCAAAACACAGCGATAAAGTATTAACGGATGACTGGACAAACGGATTTCCTCCATGTTTACTGATATCAAGCATCAATTTTGTACAGATTGCATAAATCATTAATGAATTTCCCTTCTCATGAGATTTACTTTTTGTTTTTATTAATATTTTGCATCAAAACACTTGTTTAAAACAGTGTAGCAAAAAATAAATAGAAGCCAAAAAAGGCACATTGCGTATGGGCGTGAGCAATACTCAGAATCTGGACGATTGAAAAACAAAGGGAACTAATTTGATTACAAAGACAAAAACCGGTATGAAACGAGTGCAACTAGGGTTGAAACACATGCGAAAACAATGTGAAGGACCGTGGGCCTTGTGGCTCCGCTCCGTGGACATCCATTCAGATACATATGACATGGAAGTCGACGTTCTGCATCCTTTGGGGCTTCGTCGATGAGACCATTTATGGAGAGCAGGATACGGTATTGCAAGATCATCAATACAGTCACTGGAGAGGTTTAATGGCTTTTTTGAAGGAAAGTTAAGTCGAAAAAGTACACTGTCGCATCCTTGATCTTGATTTGCAGAAAAAACGATGACAAACTTTCAAAAACAACCTTTCCCCATTTTGATCCTTTGGACTCTGGGTGAGTTCAAGCAGACTAGAAAGTATAGAACGGACAGCCAGACGGGTTGGCCGTCAATGTTATTACGCACAAATCACCGGAAAACGAAAGTTGGTCGGTTGCTTTGAGAACAATACTATTTTAAAAGCTTTTATCATCATTTTTGCAACATGGGCGTGGATAAATTTGCCTTTAAAAGTGAAAATCTGAACGGACTCTCAATCAGTGAAACACTGAAAGCGCTATTTTCAAGCTTTATCTACTCAGCATCTAGTTTGTTCAACAATGACCAACGTGAAGTTCTATTATTTCAACATCCGCGGCATCGGCGATACCGCTCGTCTACTCCTTCATTACGGTAAAATCGACTTTGAAGATATTCGAGTTTCCGATGAGCAATGGGCAACTACCAATTTGAAAGAAGGTAGTCTATCGTTTTAAAGATTGTTTTTATACAAATCTTTACAGTGAGCGTCACCCACAAGCTACCCATTCTCCAAATCGACGGCCACACCCTGATCGAATCCAATGCCATCAACCGATTCCTGGCTAAACGTCTTGGTCTCGCTGGCAAGGATGAATACGAGCAGGCCCATGTCGATGCTGTTGCCGACATTGTCAAAGATTTCAACGTGGCTGTAATGCCGTGGTTTTACCGTTTGAAGGGGTGGATTGAGGGCAGTCCCGTAAGTAGTTAGCCATGAGCTGTCAAAAAGTATTGATTGAGTTGTTACAGGTCGAACACAAAGCCAAAGCCTTCGATGCCAATGTGAAGGTCTATTTGCCGATTTTTGTCAATATTCTGAAGCAGGCCGGTAGTGGTTTTGTCTCGGCATCTGGTCTCACTTGGGCTGATTTCACTTTCTCCGAGTATCTATTGTCTCTGAGCCAGGTTGAACCGACTCTACTGGATGAATATCCGACGTTGAAGGAATTTCTGGCCCGTATTCGGCAGGTTCCACAAGTGAAGGATTACTACGCTACACGTAACGAAGCATAAGGCACTTTGAAACGAAATCTTTCTCACTTGTTTCAAACTTTGTAATTCAAATGTCGATATAATAACGTAAAAATAAACGATTAAAATAAAATAATTTCTCATTTTTATTATTTCGGAAAACGTTTTGCTTCAAAACACAAAAATCAAAACACTTGATTAAACATGTGTAACGAAAAAAATAAATAAAAGCCAAAAAAGTCAATTGTTTTACATAAATAAGAAAGGCACCGTGCGTGGGCGTGAGCAATACTCAGAATCTGGACGATTAAAAAACGGGAACTAATTTGATTACAAAGACAAAAACCGGTATGAAACGAGTGCAACTAGGGTTGAAACACATGCGAAAACAATGTGAAGGACCGTGGGCCGTGTGGCGTCGCTCCGTGGACATCCATTCAGATACATATGACATGGAAGTCGACGTGCTGCATCCTTTGGGGCTTCATCGATGAGACCATTCACGGAGACCCATTCGGTTTCCATAGCTACATTCGACACGGTGTAGGCTCGAATCTTGACGTAATAATCGGTCTGGGACCGCAAAGGGCCGTTGCAATATGGCTCATCGAGCTTGCGGCGATCACAATCCTCTTCACCGATGACATAAGTTGCAGTATTTTTGGCGCCGCGATTCCGGAATGGGTTATAATTGGAATGAGAAGCGCGATAGGCCGGCCAAACATCCTCGGATTTGACTTCGTAGTAAGATTTCAGCTCGAAGGCGTCGCCACCGAGTCGAATATCTTCAGAAACGATGATGGCGAAACTTTCGACTTGGCCATTGGTATCGAAGAAGATTCGGTGATCGTTTTCAAACTGCAAAAGTTTCATTATAATGAGGAATGAAATAGTCACAACATACAGTAATCGAAAGTTCACGCGACCCATAGCGTTGCAAGAGCGGCGAAGACGTCGGCCGCTGCGAAAACCCAACTGTCACCGATTCAGCGTCGGATTCTGCTTCCGCTTCTCCAGTGCCCATAATAACAGTAATAGTGAAAGTGTAATAAGTTTCATACTCGAGTTTGTTGAAGCGGTAATGGTTTGTGTTTTTCAATTCGACTGTTTGTTCTTTTAAAAGGCCACTTGACGTTGAGGTGTATCTGGAATCAATCATTGTTAGTAAACAAACATTTTAAAACAAAGACTTGCTTGCAACATGCATGTTTGCTGCGTGCAACGTGCGGTTAAAATAATGAAAAAGAAATCTAAAACTCACCCCAATCGATACCGACAATCATTATCAGCAACATTTTCAATATCCCAATAAAGTGTAGCATACCCAGGTCCAAGTACTGGATACAGTTTAGTCACTTTCAGCGGATCTAAAACACAACATTAATCTCCATTCTCACATAATTGTAACTCCTACAAGTCGTAATATCAGCAATCACGGGCCTTGATTTAATCCCCTTGTAAACTGTAAACACTTCAAAGTGATAAGTCTTTCCAGGAATCAGCTTATTGAACGTAAAGGATTTTCTGAAACATTCAAAATAACGATTTTTCTTCTAAAAAACCCAACTTACTCATCATCCTTCTTCAATTTCTTAGTAATATTCTTGTTAGCCCCGCTGAAAGTCAATTCATAACTGTCAAAAACGTGTTCCGGATCAGATTCGCCAAAGTTAATGTTAATTGCGTTGTTTGAAATCTGTCCTGGATACAGTGTTGATGTGATAATCGGTGGTGTGACTTGACGAAGGCCCTTGGCAGCGCTGGCAAGATCCAATTCACGTGAAACATTACGAACTGTGATCGTATAGAGCTTTGAAGCTTCTAATTTTCCGATAGTAATTGGCCCCTTTTCATTGACACGGAGATGGTTGTTTCCAAGGATCTTTTTCCCGACATTCCAGGCGACGAGAATATCGTAAAATTCGAAGTCATGTGATTTCGGCCAGTCAAAATCGATAGTCACAGAAGCAGTGAAGAACTCATTGGTTTCGAGGTGGGTGATGTGGAGGTTTTCGACTGGTGCGGGTTCTAAAATGAATTATTTCGTAAAATTGAGGGTTTTTGTTTAAATAAAAATTGACTCACTTCCAAGATCGATAAACCGATGCGCCCACCATTGTTTAGTCAAGGATCCTTCAAACATGCAGTTAACCCTAACATCAAGCTTATGGCCAAAGAGCAGCTTCATCTGCGCATTAGTCACAGCTGTGCCGATGGAAAAGTGTTTCGGCTCACTCAAAGTTAATACAGTGTAGTTAACGATGTAGGTGTCACATAGTGCCGACATTGGCGGGTCCCATTCGAGTTTGAGTTGATCTTCTTCTTTTTTGATTCGAATTGGAGATGCTTCAATCGATAATTTGCCCTCACCAGAGTTCTTGTTGCCCTTTGAAACTATCTCAAATTCTGAATCTTCAGGGCCAACATCGACAGGCAGGGGTTCCAACTCTTCAGATATGTCCCCACTTCCCATGGAAGACATTGGCGTCGTTAAGGGTACTTTTGGGATGACAGGTGTCTCTGGAACGAAAACCGGCGCTCTCGATGGCGGAACTTCCGGAATTGGTGCCGGCATGGGTGTAGTTGCTAGACTATCGATAGCGTGAACCAAGGAAGTCACAATTGACATTGGATCGATGGATGAATAATCTGGTTTTTCATCAAAGCCATTTTCAATCGATTCGATCGACCTCGGCGCATGTGTCGTCCATGACCTAACTGTCGGCGGCGCATCTGGAGGCAATTGCAAGTTCGGTGGAAGTGTTTTTATTGCATATTGAAGATCTATTGTTGACATTGGTTCATCGGTAGTCGCCAAACTTGAATCAGAATCTGGTTGGCCTGCAAAGATTACCGTAACTTTTTCGAAATTTCGTTTTTATTCCACTTCAAACTTTTGTAACCCCCTTTAATTTCCCTTTCAAAACTTTGCTAACGCTAATGTAAGACATTGCCTTAAACCTCACGCATTAGCCTGTCGATCTCCGCCGAAACGTTTTTCGTCAATACCCGACCAAACTATAAGTGGATATAGTCCGTCGATCCACCCCGATCGGATTACAACACCCAAAACGTTGGCTGACGCTCTATCGGTTTGCGCGTTCGCGCTTCTCGGCAGGGGCTTCATTTTGACACTCTTTCACCCTCAGGTTCGTGGCATACAGGCTACAACCAGGCTACGACCAAGCGTGTCGATACCCGACGCAAATGTCTTTCAAAAGAGGCCTTCAACAACTGAGCTATCGTTCGGTGTCGTCGGGGCTCGTAAATAAGTAACAATTACCCCCGATTGAATACATAGAAAGGTGTGAAAACAGTAAAACTGTGGAACAGCGCGAAAATGAAACAATTGGTTTGCAAATTTGAGCATTTTTAAACAATGCAAAGCAAAAGTCGTCAATAATCCTACCTTCAGTCCGAAATTCCGTCTCAATAAAAGTCAACGAAGGCATCCCAAGATAAACCGTATAAATCTTAATTATGTATGTTGTACCAGGTTCCAAACCACGCAATTTCACAATACTCGCTTTTGTCTCCACATAATTTGTGTACTCTGGCTTGTGTTCCGGATAATATTCAATATAGTACCCAATTTCTTGGTCAGACCCTTCCGGCGGGAAATAACTGACAGTTGCTTCTGTTTTTGTTGTGCTGATAGCATCCAGAATTGGTGGCAATGGACCTGAAATAGAAATAACTTATAAAAGATTGACAAAAACACAACTTAAATCCGTTGAAAATATCAAATTTCCCCGAATGTTAACGTGACAAGATGCTTTTTATGCCTCGTTATTGTGTCCAAGAAGTTCAAGTACCCGAAAAAAGGGGCTTTATACCCGTTCAAATATGTTGTTCGTTCGTTCGGCGAACACAAATAAACAGTTTAAATCGCTAACGCGATTCAGTGTTTCGCACTTTTTACGCATTGAAAAAGTGCTCTTAGCACGAAAATAACTCAAAGTCAGACAACTCACTTGAAGGTAAATTTTTCTGAACGACGATTGCCTCAGTGCCATCAGCTAGCGTTGCTGTTACGCGAACTGTGTATTCCGTCGAGGGTACTGTATTATTGATAACGGCACTGCGTGCAGTTTTGGCAAAAGCAGTCTGTGGGGGCGGTTCACCGACTTGTGGGGTATAATCAATGGTAAAATGGAGGACATTTAAGTTTGTCGGCAAATCTGGGGTCCAATCAATGTAAACCGATGAGGAAAACACATTTTGTACACAGCTGATAAGGACTATGAAGAAAATGGAGATCAGACGGAGCCGCGCCCTCGGTCGGATGTCGAAAATGTGTTTTAATACCGTAATCATGCTATTCTGGTGTGTTTCCTCTGCGGCATGACTATAGTAACAAATATTGCAACACAAACGGGGTCGATTGGATGGTTGTTGATGATCCTCTTCGATTTTGGAGGTCAAAGTCAAAAGTCGATTGGGACCAAGAAGGAAAGCCACTCGGAAAAGGGCTGACTATCCGAGAAGTATTTGATGGTGTGTTTCTGCAATGAAAAGACGGATAAAAAATGCATTCCTTGAAGGGAGTTGGAGAAAATCGACGAATGACCCGAGGGAGGTGGATTGGAAGGCCCAAAGAAAACTTATTTCGCACTTTATTATCGCGCACCGGGAGAAGAAGTGCGTTTTAAGGACAAAAAATGGAAAGTGGCTATCGCCAGGGGGCATGCATGGGGAATGGGGGGTCGAATTTCAAATTTACTTCACTCATTATGAATTGGATTACAATTTATGGGTAGGAGAAAACAAAGTCGTTCAGATTGATGCTACAAATCACGAAATACAATATTTGAGATGATATAAATTTGTGTTTTTGAAGCGTAAATCAAAGTGAGAAAAGTCTTAGCCATCAAAAAGCATGTAACTTTCATCAAATTGACAACAACAACATCCCATTAGACAGTTCCGACAAGCCAAATGTGATGTCCCCATACCGGGAGACTGTCAATTAATCAAATCGCAGTAGGCTCCCCCGCGCGAAAAACGGATGCCCACAATAAAAAATGACTAATTCCCATGATTTCATGCTTTTCCTCGCCCAAGGGCGCTGACGAATCGCGACGGATTTGCGCGCTTTTGGGCCTTGATCCGTCAAAGCCTAATGGTAAAGCTACAAAAAAGCCCCGGGGGAGACTGGCCCCAGGAATTTGTCGATGTCTTTTCGTCGCGAGCCTTCCTACTGACCGACGGACATCATCATCGGGCAGGGCGGTTCGTTAGTGACAGATGATTCAATTGGGAAGAGGGCCTGAGGGTCGGCCTAATGCACGGATCTCCTCGGGGGTTGGTGTGGCCGATGTGAAATGAAGGACCGATGGATGGATGGATGGATACAGTGACGATGACCTGTACGCCGGAGGGGCCGAGGAAAAGACAGAAGGGAGGACCCCCTGGGGCGCAGGGCTACTAGGTGCGTTGCGACCAAACAAACATGGGACTTGAAGGCAGGCAGGCAGGCAACTGAAAAAGCGAGAAGCCGCAGGCGATCGACTGGTAGCTCGACTGAAGCACGGACGACGACGGGAGTTCATGAGATTAGCTACCTTTTTGGAGCTTGGTGACAAACTCATGGAAAGTCCTTAGGCGACTGCATGACGACGATAGCAGCCCCTCATGGCTACACGAAATTCCAGGACTTGCGCAGCTGTGCGAAAGCAACCAACTGTAAGCCCAGCCGACGCACGGGAAAACCAAAACATGGTTGCACAATACAAAAACTTTGTGTTCCTGACAGTCGAGATGCTTGATTGCATGCTTTGACACTTGATGACCAACCAAGTCCCGCGGAACGGAACATGGGCCCTTCTGCAAGCGACATGGAGCACCTTTCCGGTTTCCTTGATCCGATTCATTCGCCCAATTTTGACGGCGATGAAAGGTGTCTCCGCCACTTGATCATCCATCGCAACCACACTTGAAGGCCGGCTGGCTTCTGGAGTCGTGCACAGATCACATTTTTTGGGAGTGAGGGGGGTTTTGAAGTGTGGTGACGCAGACATGGTATGCAAATATTTTGAAATTCCGATTGACAATTTGATTTTGCGGTTTTATTCATCAATCTTATCAGACATACTGTACAAAAAATAAGTATCCAACCAAATCTCATCTCGAACTCGGGCACGGCACAAGCGGCAACCATCTTGAAACCTTCGTTTGCCCTCCACGCATGGCTTCTCGCCAGATCCGACCCCCATGGCCGGCATTCTCGCCGAGACAGACTTGGCCAAGTGGCTTGTTCGACCCCACATCGATCACTGTCAAATCTAATTTGTACTTCGCCATGAATCGTGGATCGACTTCGAAGCTCAGGACTTCGTTCCAAATCGGACAGGCTGTCGCTTTCTTCGTTGAAGTTTTCCTCTTTTTCAGAACCTTCCCATCGATAGCTAACACAGCCTTCACTAAACTTGATGGCGTAATGCCAGCATCATTTTTCGGCAATCCATTTGCTCCCTGTACAGTAATCGAAAGCCGTTGCGCAGATGCCAGATAGGCCAGACATAGATTGATTTCCCCGATTTGATGCATAACTTCATGGATAGGCTCGAACTCAGCCGTGATCTGGAGGTAGTCAGCAGGACAGAAGGTCCTCAAATCCAGCGCTACTCTGCCCTGTTTGATGATTGTGACGCCAGCGTTTTCGGTCATGACAAGTTCAATGATGAAAAATTGCTCAAGGAGCTCCTCATAAGCCATGGCAAATTTGAATTTTTGTTTATGAATGAGGCTGCCGCTTAGGAGTCGGCAAGATTCGCGTTTGGAGGAGTCGCTGCCGAGGGATAGCCGGAGCTCACAGTCTTCGGCGGCGAAGCTGTGGACTTCCACTGAAAATTTTGGAATTATTCTGAGGACAACAAACTCTTGAAAACTTTTTTTTTGTTGAAATTTAAATATTGTGTTTTGATACCTATTCGATCAAAACTTTAAAACTTCTCAGAATCCCCGATTCGCACAAACTACATTCAAAAAGCCATTCCAAAAATGTCCATTAAATGACTCTCTTTATCAAAAAAGCAACCCTCTACTCACATCTGTCAAAAACATTGCCACCCGTAAGCTGATAGTCATGTTTATTCGTGCTTTATGCACACTTGTGCTTAAAAACAGGAAACCCAAAGCTGAGATTGACCGGTGAAATCCGATTTGACCCCAAAATAGCTAACTCAAACAACTATTAAACCGATATTATTGCAGTTTTTCGAATCTTTGCCCTTATTTATCGCATTTTTGGGTACAAAGTGACAAAAAGGTGCTTATCGCAAATTAAATTTCATCTACGCAAGCCTTTGACATTAAAACTGTTTTTGATATCTAAGCTAATCAACTTACCACTTAACACAGTTACAAGAAAATCAGATTGCTGAAAGTTGTAATCCAGCTCCATCTGGACACGACCCACACTGCCACAGGCATTTCCGACTTTGATGACGCTGCCGCGTTTGCGGTAGAGATCTGGTTGGATGTTTCCTATAATTTGGGGATGAGCTATTTTGAAAATTATCAATTTTCGAAATTGTGAAATACCAACCGATACCACTGTCACTGCTTTTTCGGCGCTCCAGAAACAGAAGCGCACTGTCTTCAAGCTCTTGGGTCGATGGCCTTCTGAGCGAAAGCCTACCCGGAATCGGTAAAGTCGCCGTTGATTCGCCGTCTTTGATGGCCTGGGAAATCGCTTCCGGAATGCATGAAAGCCGGCGCATTGCTTGGGACATGTTGATGAATTCCGACAGTGATGATGACTCCGTCGATGTCGTGTTCCAAAAATATGTAAAGACGAACTAAAAAAAACTGCCATTAGTCACTGACACCCGAAAATGGCGGGCGGCAGCCATCTTGCCATATTTAGGCGACGTCGAAAAAATGATAAAAACAGATTTCCACGAAATTGACGAAACATTCAAAACACGGCCATGCGCCATCCCCATTTATAACAATAGTGTCACGAAACAAACAACAAAGACATTAAGCGACCATAGTCACAGCGCCTCAGGGCATGGGGCACAGATTCTTGGTGTTTTTAATTTTCTTTCGTGAAATAAAGATTTAAAAACCAGTTAAACAAAAAAACGGAAGTCAAATAGTTGTTTTTTCCGACTCACGAACCTCAGGTCGCCCAAACCAAAACTACCTGACTTGCCACTGTCCAGCTGTGCCATTTATGTGAGGGCGCTCGACCTTAGCCTCAGGGCATGTCGAAAAAGCTCCGCCCTTTTTCTGAACGGCAGCGGAAACTCCTTCCGGTTGGCGGATCCCACTTGAAGTCAATGGGTTTCGAGACTTTAAAGGACTAATTATACATGCAACCATGGGTTGGCATTATTATTATTACACTGGTTAGCGGTGGGGCATAAATTAGCATGTAAAGTTTGTGTTTATTTAAGGAAAAACGTCGTTAGCTGTGGCATTAATTAGTCATTGGGGTCCGGATTAACAAAGTTGGCGGGGATGTTGATAGAAAAATATCGTGAAAAGACCGCTTTTCACTTTAAGAATGAAAGGAAACAACATTTTCACAAAACAGTTGGAAACAACTTCCATGTAGCATCCACACTTCCGACGGAATTAGCCAAATTGCCCCAATTCAACCCCCGTTTTTCGAATTTCGATAGAAACCAAAGAACCAAAACCACAGTATCACGCGAATCAGACGGTCTTTTTTCATTGAAACAGTCGAAGCAGACTTCCACTTCCCGAAACTTGTTAGTGCTTCCGGATGGGGGTCAGAATGAAAAGAAGTTATTTTCCAATTCGCGTAATTTCGCGTTAACGTTAAATGAAGAAAAGCGGCGGTTATCCAAATTATGACTGTGCCTCAAAAATTGCGATGTCAGTTTTCGCTTCAATAAATTTCCTACAAAAAAATTTGAAAATTGAAGAAAAAAGTTGCAAACCAACACGGTTTAACGGAAGTTGAAAAAAGCCGATGATCCATCCATATTGCCAGCGGCAAAAGGGGCATGGCCCGTCTCTCGTTAGCAGCCGTTTTCGCGGGATATCCGATTTCATGGAATCTGCGTCTAACATGGACTTTTCGCACTTTCAGTTTTTTGGTGGCGGCGGACAACATTAAATTCCCAACGGTCTCCGGGAACATGTTTGCCTTAACATTGTTTGATCGGACGTCGACCCCTCGGTAAACATAACGTTTTTTGCATGTGTCTGGTTTTACTGTTTTAATTTCGGGTAAAAGTAGGAGCAGTAGGTGACCCAAAAATAGCCTTTGGCCAAAAACGTATATACACATGCCGGGAATGGAGAGGAAGAAAGACTGCCCGGAGCGGTCGGAATGCTCTGACGCAGATATATTAGTTCAATGGTTTGTGTTTTTTTTGGTTTTTGGTGGTCATTAGGGGTGGTTGTTGTGGTCTTTAAACTTGGATGGAACTTGAAGCGCTTCAAAAGTTACTTTTTTTCGATCATTGAAATTTTGACTTTTGCAAACTAAGTTCGATGGCATCATTTTAGCCTTTTTGTTTTCCATAAAGATAAAAACACCCATTTTCCCAGACAGGCAAAACGGAACCTAATACAATAAACACACATGAATGCGCTCATTGATGACGAAAATTCAACCTCCAAGTTCACGGAAACTACCTCTACATTGCATCTGTTCTGCTATATTCTCAATGTATGCAAACTTTAATGCCTCGATTTGGTGATACATTTCGGCAAAAGCAAGGTGGTTCCTTTCAGACTTTTGCGAATTTGGAATTCATCTGCGTGGGAATGTATTCCGTGAGGAAAACCCCACGGGCCGTAGTAAGTTATTTTTGTCTTACTCACGTAGCGCTCCATTTGACCCAGCCTAAGAACCCCAAAAAGTGTGCCATTTGTCCTTTTCCGCTTCCTGAAGTCGCTTATCTTTGTCTACCTCCAAAAAACCGTGCAAATTGTACAGTGTAAACAAACTTGGAAAAAAACTGAAAAACAAAGTTATGCTTAGCTGATGTGAGTAAGTGCGGTTTGGTGGGAATACTCACGACCAGCTTACTTTACTTTCGGCAAGGCAAAGCTGTACAATGTCCTTGTGACTTTGTTTTTGTACTATTTACAAATATAAGCCTTTTTTAGTATTCAATTTGTATTTGTACTTCCAAAAATGGGAACTGCAAAAAATTGTGTTTATCGCCTTCGTTCTTTTCTTCAGTCAGATAGTCTTTTACAATCATACGACGGACTACATGAATTCCAAACCCATAAAAGCCACAAAACAAAAAAAAAGTATTTGTATTAGCTAACAGTTCCAAAGACCATCAACTTCAACTTTGTTATGTAAACGACCTCATTAAAAGTTTCTGCAAAACCTACAGTACCCCTAGTGATAGTTTGTTGATGTTTTCAAAAAAGTGAAACAGTGAGTGTAACTTCTTGGAATGAAAAACATGGCACAACATGCAAATACTTGGTCGAAATAGGAGAACGTTTGGTGACATCTTACTTAAGCACAGAGTGGGGGTGTAATCTACAATCCGTAATACTAGACAATGGACAGATAGAAAAAACGGCTTAGAAATGCATGCATTGCCGTGGTTTCGAAGTGGACTAACGTGTAAGACGTAACCTTTTATAGAATAATCCGCGGTGGCCATCATAAGGTAAGTCCGACTTTTAGCGTAAACAGAACTACAAATTCTGATGAAACAGCAAAAAAGAAGCTAAATATGTGCCAAAAAGTAGATAAGAAGATGGCTCTTGAAAATCGGAAGGTATTAGAGCGATTTGTAAGGCCAGGAAGTCAGGGGTCCCCCGTTATGGCTTTTTCAGAAAAACAGAAAGTCAGCTATGAACGGCCATAGTTCAAGATGTCGTGGACCCTTGAATGGCTTTTTCTTTTGCCTTTCTCTCGAGTATTTATCGTTTTTTGTCAAATGGCACGCTCTGATATACATCTAGCACATACTTTGAGTCACCGTCAACAGCGAAAATTTATAGGTCGTCGCAGTCGTATGCAGTTTTTTATCTTTAAAAAGTTGTCTACTAAAAATTCTAACGTGTTATATATAAATTAATCCACTTAATCACACGATTGCTACGATGGATGCTTATTAGCATATGACATAGCAAAGAGCAAAGATAAAAGTCTAAAATGAGCATGGCAATAAATTCAGTGAACACGAAAGCGTTAAAAAGGCTGTTTGAGCGAGGACTATCAAGTAGCCATCTTCGAAACGCATTTTTGAACCATCTTGGGAAAAATTCATTATGCTAATGTGGGCTTTTTCAAAAGTTGCGACTATAGGATCAGCTTACAGTAGATCGGCATACTGTCAGCTCATAATGAAATTTAGCAGTTTCCAGAAAACTCAAGAACAGACCCCACAACAGATTTCCAATGTTTCTACATGTATTTACCGGAAGTCCATGAAACTTGACTGCCCTCAAAGTTGAGCAACTCAACTCTATTCTGACATGGCACACGCAATTTGGCGTCGCATTTTTCCACTTCTATCCAATTTTTTCGACCCCAAACCATGGCCATGGTGATAGGAAGCTCGAAAAAACACGGAGTGCATTACATTGATGTTGTTTGTCGCCAACCACGACGGCACACCATTTAGATGCCGTCCCCAATTTCGGCGCATTTGTCATCAACGGCCCAGAAGGGAGAGATTAGCGGGGGTGCGACGGCACGCCAGCACATAATACTCGATTTGCACTCCTTCTAAGGCCATAGAATCCGGCAATTCTGACAAAAACAACTTTCCATTCTCCCCCGCCATTGTTTCGCGGGGTTTTTTATCTGTTGAATTCCAGTGCCATGGCCAAAAGATAAGGGAGATTAGCATCGGGTCAGTTAGTCACGAAGGGGACTAAATCTGTGCCATGCCAAACATACATTTTTTCAAGACACATTCCGGACTCCGGATGGAAGTCGTGCCAAAAGTAATGGGTGTTTCAATGCTAGTAGCGGACAAAAAATTGCAAAACCAGGATGATCATTTCTTGCGATGCCGTCAAATCCCGAGGGATTGGATCCCACAGAAAAGTCGCAGTTAATGAGAAAACAAAAGTTTCAAAAAACGTGGCAGCAAAAAGTTAACGTGAATTCAGAGAGCGGCAGTCCAAAGTATGGCTTTTTAGTTTTTGGTTTTTCGCCGTAAATCATGAAAGCTCATAACAGCTTGATAAGTTTGCAAGGGTTAATACGGTTTGGGAATGTGCAAAGATATGATTGCATTTATTTAGTTGGTTTTCAGAATAAAGTTATTGAAGTAAGTGTCATAAAAAATTCTTACCAAAATGCGAACTACAAAAGTTACATTCACCTGCTCAATGTACGTGCAAAATTCAAACACGAAACACTAAAATGTTCATCGACGTCATTGCAGACTACAGTACAACACTTTGAATTAACAAAAAGAGGCAAGTTTTAACTTCAAAAACGGCATCAACCCCATTTTGGACACTTTTTCCAATTTTCTCGGTTAATTTGATAGTGTAAATTCAAATAAGCTAAAAACTTTTTCAAAGGAATTCTCGATTGATCAATTGCGTATCGTCCAAACATTTTTTCTAAACTACTTTGTTTGGTTTTAATGCCCGGATGAATGTTGAACACATGGGTCATCAGTTGGAAGGAATATCCTGCTCGACACAGTTCGTAGACCTATTGTAAAATCAATATCAAATAAATCCATTTAGAACTTTGTATAGAGCTACATACCAAAAACTGATGGTCCAAATACCTTGTAGGTGCATGTTCATAGTGATACGGTGCATCAGATCGCATGATAAACTGCGGTTCCCATTTGTGAGTTCTGAAAAAAAAGTTCTATGATAAAACAAAGCCTTATTAGCAACAAAAACATACTGATAAGACAACCTGCTTAACATAACTGTGTCAAAATTTAGGGAAGCGTTAATCCATTCACTGAGACCTGGCATCACGTGCCCCTTTTTGAAGAATGCGCTATGGAATTCCACGATTCTGAAAAATGTTAAACCATACACTTAAATAGTGTATGTCAATCTTACTTTTTGGTTGATAACAACTTTGCAAACGCCTCAAAATCTTTCGGAAACTTTGATTTGATATCTTGTTCAAATCGGCGATAAACAAGTACTGTGTTTTCGTAGTCGCCGGTTAAAAGCTTTTGTGTTAGAGGCCTAACATTGTTAGCAAAGTCGTAGGACCATTGTGTTTCAATGTCACCGACTAAATGCAACTTCGTTGATGCTCCACGACGTGCTTCATTGCGCACTATGTTAATTGGGTAAACACTTAATGGTTGTTGGATATTTTTGAGCTCGGATAGCACTAAAAAGAATTCCTATAATCAAAGATCAGTGAACAATTAAGTTACCAGTTTCCAAATCAAAGTTTTCACACGAAATGTCGTCATTCATTGCTGAATAAACCGAATTGACAATGCCGTCAGTCACACAATTGTTCTGCAAAAAACTTCTATGCCAGACTAGGTGGATTGATACTTTCCTATTGACAGTATCGTGGCATTTGTGAAGCTTTCCTAGTGGTATTAAAGCACCGTAATCAAAAGGGTAGAAGAATATCGCATAAGATATCAGGTCATCCCACGTTTTAGCCTGTAATTTCGAACTTTGATTTTACTAAGAAAACATTATCAAAGACCTGTTTGACAATAAAATGCGAATACTTGACTGTTGAATGTAATGCAAGTGATATCGGCTCATAGTCTACAGCACTATGTCTGAAATAATACAGTTTCACATCGGTTAAATTTTTTCAAACTCACTCTTCCGATCGCTTGTAAAAGTTGTAAAAAACGCAATGATCAACATTGTGGTCATCGTCGAAGATGTGGGCAACTCTTTGATCAGTATCAAATTTTATGCCCGGTATGTTGTGATCATTTTCATAGTGTTTAAATCCTTGCAAATTAGTGACAACTTCGACAATTCCATACATGGCAAAAATAAAAACAATAAAGTAACAGTACAGCCGTTGATAACGTAACCAGTTTCTATTGATAATTTTCATTTTGTTTAGTCGTTGAGCAAATAAGCAAACAATAAACACACAAACGTATTTGAACGTCGGACGTAATGTTTCTAAAGATTATGCACAGGGTGTTATCGAAAGATTACATTTGGCGTAAACTTTCACAGACGCGTTGCTAGTGAAAATTTGTTAACAATATTTTCCTTGGACAATGCACCGTAAGGGGTCGTCCAGAAATTACGTCATTCACCTTAAAAGGCGATGATGATGGGGGGAGGGGGCTCCGATATCGCCTAAGTTGAATATAAGTGAAAAGAGTAAACCTCCTTACAAAGTTAGCAAAGTATAAATCAGGCTATGATAACGCGTGGCTTCTGAATGTTCTGATAAAAATTGAGTCCAATAAACCATTATGTCCATCATATTGAACTTAATAGTCACATTGGATGCTTATCAACTTAGTTCAAATGGATTGCTTTATGGCTTTTAAAAAGCCCACAATGTAAATGGAAAGATAACTTGTTTTCATCTATGAGACAGATGCATTTTCAGCGGTTTCACAGAGTTTGAATTCACAAAATACAGTTAGACGTCAATGCAGTTCAAACATAATAACACAGAATTAACGAAGCCTGGCAAGTGTAAACCATGAAAACCCTATCAACCCCACTTGGGGCACCGATTTTCGATGTCAACAGGATAGGTCAGATTCAAATAAGTTAAGAACTTTTTCAAAGGTATCTCTGATTTATAATTTGCAAACTCTCCAACCATTTTTTCCAGGCTACTCTGTTTGGTTTTAATGCCCGGATGAATGTTAAACACATGGGTCATCAGTTTGAAGGAATACCCTGCTCGACACAGTTCGTAGACCTGAAAAAGTAACAAATCAAACTTCGTTAAAACGTTATGCTGAAATTACCAAAAACTGGTGATCAAAATACCTTGTAGGTGCATGTTCAAAATGATAGGGTGCATCATGTCGCATGATGAATTGTGGTTCAAACAAATAATTTCTAAAAAATGTCGTAATAAAAAAATTATTATTTCAAACAAAAAAACGTACTGGTAAGACAAGTTTCTTAAAATAACCTTGTCAAAATCCAAGGAAACGTTAATCCATTCATTGAGACCTGGCATCGTGTGCCCAACTTTAAAGAATGTGCCATGGAATTCCATGATTCTAGATAAAAACAAAATGTAAACACAAAAAAGTTACTTACTTTTTAGCTGATAAAAAAAAACAATTTCTAGTGATAATACTCATTTTGTTTAATACTAAAGCAAGAAATAAGCAAGTTTGTTAAAAGTAACGTCCGTTGACGACGCACCGTATGCCAATGTGTACGTGAGAAGGCTATGCATTATTGAAAAAGGAAAGTATAAATCGGTTTCTGATAACCAGTTGCTTCTGAATGTTCTGTGACTGATAAAAATTGAGTCCAAGAAATCGTTGTCTCAATCGTGTTCATCTCATTAGTCGCATTGATGCTTATCAGTTTTGTTCAACTGCATCTATTTATGGCTTCCAAATTGCATGCAATGTAAATAGAAAGATAGCTTTTTGCGTTGCACGTTAGCTGGCCTTGAAGTTCACCGACAGATAGCTACTGTTAAACAAAATTTGCAAAGAGTGATGTCATTCTAAATCACACATTTTAAAACTTTTTGCAGCCTGTTCGTTTGTTTTGTTCTTTACTATTCTTTCGCCTTTCCATCGCAAACCCAAATCGGATCAACTTTCATTAACGTTAGAAGTGGATACATTTCCCGGTAATCTGTCGAAAGACTGTCATGAATCAGTCATTCGACTGCCTGGTCATCAACGGTCACTTATCACATCGACCTACAGGTCGGGTTCGCTACACGATAAGATGCGCAACCAAAGCGTGTCTGTTAATCCATCTTAAAACAACATTTGCGCTGCTCAGTAGGTCGGTGACCCATAAAAAGACACGACCCTTACCGGTATCAGTTCCGTCTGATGGGAAAATTAATTGAAGACGCCCCCTGCGCTCCTGATTAATCACCCTCCTTCTTTTTTCTAGGGCATTCTGACATCTGGTGGCATAAAGGCATAAAAGCCACCCTGTTGTATCGGTTTGGTATTCATTCACTGATTTTGTTCACCATGCGTACCATTGCGCTCGCTGTCGCCATTGTCCTCGTATGTGCCGTCTCGGCCGAAGACGCTAATGCCAAGCTGAAGAAGTGCTGCAGCAAGCTGACTAAGGATGACCAGGAATGTGTGACCCGTTTCTGTGATTTTGATTCCATCTCCCAGACCAATGTCCTGAACTACCTGTCAACCTGCACCGAGCGTGGTGACACCGTCGGCCACATGTGGGATTGCGCTTCATCTCGCAAGGATCACTCCGAATGCTGCAAGGCCAAGGGCGTCGAAGGCAGCTGTCTCGAGTACTGTACCGCCCACGATGGCGTCCCGACCAACTACCTCAACTACTTGACTTGCCTTGAGAACTTCAACGAGATCCGTGACTGCTTCAAGGAGGAGATCGAGAAGCACTAAATGTGTGTTTTGGGTCCTTTTTTTCATCGATCAGACTGGTTTATTATGCTATTTATTTTCATATAGAATGATTTTGGCCATAATAAAGATATAAAAACCCACAAATTGACCTATTTTAATCAAAGAATGCATCAACCAAAGCTTATCGAAGCTTCTGTCTCGCCACAAACCGCGCATAAACACCTCCAATCCCGATAAGATTTTCATGCGTTCCGACTTCCACAACCGTGCCGTCCTTCATAACCACAATACAATCAGCATGCTGGATTGTAGCTAATCTATGAGCAACCACGATGCAAGTCCGGCTTTGTTTTGCGTTATCGAGGGCCTCTTGGACAAGCTAAAACTTTCCCTCCAAGACCATCTTAGAAAATTTTCATATCCAAACCTTTTCACTTTCAGTATCCAACGCCGAAGTAGCTTCATCCAGCAACAATATCTTTGGCTTCCGTAACATCGCTCTAGCAATCGCGATTCGCTGCTTCTGACCACCAGAAAGCAGTGCCCCCTTCTCACCGACGATGGTTCTATACTTTTCCGGCAAACCCATAACAAACTCATGAATATTAGCCAATTTTGCTGCCTCGATAACATCCGTAAATGAAGCACTCGGCATCGCATAAGCAATGTTTTCACTGATGCTAGTGTTGAAAAGCACCGGCTCCTGGCTGACAATCGACATTGAATTTCGAAGGTGGGTCAAATTAATCTTTCGTAAATCAGTACCATCGATTTTCTGAAAGCACAAAAACATCAATCATATATCATTTGTAGTTAAAATGCGTTACAATTGATCCCATGAAAGGGTTATAAAACCGCTCCAAAAGCTGTATTGTCGTCGACTTTCCGCATCCACTGGCTCCAACCAGCGCAATCATTTTGCCCTCAGGCGCTGTGAAAGTGAGATTGTTCAATGCGAATAGGGATTTTGTATTTGGATAAGCGAAAGTGACACCACTGAAGCTAACTGATCCGTTGATTGGTGGGGTTAAGCCGGAGGTCGACATTGAGTCGATTTCGGGTTCTTCAGAGATCATGTTCATTATGATACCGGCGGAAGCTCGAGCTTTCAGATATTCGGGGAAGTAGTTTGAAGCTGCTATGATAAGGGTTGCTGCCATGTGGAGGGATTCGATGACTCTGAAGTTTTTTTGGAAAACGGCACTGATTAGGTCAAAACTCACTGATAAACAGTATACGGTGTGCCAATATCATTGCAAATCAAGATCACCCCAGTAGAATAAGCGACAGCAAAGTTATAACTCGTGAAAGCATTGCTAACGGCGAAATTAAAACACTGAATAACCCCTCTTCGAATCGCTCTTTTGTAAACATGGATGTTTGCCGCGCAGTACTTTGCCCAAACAATGGGTTCATATGCCATTGCTTGGACCATCCTTATGCCAGAAATTGATTCACTTGCTATCTAAAACATTCTAAACTTTAAAAAAGTTCAAAACTTTCAAAAATTACATGATTTGCCAGATCACTACACTCAGCATCCCTAATATCCCTTCGTTTAAGATGATTAATAATCAAAATTTGTGTTGTAGCCAAAACAAAAGCCGAAATCAGACAAACACAAGTAATAAACCAGTTAATGTAAAGTGCATAGCTCACTCCCAAACACAATGAAACAACGCCCTGGATGACTTCGCT
The DNA here is from genome assembly GCA_000341325.1 of Panagrellus redivivus. Lineage (NCBI taxonomy): Eukaryota > Metazoa > Nematoda > Chromadorea > Rhabditida > Panagrolaimidae > Panagrellus > Panagrellus redivivus. The sequence goes on along the minus strand of KB455493.1, from coordinate 522,173 downwards.
GAGTCGATGATCTATGGCGGCTTGGATATTTGTAGCGTCAGTCGCAAGTCGTGATGTCATCTTTCCAACGGAGTGTTCCGATTTGTCGAAATATGCGCCATCTTGACGCAAAATGTTTTTGAAAACAGCTAATCGAAGCGTTTTTGCGACGCTGTGACCGCTTTTACCGAGGGACCAGCCTGCTAGCAATGTGGCACAACCACTGACAATGCCAACGATGACAAAATACATGGAAATGTTAGAGCCTTCTGCCATTGCATTGGTGAGGTTATCAGATGCGAGAATTTTGAAAAGTTGACCCATAAGGACAGCGAAAAGTGGCCATTGGAATCCGCGAATGATGGAAAATGCGATTCCGGTGGTTATTTGACCTGTTTCTGAGCGGCAGTAGAGGATGGCATTGGGGAGGGACGGTTTGAGGTAGGAAGTTTCAATGGTGGTGGTGGATGGCTTCAATGAGCTAAAAAGGTATACTGTAAGTGGCCAAGTTTTCATAAACTGACCCCCATGGGGCGTTTTTCAAGGTATTGGATGCCATTAGCGTTTCAAATTGGGTTGATCCCATCTCCATATGACTGTTTTCTGTTTGTTTTCTATCTTCCTTCGGCATTTCTACGATTTCATCATCGCTTCCACCAATGACTTCCTGTGCCGTAATCAACCGATGATAGTGTCCCTTGGCCGCCATCAACACTTCATGACTGCCTTTCTCAACAATCTGACCCTTTTCAAAAACATAGATACAGTCAGCTTTCCGCACTGTTGTCAATCGATGGGCTATTGTTATCGTAGTCCTTCCTTCTGCCGCCTTATCCAATGCAGCCTTTACTTGCGCTTCCGATTCCGCATCCAAAGCTGACGTCGCCTCATCGAGTAGCAAAATCTTTGGATCACGAATCAGTGCCCTAGCTAATGCGATTCGCTGTTTTTGACCACCAGATAGGCCGATTCCACCGTCTCCGATTTGGGTTTCATAACCAAACGGCAACTGATTTATGAAATTATCAGCATTGGCGATGACACAAGCGCCTACGACTTGATTCATTGTCGCTTCTGGATTCCCAATTTTGACATTATCAGCAACACTTCCACTGAAAATTAACGGCGTCTGTGTCACGATACCAACGGCACTTCTGATGGCGCTGTCATCAATGTATTCAATATCAGTCCCGGCAAAGGTGATACTGCCAGATGCCTTTTTGTAAAATTTAAGCAAAAGCTGGAAGACTGTCGATTTTCCACAACCACTGTGCCCCACAAATGCAATGTGGCTGCCGGGTTGGACTTCGAAGCTGATGCCGTTCAAGATTTTGATATTGGGGCGGGAGGGGTAGGAGAAGTGTACATTTTTGAAGATTATGGGTGCCGGGTTAAAAATTGATAGAGATTTATCCATGGGGAATGGTTTGAACAGTTTCTAAAACATAACTTTTCAAAGAAATTTCGCAAATTTGGTACACACAAGGTCAATAACGTTGAAAACCACCCCAGCGGCATGCCTCGCTTCTGCAATGACATTGAAATTCGGCATAGCATAACCAAATTTCATAGCGCCATGAATCACTGACCAAAACACAGTGAAAATAAGATTTGGAGACATGGATTGATAAACGACCCGATGGACGCCATACACGAATGTTATTCCCATGGAAGTAAATAAAACAACGGAATAGATGGCTGAACTGGCGCCAGTTAAAAAGGCTTTACGAGAGCCATCGGATTCAGTTTTGACAAGTTCTACTTCATATCTGAAGCCATTTTTGCAACTTTTGTAAGATAAGCAGTCTTTACAAACCGTTTGATCTCTCTAGCTTGCCCATTGAAAGCCAAGACTGTCCGAATTCCCGATATAACCTCCTCAGCGATGGTTCCAGCTTTTGCGTAACTGCTTACAGTACCCCGTGACGCTTTCATGACAGCCTTCGTCGATGTGACGAGAGACCAGATAATCAGTGGTGACAGACATAGTAAAAGCAGGGCTAAGTGCCATTCAATAAAGATGGCATAAAGAATGCCACAGATCAGGTTAGTCGTTGCCATGATCACGATTCCGAATTTGTCGCTCATTCCGGCACGGATTTTGTTTATTTCGCTGAAAACATAATCTATATTGCTTTCATACTACAGTTTCTAGTACCCAGTCATGATCTGAGTTATGCTACCAGTGTCATTACTGTCAAGCCACTCCAAGTCTTGCGCCAGAATACTTTTAAACAGCGCGCATCGGATTCGGTAAATTTGACGTTCACACACAACATACAGACTAAGCATCTGAAAAAGTAAGGTTATTATTTAGTTTCTAAAATGCTTTGAAATACCGAAACGTATCCCAAAATAAAAATAGTCGTCCCATTCATGACCATTTTCAAACAGCAGCCTAAAACGGCACTAGCAAAAACCCTTTTCACTTCGGTAACCTCCTCCAAAGTATGATTTGAATAATGCAAAACAGTTTCGGTATTCATCATTTCCAGATACACATCTTTCATAATCACACATGTTATCGGAAACAAACATCCGGTCAAAACACAGCCGATCAAACCAATTGTCAACAAGTAGTAATCCGTTTGATCCGCATATCGAAGCTAAAGACAAACAAAGCTAAAACGCACTTATAAACTTAAAAATACTCACCATTTCAATTAAACTCACTGGTCCCGGGCCGTCTTTCATTTTTGAATGAGTTTTGATAAATTGATTACGCATCACAAACCAATACTGAAACAGTTTCGCATTTTTCATACCAATTTCATGGTTTAAATTCATGATCAACGAAATGATGGCCCTTAAAGTAATTACATTTTAAGTTTTCATTCTTCAATTGGCTTTCGCGCCCCCATACCCAGACTAAAGATTGACGTGTTTTTGACAGTCGCGTGAATTCGATTTGAAACAATACGTATTTCAACTTTCACATCCTTTTCATTGGAATTACATAGCATACACAAAATTCTTTTTATACAAGAATCGCAGACTCAAAATTTGATAAATATCATTTTTTAAAGATAAAAACTGGCAAAAACCTTAGTGTGGACAACGCCAAAGTCTCCCCAAAATATCGCCCACCAATTATGCCAACGTTAAATGTGTTTCTAAAAAAGCGTCGTCTAGACCAATAACGGCTATATTGAAAAAAAAAACATGCAATAGTTTCTTTTTGGTTAAGCGCTTCTGTCCTTTAAGTAAGAACGGAATGCACACACTTAACGATGTATCATTTTTGAGATGGTTGCATCTTCAAAGCAACAACGACAACGATTTTTTCAAAGAATCTATAAAAATTGACTGTGGGCAATTAAAGACTTTTTGGAAACAACGTTGATTTGCTTTTTTTTAAGTCAAAAGTAAAAATTTTAGTTTATTTTGTAAAATTAATAAAGCATTTTTTCTATCAAAAAGTGATTTTAATTGAAAAAAGTATTGTTTAATGAGGCGTAGTGTTCAATATGCTGCAGTACGGTTCCATCTCGATGACTCCAGCCTTGATAGTGCATGAACAGATATCTTGAGCGTGCTTCTTCCATCCAATAGCTTTTAGGCATTTTTGAAGACCTTTGGAGGCGTCTTTGGTATCGATCAGAGATTGGCAGCTGAAATCAACTGTTTAAAAGTAGTAAATAACCATTTTTGCTTACCCTTTCCTATCAAAGCAATATCCTTTGACATTCTTCTTCTTAAAACAAGTCTTCATGCAACCTCCGACATCAAGGGCAACATCAATGAGGCCATCATGGCTTTTACCCAGGGTCTTCATGATGAGTTTGGCCTGCTTATGCAGGGCTGCATCAGATTTGTCAAGGAAGACGTTGATATCGGTGTACTCAATCTTTTTGCCATTCATGTTGTTGACACAGCTGTGGACTGAGTTTTCCATGCAATCAAGCATTGAATTTGCGATGGAATGTTTATTTTGGAAGCATGCTTTGAGGGATTGGGGTGATTTGACGTGGATTTTGCCCTGGAAACGACTTTTTACAATACTTTTAAGGGGAAAAGTAAACTCACAGTCGTTGCCAAGGGATAACACTCATCAAAGCAGCCATCAATCTGTTTTTTCATCTCTTGAATGCATGCATGCTGTTCCGGACACGAACATTCCCGAATCATATCACCCGTTTTTGACTGCTTCAAAATCCGTGCGCCTTGCCGCACTGCCGAGTTCAACATATCAGCCCCATTGGCACAGCTAATCAATACGGCACCGATAACAAGAAAAATTAGACAAAACTTCATTTTGTGTATTCGAGAGTGCAAAACTAGGACTAACTAAGTTTTCACAACACACCTACGTACGCTTTTATAGTAGTCCTCTACACTGACGCCAAGAAACCTTAAACTGGTTTGCGTTAACATTTGCTTATTGATCAGTGCTCAAACAATGGTTTGTATAGTTTCAAATCTTAACATTAGTCGTTATTGTTGACGGTTTCCCGACCGCGGGTAAAAGGCAGAGAGATTCACACGAAACTTGAAAAACAATCGCGCAGCACCCAAAAATGTTCTTAACCGTGTAGGTTGTGACTATCAACGCACGACCACCATAAATGGGAATGATCGACAAGTTTAACATAGACATTTCTTAACAATGACACGGCTAAGGTCGAAAATTTTGGGGTTTGTTTGTGTTGTACTTTCACGTGGCCTTGTG
>KB455493.1:479100-509513 GCA_000341325.1 Panagrellus redivivus | reverse complement strand
CGAAAATCATTGTTTCCTCGACTATAACGGGGTCTGTGATTTTCTCCCAGAGTTCGTCTTAATGCAAATTGTATGTAGCCTATGAGGGGGTAACTTATGTGGTTATTTTTCTGTCTTCACATTTTGCTACTTTTTTATTGAATTAAAGTAATGTAGCAAGATACGTAGCTTTTTCAAGTCAGTAAATTTGCTCAACGTGATAAATACTCTAAAAATAACCAAAAAGTGCAAATGTCATGATTAGAAAGTGGTAAACTAGTGCAAGCAAAACAGTTAATCAAAAACTATATCGAAATAACTTTGTTGTAGAAGCTCAAAGCAAGTTTGAGTTTTAAATTAATCGAAAAGTTTAACAAAGCGTAGATCGTACAGTCCACCCTCCTTCGATACATCGATCGGCTATGCACCTATGACGCACCTTGAAACACCACACAGTCGTCCGCAGGCTTTTTGCGCATATAGTTCTAGGGTTCTATGCTTACTTTGTAACAAGCGCATTGATTCTAGCAGTTTTCCACGTTTACCATGTTATCAACCATGACCAGCAGTGCCATTAAACGTTTCACCTATGACTGGCTTATACGATTCATGGAATTGACGCCTGAAGATGCTAACCCCAACCTGGGCGACATCTCACCTCTTTTCAATGATTGCGCCAAAAAATATGCACCCAAATTTATCTTTCTTAAAGGCGATTACTATGGCAACGTAAGTTATCTTTGACACCATTAATAAAGGCATTAAGAACTTTAAATTAAACTTTAGCCATCGTATACTGTCCCGTCACATTTCAAAGGAAAGGTTGTGTACACCGGCGACATCCCCATAAACTCTTATCAGGAGTTGGCCAAGCTTATGCGTCCGAATTTTCACTTTCACGTAACAATGACGTTGTGGACCGAAGTTGATAACATTGAATTTTTCGACTTTAAACGCGTTCTAGGAAAATCTATTAAGAAACGAGTTGCAATGGATGAATGTCAGTTCGCATCGCCAGTTCTATTTTCGGAGTTGTGGCCTTTGGTTAAGGATTGCGAAGAAGTCCGGTAGGTTGTGCAACTTTTGAGTTTTCTTATAAGAAACATGCCTTTAGACTTGATGTAGGTAATATACATTACGAAGCCAACATGGCGGATATGCTGGCAGATATTGGACCTTGCCCTCGACTTGAACAAGTAGAATTGCACAATCTTCCTGCCTCCGAGGCTGTTGTTTATCCCATTGTGGATTTGTACCTTGTAAGCTTTGTTTTTTGGATACTTATAACAGTGATTTTTTAATTTTCAGACAACAAAGAGCAATCGATTTGTACTCACCTTGTTTTTTAATCAAGATGCAAATGTTAATGTCGTAAAAAGTATGGCTGCAGTGATCCGGCAAAAAATCAATCTTTTGGGTTATGACTTTCTTCTAGACTCTAGCTCGCGGACACCATCACGTGAAATAGAATTTGTATGTGAAAAAAGAGTGTAAACAAATTTTATCTCTGTAATTACAGTTTGTTGTAAACTTTGGATTTAAAGTTTTTAAACACTCTTAAATACGTTTAGACGCTATAACAGACCGCTTTCTTGTGAATTTACGGTGTCTCCGTGGTTATTTCTGTCAGTAGAAGTATTTATATCAATATAGATTTTTATTGAAATTCAAAAAGTTTGTGACATTTTTGAATTTGAGTAACGAACAAGATACATGCTGTCAGCACAATGCTGAGCAGGCAAACTTAGCGAAAAGCAGTTAATATAAAATCCTTTTTTGTGTTTCATTGCTTTTTTTCAACATAAACGTGTAATTGGATGTATGCGGTTTCTCGTCGGAGATGTCGTAGCTGTTAGGGGCAGTGAAGTTGATGCAACCTGCGCATTTTGGAAAAACAATTGCCTAAAATCATTTCATAAAGCTCTGATCACTATGAAGCGCAACTGACTCGGCTGATTTTTTGAATATTTTTGAATAAATCAAACACAACACTTTACGTAATGTGTTTTGATACGGTTTCACGGTGTAGATAGTGATACACGCAATAGCCAGTGGCATCTGCATTGCTACAAATAAACAAATAAGAAGCATTTCCTCCGCGTACTCATACGTTGGAATGAAGTAGCCAGCGATGACAATGCCATAACTTGGGCAAACTCCAAGTAATAGAATTACAACAGCTTGCGATACCGCTACTAAAGTCATTATTTTGAGCTTATCTTTTGTATAGTTTGAAAGCGTCCTTCCGACGATATACTTTTTAAGCAAGTGAATCGCAAAAAAAGTCGAAATAGCGCGACCAAAGAATGAAAATATACCGTTCAAACTAAAGTTAATGTAAACAGCAGTATTAGCATTATTAAAGTAGACAATATTAGGCCGTCGGAGTCTCAGATAGTCATTAATTTCCGGCGTAAATTTTGCCGGTAAGTCATCCACCACTCGTGCATCGTCAGTTAACTCGAAAAGTGAATGCGCATAACCAAAACTAGTCACTAAATCGATGATAAAAGTAACACTGTAGACAATAATACGGTATTGTAGCACTTTCTTTTTATTTTCAAGGGTTAATAGTGAAAAATATCTCTCCCAGGCGATGATGGTCAATGTATCGACCAAAAAGCAAACGAAGGCAATCAAAAGCACCAAAATTATCTGTGATGTTAGTATTGATATCTTGAAAAAGCCTCCAGGCACAAGTAAAACGTCCGGAAGTATGACAAATGGCTTCCAGGCAAATAAAAGTGCGTTGATAGAAAACAACGAAACTTGAATGAACAACAATGTTCTCGTGAAGTGAATGCTCAGATTGTCAGAATTGAAGACAATGTTAAAAAATAGATACAATTCAACGATAAAATTTACGACAAACAAAACATCCATAGTCATAATGTACCCATTTATCACAGCTACCGTCAAAGTCATGGCAGAAAATAGTAATGAAAATATTTGGACTACATGGCTTTTCATTGAGGGTTGCTACTTTTTGTCATTGTTAATTGTGTTTATAGAACCGAACCAAAACCCACCTGTTAAGCAAACTTAATTGTTGCCAACGAACCCTGTCAAGGAATGTTTCAACGTTAAGCTTTTATTGAATGCTCTATGTTTTAATAAGCTCAAATCATACGGTAGGAACGTTTTGAGGCCGTAACTTAATAGCGTTCTCTTATTTAATTTGAGTAATACACGTAGGAAACCTTGCTTATAAATAATGACGGATATCATTAACATGATTCTTACATTTTATTGCTAAACTAAAGTTTTTGGTTTTTAACGGACAATAGAATATTAAAACTTTTATTTTTTCTGTTTTACATTTCCAGTCATTTAACACAGACGCGTAACTGGAGGAATATTGCTTCTCGTCGGAGACGCCGTTGCTGTTAATGGTAATGAAGTTGATGCAATCTGAGCATTTGGAAAAAACCATTGCCTAAAACTATTTTATAAAGATCTTATTACTGTAAAACTCAACTCACTGTGCTGATTTTTTGAATATTTTTGAATAAATCATGCACAACACTTTCCGTAATGTGTTTTGATACGGTTTCACGGTGTAGATTGTGATACAAGCAATAGCCAGTGGCATCTGCATTGCTATCAATAAGCATATCAGAAGTATTTCCTCCGCGTATTCATGCCTTGGAATGAAGTACCCTGCAACAATAATACCATAGGTAGGCCCGATTCCGACCAGAACAATGACAACAGCTTGCGATAACACCACCAAAGTCATGACTTTTAGCTTATTTTTTGTGTAATTTGAAAGCGTTCTTCCATGAATGTACTTTTTAAGCAAATATATCGCACAATAGGTCGAAATAGCACGAGCAAAGAATGAAAATAGACCGTTAAGACTGAAATCTATATAAACAGAAATGCTAGCATCTTTGAAATAGACAATATTAGGCCGTCGAAGTCTGAGATAGTCGTTAATTTCCGGCGTAAATTTTGCGGGCAAATCATCCACCGTCCGTGCGTCGCCGGTTAGTTCAAAAATTGAATACGCATAGCCAAGACTAGACACTGCATCGATAACGAAAGTCACACTGTAGACAATAATACGGTATTGTAGCACTTTCTTGTTATTTTCAAGGGTCAATAGTGAAAAATACCTCTCCCAAGCGATGATGGTCAATGTATCCACCAAAAAGCAAAAGAAAACAATCAAAAGTATCAAAATTATTTGCGATGTTAGTACTGAAATCTTGAAAAAGCCACCAGGCACTAGCAGGACGTCCGGAAGTATGACAAATGGCTTCCAGGCAAATAAACGTGCGTTGATAGAAAACAACGAAACTTGAATGAACAACAATGTTCTCGTGAAGTGAATGCTCAGATTGTCTGAATTGAAGACAATATTGAACAATAAATAAAGCTCAACAACAACATTGATAACAAACAACACATTGATAGTCGTATTGTAGCCATTGATTTCAGCGAGAGTCAAGGTCATTGCACAAAAACGGTAATGAAAATATTGGGACTACATGGCTGTTCATTGAGGTGCTGTAAATGGGTGCCACATTTAGTCATTGATAATTGTGTTTACAGAAAACACACCTGTTAAGCAAACTTAATCGTTGCCAACGAACCTTGGACAAGAATGTCCAAGTTTGAATTACTCTGTTATTTGTGTGTTTTATGTTTTATCTTACATCAAGTCATACTGTAGGGACGTTTTTCATTTTGCAAAACACCCGAAAGAGCTTTTTCAACTTTATAAAAATGGCAAACACACTATCATCAATCATCAAAAAGTGCAAATGTTATGATAAAAAGTCGTAAAATAATGTAAGCAATAAAGTCAATTAAAAGTCATGGTTATCAGAGTTCAAATAGACCCAACAAGTAGCTATCCCGGCCTAACGCATCAAACATACAGCTAAAGTCAATCGGCATCAACGTATAAAACTGATTGATCAATTCAAACGTTGCTGAAAGTGGAAACTTGCTCGGAGGCTTGCCATAACGGCAGTAGTCGGTGAAGGAATTGGCGATGAGGACCATTTGGATCGTCTGAAACGAGATTGCCCTTGTATAGTAGGCTTATGAAGACAGAAAACCCACCTCATCGTCATATTGGCAAACATAGGCAGCGTTATCGATGAATCTCTGGACGAAAGGGCACTCACCGTCGACCATTCGGACATGATCAGCGATTACAGCGTCATGATTGCGCTTCTTCGTCCTTGCATGAAGGTCGCCGACAACTTCGACAAAATTGTTTTTGCCGAAAGTAAACGGGGCCAGGATGCGAGTGTCCTGGAAAAAAGTTGTGTGAAAACCCATCGTAATCATTCAAATTTGACGAAAACCAACCTCTGGGATGTACTGTAGGACGGAATACTGTGCCGATGTTTCAAGATCCTTCAAAATGTAGTGAATTTCGTTGCGGTCGATCGTCTTGGAGACGACTTTGCCGATGACACGGACCTGAAATGTCAAAATTCCATCACACATTGACAAGGCTACAGTAATCTGACTTACAGTTTTGAAAGTAAGTCCACCCCATTTGAACCTATCTTTCTCCGGAAGCGCGTCCAACATGGCCACAGTCACAGGAGCGTGATTGTTATAGAAGCTCACGGCAAGTTTGAGATTCATTATGTCAACATAGAGAAAGAAGTCAACAAGCTTGGTGTAATCGTCGATGTTTGGAGTGCATGCGCATTTGCAGGCTTTGGCGTGCTTCAATGGCACGGAAAGGATGGTACCATTGGCGTTGTTCAGGATTGGATGGGTCGATGAAGCTTCGTTGGCATTGGCAGGCTTGGAAGTGCCATTTGGCTTCGTGGAATGCCGGTTCTCGAGGGGCCAAACAGGTTTCCGAAGTCTTTGGCCGCAAAGTCGGAAGTAGTTCAAGACCGAATCGGATCTTTCCTTGAATTTGACGGGTTTCGCTGACACGATCGCCATACCAATCGCGATACCAGGGTTCTCAGCCAGGAATTTCGCCGCGATGTCCTTCCGAACGTGTTCAATGTTGTACTTACTCGAGACCCTGTACAACTCAGCATCTGGTAGCAATGGTTTAGGTACCTGAAAGTTCAATTTAATGAAATCGACCGAAATTTGACCAAAATTCAAACTCACATGATCAGTGGCACACCGGAATTTGACCATTCTCGCCTGGAACACGTACTCGTTGTATTGCCGTTCCGTGATCGGCACCACATAGTATGTCAACATGAAGGATGACTCAGTCGTGCCAACAATGAAGCCAGTGGCAGCGACGTAGGTGCCCATGGGGTAGCAGTGTGGGGGTTTATCCTGGAAATATCGATTGAAATTGGTGTCATCAGTTTTGAAACGGAAAAACAAACACCGAAAAGCCGGCATTGAATAACGTTGAAATAGGTCTCCGACTTGTCATTGGGATCATAGAGATAGTACTCGACATGGTTCGAGAATTTCATATTCCAGCAGATGACACCGATCGCGACGGCCTGGAAGGGGGTACTGTAATCGAAAAGGGGGGATTTGGGGGCGGAGACTTACACGGTTGTAACAGTGGCCATTGAAATCGAGTTTCGCGGCTCCTGGCGGCATGCAGCAAAGCATGGACATGGTGACCGGGATGGTATTTGGGAAGTACATGGAATAGCCGAGGGTCATGTCGAGGATCTCGGCTCGGGTTGGCGGTGGTGGTGGGCGCTTCGGTTTGGGGTTCTTTGGTGGCCTCGAGGCATCGGAGACACGCTTCTTGGGGTGCTTTTTGTTAGCCATGGGGACGGTGGGGATGATAGGTCGGTTGAACTGAACCAGAATGACAAACTCGGCTGGCGGGAGGGGTTGCAGACTGCCTGGCAGGGCGCGATTTGCCTGCAGAGGATTGCGTGGGCGTTGTTTGTTCCAGCCAGCCACAATCAATGATCACACTTTCTTCTCCGCCCCCACAAAAGACTTTTTCAAACCAAAAATCCCCCTTTTTCTCCAAAAACCTTCCAAATTCGAAACTTTATTTAAAGAAAACCCAAAAATACATTGTTAAAAATACAAAAAAAGTCAAATTCCATCAAATCATCAAAACAGACCACCCAATCAGACAATCAAAGCGAAATGCTCATCGTCACAAGTCGAGTAGACGACGCCATTGGACCCCAGCTCATTCATATCGTTGTCGAAATTCGGGTTGTTGCCGACGGCAGCGCGAAGTTCCTGGACCGAGCAGCCGGTCTCGGTCGTGCCACCGTTGTTCATCATGTATTCGATGATCTGGAAAAACACCATTAACACCCTTCTCAAAAACTCCTCAAAAGACCAAAACCCACCTTGTTCTGTTGAGCATTGTTACCCTTAACGGCACCTCCACCCTGACTGAACGTCGTATTGTAGACATGGCCGCCGTTGGCAGTCGAAGCCGCGGTAAATGTGCTTCCAGTGGCGCCAGGGGCACTGTTTCGGTTGTTGGATGGGGGAGCGTCGGCGGATAGGATGGTTCCATTGAAGGCCGAGAGGTTGTTCGTGGAGATCAGCTCGGGGACATTCTTGGTGTAGTACAACTCAGCAACACGGGCAAGCTTCTCGAATTCGGTTTCGACACTGGAGTCGGTGACCTCCTTGACGGAATACGCGACCAGGGTGGTGGTATCATCGAATGAACGGATCTTGCCAATGGCCTCGATGACGGTGCCCTCGATGAAGCTCGTGTGGGGGGTGGTCTCCTGCAAAGTTGATTTTTACATCAAAAACAGCTAATTAATGTAGAAAAACAAACCTCAACACCAAAGTATTGGATGATCTTGAAAGATGCCCCAGTTTCATCGCGTCGATCAGTCACATAGTACGCAATGTCCGTCTGATTCTCCGTGACGCTGTTGATGACGCCAATAACGCGAGCCTGCAAAAAATTATATAAAATTGCAAAATGAGAGGCAATTGCCAAAAAAAGAAACTCACAGTCGTGAAAGAATACTCGCCATACGTGACCTTCTCCGATCCGGGCTCAATCGCATTCAGTGTCGCCACCGTCACGGGAATCGTGACCTTTTCGTGTTCATTCGGCTTCTTGGAAGTGCCTTGAGTGGCTCCAGGACCGCCGAAGCTGGCATCCGCGTTCGGAGCGCCCCAGCCACCAGCGCCATTGTAGGGGTTGAAGCTTTCGTCCATCATGGTTGGGTTTAGCGGTAGAGGTTAGGGAGAAGATGAAGAAAGGAAATTCGGCTTGAGGAAGTCGAGATGAAGCAGCTTCGAGGAAAGCGTTTATGTTTCACGATTTCGCGCCCAAACTTGCGAACGGAGAGGGGTTGGCTTAGTGTGTCTTTTCGTTATGGGAGTTCATTTGCATTTTTGTTAGTTCATTGGACGGTTTTATAGAAAGAAATGGCTCGATGCAAACTGCGTGGAATAACGCACAGAACATGCATTTTTCTGGAAATGCGCTGAAAGACGCACATAAAATTGAAACCCGGCGAACCAAAACCAGCCAAGATAGCGAGATAACTTCATGATAATATTATTTACTTTGACGTTTCGCACGTGATTTTCAGTTTCAAAAGTCGTAAATTTCCACCTTATCAGCTGCTTAACGACCTCAATCGAAGCCTTATTTGACTCACTTCCATTTCAAAAAACTTACAAACCCCTCTAATCCCTGGAGACGCGTCATGTTGCCCGCCATCTGCCCCGCTCAGTTTTTCCGGCTTCCAATTTCGTGATGTTTGCCGTTGGCCATTTTCGCCCGCCGTCGGCAGTTAATCACATGCCCAGCAAGCCGGCCGCTCGAGTGACCGCCCGAGGCGTTCTCTTCCGGCCAGCGTCGGTCGAGAGTGTGTGTTTGGCGCAGAGTATGTCGGACAGCCGTCGGCGATGGCCCCTCGTGCATTGCCTCTGGCGCTCTGTCTGCGAGTTGTGTCTATGTAGATGCATGTGATCATGCATGCTTCTGTCATTCTGTCTGACATTTTTTGAGTTATTTCCTTCAGTAAAATGTTGCCAATTTACCTTTACCGCGATTTTACAACTTTCGTGATCATAATTTGTTATTTTTATATATATTTTTTCTCAAAATCCAACCAAAAACCAATAATCTACCCCCAAACATTCCAGAAAATGGAAATATCCTCCGATTTTGGCCCCCTCTTCCATTACCAATATCGCATCATTCTCATTGGCGATTCTACCGTCGGCAAATCCAGCATTCTACGCTACTTCACCGAAGGCAGATGTGCCGAAGCGAGTGACCCGACAGTCGGTGTCGATTTCTATGCTCGCGTCGTCGAGCTAAATCCCCAGCTTCGGATTAAACTTCAACTATGGGACACGGCAGGTCAGGAGAAGTTCAAATCGATAACGCGGAGCTATTACCGAAACAGTGTCGGCGTCATTATCGTCTACGACATCACGAATCGTAAATCGTTTGAACACGCCGCCGAATGGCTGTCCGAAGCGGAACATAACGTCGGTGGTCCGTCGCCAAGCAACAATGTCTTCATGCTGGTTGGTCATAAAGCGGATTTGGAAAAGCAGCGAGAAGTCCTTTTCGAGGAAGGGGAATACTTTGCAAAGTATCACAAACTCAAGTTTATTGAAACCAGTGCCAGGAATGGGGATAATGTCAATGTAAGCTGTTTTTTGACTGATTTTTATATATATAAACCCCTTTCCAGGAACTTTTCTACATGGTAGCCCGCGAAATCAACGCAAAACTCCAAAACGGCCAACTGATGCTCCAAGACGGCTGGGACGGCATCAAATCCGGCTCAGTTCGAACGCAATCCATCGCTTTATCCGATTATGACCCAGAATACGAGCAAAGTGGTAGCTCATGCGCCTGCTGACGGCTAATTTCCCAATCACAATTATGCCTAGCTTTCATTACGGTGATTACATTACTTTTCTACGCTGTTAGTTTGACTCAGGTCACACAATTCTTATAGCTTTTACGCGAGTTTGATTGATATTAATAATGGTTTCTCTCCGGTGTGTCTTTCGGATGCTCAAATTTGTATACCCCTACCTTTACCAGTGCTTTTAATCTTTCGCATTTTGAAAAATAATACTTACCGTTGTTTTTTTCCGTTGGAGGTAGTTAGATGGCAGGTTGTAATGGCCTTTTATACTGCAAAAATTGTAGAGTTGAGTTACATTCGTCGTTATTCTATGCCTTTACAGCCTTTTAGGGTATGGTAAGGCAAAAAAGTGGGCGGGCGAAGTCGAATAAGAAAGATCTGTTCATAGTCGAAGCCTTCATTGACCGACGCCGACGGCAGGACGGCATCCTGGAGCTGCTTGTAAAATGGAAAGATTACCCTTCGTGAGTGGTTTGACGTTATTTCTGGCAAATTTTACGATTTATTGAGCTTTCAGTAGTCACAACACGTGGGAAGAATCGAGAAACGTGGCTCACTGCAGTGACATTGTCAACGAATTCCGTGAACAACGACTTGCTGAAGGATTTGACGATTCCGAGGTTGGTTGTTCCTTCTATTTTAACCTTTTGACGTGTCCAAATTACAGTACGAAGCCGATTTCATCCCAGCAAACCCGCCAATCATCGTCGCCAAACCGCCGCCGAAAAAACGTCGAAAACCAGCGAAAAAGAATCAACCAGAGGATCCACAGCCTTCTTCTTCCGCTAACACGTCTTCTACAATGGCTGAAGTCGCCCAGCCGAATTACGACACGTCTTTTCTCAGCAGCAATGGAGCTACTGATACGTCGTTGTTATCGTCGTGGTCACTCAGTGATGCCGTTGAACCGACCTTTGAGAACTTTGAAGTCGGAGAAAGTGCCGATGGGACTGTCTCCGCTGTGAAGGTCTTTTCGACGACCATTTCTAACGGTATTCGCCACTTTGCGATGCTGTTATCCAATGGGGATAAAATCTGGTTCAACAATGACTATGTTCGGAAGTGTTGGCCTCAACTTTTGATTGACTATTATGAGAGATGCGTCGCTGGCGATGTGACGAGGCCGGCGGAGGTTGTCGCTGGTCCTGTTAGCTGTTATGAACCAGTGCCGTCGAGTAGCATGCAGAAACCGGTCGAGAATCAATGGTCAGCCGCGCCGAGTGTTCCGAGCCCGGGTCGGGATGCATCTGTACCGCCAGCGATACCGCAGAACAATAGTTATCTGAATCTGGTCAATCAACAGTATGCCCCTCCTCCACCACCGCAGCAGATGATCCCGAATTCGATGCCGGTCAACTTTTATCCGCACCAATATCAGCCTCAGCATCAGCCGCCAATGTACCAACAACCGATGCCACTGGATTACTCTCACCATCAACACAGAGCCCAACAGCTTCATCAGCCACTCCAGCTCCATCAGGCACCGCTCCAGTCGCCGCAACAGCATCAAATGCCACTGCAATCGCCCCAGCAACACCAGATGCCACTCCCATCCCCGCATCAGCACCATCTACCTCCGCCGCCCCAGCAACTTCATCTGCCTCCACCGCCACCACCTCAGCAGCAGCACTATCAACCGCCCCCGCAACCGCAACACCATGTTACCCCACCAGAACCTGTGAATCCAGACCCCATCTACGGTGGTTACGGTCGAAACTTTGACAACAACGAAATAGAATGGTTCGTCCATGAAGACGGTCCCAGCTGACGTTGCTATTCCTCATCAAACGCTCAATGCCCCACCTCAAATACCCTTCAAAACTGCGCACCCAGCGTCTTTCAACATAGACAGATCCGAGAGTTATTTACATTTTTAACCCTGTTTTTCATGTTTCCAGTTTTTGTATTTTTAAAGAACGATTTAAGTACAAATTGTCGAATTTTGCAGATTATAAACTTTATTTTTCATTTTGTTAATAAAAATAAAGAACAGCGTCCACGAAAGCCTGTTTTGCTGAAAAGTGTCAGTATTACGGTATATTGTCGACTCGGAGAGATACCTACCTTTTTTCCCTTGACGTGTAATAGGGCCACTCGTGCCGGAGGATCTCCATGTAACATCAAGCAAAAACTAATTTATCACGTTTTGGCCAATGCTGCCTGCCACAGCAATGGCAGCATTGGCCGCGATTACTGTACTTTGGCTACACCAGCAACAGGTAGTCCTGCAAATGGATCAATTAATGTGGTGTTAGATTTCACGCATGTGGGTGTAATGACGCATGGTTTATCCCACTACTAATGTCAGGTTGGCAGTAGATACCCTAGAAATTAGCAAGGGAGAGAACCGAGGTAAATTGGCATCAGATGTCAGCGGGTTGCTTAGCAACCATTTACAACCTGAATAGGGCCCATGCGCTGCCGTGCCTCATTAATGGGCAACGGCATCCACTTGGAGCATTGTTACCGCTATTTGGCCACGTGTAATGGCGTCCCTCGGCAATGTTGAACGAGACCCCACAATTTTTGTTTTGGCTGCAGTATGACTCTGGTTGATTGCTGCAATTTGCAGCCGGGGATCTGTTCAGCTTTTTGATTCAAATTGTTCGATATTACAGGATACTGTAACCCATGCAGTTGCATAAATGTTGTTTTTTGCGGTCTTAGTGACGGCGGCTATCAGTCATACACGGTTTATTAATATTCATGTAATAAATATTAATAAAAAGTGGATGACTGTTGGCCACCGCCAACTATAGAGTTGTTGCCGCTGATGCGTGGGTGGTAAATTACGGCCCTCAAAAGGCTTTGCTGTGCTTTTATCGAAATCTCGACCGTAACATTACCTACGGCTATTCTCATTTGCAACTTTATAATTAAAAAATAATAAGATTCAAAGTTCTGTGCCGTTGGCAGTGATAGGGTGCCGTTTCGACACAGTAAAACGCCAATTTTACGACTATTTGGGCTACGCTGCTTTTGTGTGCACATACGCTACAGAAATTAGTCAATTGAAAACCGTGTACGTACACTTTCGATAAGCCAATCAAAAATGTGTTTACGCTATTAACGTACGTAACCAAAAAGGGGCCTATAAATGTTTACACCAAATCGTTTTTCAGCTTGAAATCTCCATTTTGACGGTT
The DNA here is from genome assembly GCA_000341325.1 of Panagrellus redivivus. Lineage (NCBI taxonomy): Eukaryota > Metazoa > Nematoda > Chromadorea > Rhabditida > Panagrolaimidae > Panagrellus > Panagrellus redivivus. The sequence continues at coordinate 496,591 of KB455493.1, read as the reverse complement.
CTACGAGAAATTTGGTGCACGTACGTTATTCCAAAAGAGTACACTTATCAGTAAAGTATGCACAAATTTCAAAATCGCTGAAAAAACAAAATAGCGTATGCGCTTATTGCAATAAGATTATGGCGTATGCACATTTTTGTCACAACGCTATCACAAAAACGCATTACGCTTATCTTTTAGTTCATTAACACTGAAAACATGCTCGATGTCAATGAAAACGGCAGGCGATAAATGCCATCGATTGTTCGCAAGATTGAAACTTGAAAAAGTGGATGCAACTTTTATAAGTAAATCACACGGTGTCATTGAAATACAAAGCGAGTAGATAGGTTTAAATGATAAATATCAAAAATAGTCGATTCTATTTGCTTTAAAGTTTAAAAAGTCATTACATTTTTTTACAAACTTGAAATTTGAAAACTTAAAAAAAGTACGGATTATCGACAGGCGTGGACAGACTTCAGAAATGTGGTAATAAATAGGGTTATATGTTACAGACGGAGTATTAGTTTTGATTTTTAAAATAGATGGGTTCATTCTGCATCTGGTCGGCTTACAGAAGCTTTCTGACGTCCCATATCATAATAGTGCGATCATAACCGACGGCGACTAGACGGCCAAGTTCTTCCTGGAGATGCATGGCTGCGACGCCTTTGTTGAGTTCACATTGGATTGCTAGCGGGGTCAGACTGTAATATACGATGTTAAATTCAAACTTAAAGTTGAAATAAGATAAATAAACTTACTCAAACTGCTCAGGATATTGCTGCATCTTGGTATGACAAGTATTGCAGATACGGGTTTCCTTTTCAAAGCCCATTGCCGGGAAGATGGTCTTGTTGTTGCAGCAGTTGCCACAAACGCTTTGGCCACAGGTTCGGCAATGATGGCGTCGAACACCGACGGTCTTGCGGTCCCACATGACGCGGACGTTCCAGAAGAAGGGGGCGTCACAGATCTCGCAATTGTCCTTCTCGTGCCAGCCAGGGGCGACGATTCGCTTGGCTTTGAGGTCCCAGACGACGAGATGGCCGACGTCGTCGATGGAGAAGAGACGGGACGCGTTACGGGCCAGGACGAGGGATGAGATTCGGGCGTTGTGGCCACTGAAATGATGAAAGATGAAGTTTTGTGGCAAAAAGAGAGGTAAAAGACGTACTTAAGTTCATAACAGCTACCCTTTTGGCCAGCAATATCCCACATAATGACAAGCTGATCAGTGGAGCCGGAGTAGAGCTGGCCACGAACCGGATCCCAAGCCAAAGACGAGATCGCAGCTGTATGAGCACTCAGCTTACTGACAAGCTGGGCCGAGTTTCCAACAACCCTCAAAACGTAAATCGATCCATTGTAATCGCCAATGAAGCAGATTCGCGAATCGGAATCGAACTCGAGGGTTGTGCACAGATTGTCGATGACGTACGACCCTAAAAACACCCAAATTAACAATATTTCCAACAAAATATATAAAAACACCAACCAATCTTCGTCCCAGTATTGGCACAGTGCCAAACAATCGTCTTATCCTTGCTGCAACTGAAGATAAGCTCCGCCGAATGCGACATCAACACTCCCGTGACTTGGAGTGTATGCGCATGCCAGGAGCGCTTCTGTTGAAGGCTGTTCAAATCCGGGGACACGACAAACTCGTAGACGGCGCCATTAACCATGCCGACGATGATACACAACGTGTTTTCATCGAAGTAGAAGGCTGTCGGGACGCTCGTCAAGTATTCGACGATGCTCGGCCAAAACTGGTCATTGTCACGTTTCAGCAGGACACGGATGGTTCGATCCTCACCGATCGTGACGACACCATCCTCCTTGGCGAGCAGAAAGATGCCATTGATGCGAGCGATTTGGTTGTCGATTTTTGTGAGGAATTCTGGAATTACAAAATCGTCAATTTCATATATCAATATTAAGTTGCTTAGAAAGCTGGTTTAATACATGAAATATATATGGAACCAGCATTCCCACGTAGTAAACACATGACTCACCAGGTTTGTGGTCGCCGATACTGGAGGCCGACGAACAGGGGCGGTCATTGATCGTGGCTGCCATCGTGAAATGCCGCTAAAAGTGAATCAAACTGTGGTGGAATGAGTGGAAATGGAAGCGTGAGGCTAGGGGCAGATTATAAACAATTGAAAAAGATCGAAAGTTGGTTGGCCAACGTCAACAAAGCGGGGAAAACACGTTTCGGGAAATGAAAATTTGAAAGCAACGCAGAAAGTGAACGTCGATCGGTTGGCAACGTGATGGGATTACGGAACAACAATACGTCCTTTGGTTGTCTTTTTTTACTTAAGCAGAGGAAAATTCAATTTGCAACCATTACATTGTTCTTTGATGAAATAAACTGAAACTTACACAATAATTATATCATAGTTAACTAATTGTAACTTCATTATAACATTAGCAAAAATCAAGTTGTATTAAAAATATATCCACTTTTATCAAGTCTGTGCAGGGGACGCATTTCCCCCATTACTCAAACCGCTTGCCTCACCTCTGGCAAAACGTTCCAAACGACTGACTTCCACTTCGCCTCCAAAAAACGAAAAAGACGTGGATTCTCGTTGGCCCGCCACGTTGATCCGCCGCCATCTGTGCTACATCCTTCTGTCCCAGCCCCATCTTGACTACTTCCGATGACGCCAACCTCGGCACCGAAGGCAAATGCAGCCCTGAAATGGGTCTCGCTCATCGTGTTGATCGTGCAAACGACGGCGTTGGTGCTGACGTTGCGATATTCAAGGACACAGGTCACAGAAGGGCCCAAATATCTTTCCTCGACAGCTGTCGTCGTCAGTGAGGTCATCAAGTTCTTTACGTCGGCGCTTGTTTTGCTTTATAATAATGGTTGGTTTTGAGTTTTTACGTTTTACAAAATTTTGAGATTTTTATAAATTTTTGCTTCAAAAAACGCTTTCGAATTCCAGGCTGGTCAATCCCACTCTTCCTCAATGAAATCGACATTGACAACTTCCAAAACCCCTTTGACACTTTGAAGGTTGCTGTGCCCGCGGCACTTTATGTGGTCCAGAACAATTTGCTGTTTTTGGCTTTGTCAAAGTTGGATGCGGCTACATATCAGGTTTGTTTCCACGATTTTTGAAGTTGCAATCCTTTCATTAAGCCATATTCAGGTTACATATCAACTCAAAATCCTCACCACAGCCTTCTTCTCCGTGACCATGCTCAGCCGACGTCTCAATGGTCTCAAATGGATCGCCTTGATTGCGCTTACTGGTGGTGTCGCTCTAGTTCAGTTGCCAAAGGATTCCGGCAAAACCGACGTCGAACATGACACGAGCGACCAATTCATCGGTCTCCTTGCCGTTCTGGCGGCTTGCTGTTCCAGTGGTTTCGCTGGTGTCTATCTGGAGAAGATTTTGAAGGGTACTCCAGTGACGCTGTGGATGCGGAATCTTCAAATGGGTAAGTAAATCCTCCTTTTCATTGAATCCACCATTTAAAATAACTTTTAGCTTTCTTCTCCATCTTCGGCGGCCTCTTTATGACCTTCCTCTACGATCGCGAAGCCGTCGCTGAAAACGGCTTCTTCCAGGGCTACAATTCCATCATCTGGATCGTCGTCCTGCTCCAAGCCTACGGTGGCCTTGTCATTGCCCTGGTCGTCAAGTACGCCGATAACATTCTCAAAGGTTTCGCCGTTTCACTGTCCATTATTTCGTCTTCCCTAATCTCCTGGCTGTTCCTCAACGATTTCGAACCCAGCCTCGCCTTCATCGTCGGCGCCCTGGTCGTCATCGCCTCGACCTTCCTGTACGGCTACGAACCGAAGCCGACCCACATTCGCCTTGGCACAACGAAGCATGAAGCCTAGAAATTTGGAAATACGTCTGCCATTTATGTTAATTTGCAATATTTACAGGATTTCGAGTATTAATTACGTCGTATCGTTTTATTAAGAAGAGTTTAATAAAATTGTATATTTTAGTTAACATTTGCCAAAATCGCAAATATTAAAAAATAAAAATCAAAATTCTGTGCCCTTGGCAGCCACGGCGCGTCGTTTCAGCTCATCAAGACACAAATTTTTAGACTAATAGGACTACGCTATTATTTTAGGTGCATACGCTACTGAAACCAGTCAGTTCAAAACCGCGTATGTGCATTTTCAATCAGCTAATCAAATATGCGCGTACGTTACTAAGGTACGTTGCCAAGAAGGCTTCTATAAATGTTTACACCAAACCGTTTTTCAGCTCGGTGACGCCATTTTGGCAGTTTTAAAAGCCCTTACGTCAACTTTTATGCACGTACATTATCAACACAACAACCCACTTATCAGTAAAGTATGCGCAGTTTTCAAATATGTTGATGAAACAAAACCGCGTACGCGCAGACTGCACTAAAATTGTAGCGTTTGCACACATTTTGTATACGCTATTGCAAAAAACTGCTGAAAAGTGTAAAAAAACGCCAATTTGATAGTAAACAATCATCTAAAAGGTTGCTACACTTCAAGGAATACTTAATTATAGATCTAAAGTAAATATAACACTTAAAATTGTCAATTACGTCTAATGAAATGGCAATACAACGGATCACCTTCCGGCCAAAAGTTGTAACATTGTATATAAAAATAGGATGTATCTATCTTTTGATGAACTGTATGCGGAATATTTAAGTTTAAATTGTCATCTGGTTTGAAGTGCAAATCGATCCAACACTCGTCTTCCGTCGTTGTGGCCTGTAATAAGTTCCTAAGAATATGAGAAACATTTAAAAAAGTCATACAAGATAATGATCGACAATAGGAAAAACAATATTCTCAATCGCTGGTATTTTGTATAATCCTAGCTGACGAAGCCCATGACAAGGTCCATTATCGGCTAGTGTTTTTGCCATGTTTTCATCATAGTGTAAGTTGTCCATTCCAAGGCTAAAAACCAAACATTATTTATAAATTCAAAGTTTTACAGCTTACCGAATGGCCTTACAATGACTAACTAACGGCCACAACTCGGAAAACACAACAAGCGTCGTGAATTTGCCAAATATTTCAACGATCTCAACAGTTTTGGACATAATATGTTTAAAGTCCAAAAATTGAAGGTCTGTTGAAGACTGTCGTGTCCCCAAATAAACTTCATTTAAATATAAACAAATTCGAGGATGTATAAGTTTTGCGACGTCTTTGGAAGTGGTTAAAACTGCTTTGCCAGTGAATACGACTTTTTTCTTGCAATTGAAGAAACAATTTTCTGGAAATCCGTTAAAGCGAAAAAAACGGGGGCGTGTTTTTTGAAGCATTGATCAAAACCGATAACATTGCCTAACTTGGCCCAGAAAATGCGTTGCGCAAAAAAAAGTATTGGCAAAAGGAAGTTGCCCGACATAATTTTAGCGGTTTCGGACCAATTTTGCACATTTTTGGGGTAAAAAATGACCCGGATCCCGAAAAACGGAGCCTCCGGCTCTGGATCCGGAGCCATTTTCGGAATTTCGGAGCCACCGCTCCGGATCCTCCGGATCCGGGTCCTAAAACTCGGATCTTGGCTCCGGATCCGGGTCCTAAAAACTCCGGAGCTCCCAGCTCTGGTTTCACGTGAAGATCAATGAGTAAATAACACAGAAATGTTAGTTCCGGAAAAAGACCAGGATCCGAGATTTCAGAGCCGGTTCCAGAGCATCCAAAAGTACGAATAGGACAATACTATAATATCGCATTTCTCCGTGCTTGATTGCTGCGTTCAAAAAGAAGAAAAACAGTAATTTTTAAAGTCTGTATCGACTTAAAAACGCAATTTGTTATTTAAAACAGAGCGATGAATTCACTCAAAATCAAAAAGCAAAAGACAGCATTCCAATCCCCCAGGCACACCCATTGGATCGTATTGGATAAAACAGTATCCGGTAACATCGCACATATTTTTTGACCTTGAGTACATCGAAGGCAATATGTTATCACATACCCAAAACTTACTAACGTTGAACACCTGTTTGATTGAAAGTTTTTAAACATTACTATTAGGCGCAAACGTGCATTATATTTATAAAATTGCAAATGCGTAAGCTTACACAACGTCTTCACAATGACTTATCAGCGGCCATAGTTCCGAGAACAAAACCGGCGTTGCAAATTTGCACCTATCCGTTAACCAAACGGAGTTAACGGATTTGGTTAGAAGGCGGTGAAACAGAGATAATTCCAAATGTATTATATTTGTAACATAAACTTCATCTAAATGGAAACAAAAATGCGGATGCATGGTGTCTGCCGTCTGCACTAAACATCTTAAATCTAAATAACCGGTAAGTACGCCTTTTCTTTTAGTTTGCGACGGCTTTAAACGTGGTTCCGATTTCTAAAATAGTGAAACTTGTTTTTAAAGAAAAAATAAGGCAAAACTTACTGTAACATCTCCATTAAGATTATTTGCAGGAATATAATAAGGTGCGTATTTGTTGGCGCATTGGGTAAAAAGGGGCGAAACTGCGGTTATTTTAAGGTTTTGATTGTTAGAGGATATATGGCTTGCATTTTCTGGCATCAATTCCATGAAGCGGATAAGCCAATCATAGGTAAAACGTTTTAGGGCTGACATTATTTGGGTACGTGGATAATGGAAAAGTTAATTGTAGCGAAGCAAAGCCCAAGTATAATAAAAATGAGACAACACAATGATATCGCTTTTATACTTGCGCAGAAGGTTTACCGATGTGGTGTTCAAGTGCATGCATCGTGGGATAAGACTCATCGATTTAGTGATCCTTTTTTGTGTTTGAAGATAATACCCACATTTTCGATTATTAAGAGCGTTATATTGTTTTATTTAAAATTACACTAAAAACACTGTACTTTCAACGTTTAATCAGAAAAAGACTTATCAAAAGAAATCGCCTGCTGCCATATTTTTCAAAACATTGGCAAATGCATTTTGCTTGAAAAAACAAAAAGAAAAACTACTGTGAGTTAAATTTCATTTTATGCATATTGTTTCCTTTTACTTGCAACAAACTACTTTACACGCTTTCAAAGTACATTTTTATTGAGTTGATCATAAAAGAAAGTTCAAATCAAGTAAAAACCGCATGTCATCAGTCTATGGAATTCACAATCAAAAAGAAAAAGCCCAAAAAACCCCATAGATCACCCTTTTTGTTGAGTGCTTTTGGACCGTTCTGTGGTTCCCATCAGTTCACGGGGATTCCCGCGACCGACCACAACCGCCTTTGCCCCCCAAAAAAGAAAACACAGAACCCCTTCTGGTTGGTTTTACTGCCGTGACAAGCGTTTACGCTGACTGATAACGCATGTCTGCGATGATGCACCCCCTTTTGTCTGTTGCATCATTGCCTCTGGCGGTGGGTCGGTGCTCCGCCCTGCGCGATCGGTCCTTTGGATAGATAGACATATCGAAGCCAATGTTTTGGGAGTGCACCCGTTGGGATGATTGTTAATTGTTAAAATGGGCTTCAGTGGAGGGGTTGTTTCGACTTAGCTTTGTTGCAGTGTAAAATTTCAATTTTTTAATCGGGTTTGATAAATTTTTTTGAAAAAATATAAGTTTTTTATCATTTTTTTTTCTAACTTCTAAACTAAAAGTTAATTTTTTTTAAATTTATCGAACTCAAAATTACATTAGAACTTAAGAAATAAGTCTAAATAAGATTCAAAAGCCAAAAAGTCGATAAAATTCAAAAATTAAGTCAACTTTCACTCCGCCAAAAACGCCCCCACTACAGTACCACCCAACTTTACACCCTTCCATTATAGTTTCTACTTTCTGTCCCACATTTTATCACTGCCCTTTGCGCCCCTCTTTTTAATGAGTTTACATCAGCACCTCTTCTTCAGTCCATCGACAAACCTTATACAAGTATGTCGTCGTGTCTTCCATCGCCTCAGGGGAAACCTACATTTCCATGATTACTGTATGTTCGTTTTGATCGTAGCCATGTCCATCACGTGGAAATGTGTGTTTATCAGTCGAAAAATCATTGCGTTTTTATGAACTTACTGGATATGTAAGGCTGTTTTCATGAATTCACGCGATATTGTTGATCTTAAAATGCCGTATGATACCCAAAATACACACGTGTTTCCAGCGTGGGGGCAATGTTGAAAACATGTGTGCGTGGGTTTTGCGCGTGTGTAATAAGGCCGTTTTTACGGGCGGGTGTGCGGAAGTGATATTTTAAAATTATGTTTTTCAGAAATGTTCCCCCTAAATCAACCCCGTGACCTCTACAGTGAACACGATGACGTGCCATTGGCGTACTCTTCCGGTGCCGACGATGATGGGAATGAATCTGGAGAGTCGGAACGACGATTGGTCGATTTGTCTCGACAGTATCTGCATCATTTACCTAATGGGTTTCTGACTGGGCCTGGGGTGCGGTTTCCGGCTGATATGATCGCGGAGTTGGACTTGAGCCATAATAGATTTACAGAATTGCCGGAAGTTGTGTTTTCGCTGGTGAATCTGCAGAGTTTGGACGTTTCGAACAATGAGTTGACTGCACTGCCGGCTGGGATTGGTGGTTTGAATGGATTGAGAGCATTTGCGGCGAGAAACAACAGGATTACAGCTGTTCCGAAGCAGTTTCGACAGTTGGTTAGATTGGAGGAACTGAATCTGAGCGGGAATGAAATTGAAGTCTTCCCGGCGGAAATTCTGGCATTAAGGAACCTCAGAAGCCTTTATCTTGGCGCTAATCGCCTCAGGGCACTGCCAAATAACATTGACAGTTTGGCTTTGCTGCAGATACTGTATCTCGGCGGGAATAGGCTCACAGAAGTCCCGGAAAGCGTTGGCAATCTGACAGAGCTGGCATCCCTAGCCTTGGCTGACAATCGCTTCGAGACCGTGCCATCGACTTTGGGAAAGTTGTCAAAACTTCAATCCTTAGCCCTTCACAACAACCAGATCCGGGTCCTCCCGACGGAGATCGTAACCCTGGCAAATCTGGCCAATCTCTCCCTGCGCAACAATCCTCTCGTCACGAACTTCGTCAACAACGTCCAATTCAATCCACCATCTTTAAAGGAGCTCTGTGCCAGAACCATCCGAACAAACACAACCCTAACAAGTAGCTATGGCTCCCAAGTTCCCGGATGCATCGCTCGCTATCTTGATTCGGCCACGATGTGCGTCAATCCCAACTGTAAGGGTGTGTATTTCGAAGCACGCGCAGAACACGTCAAGTTTGTAAGTTCTACCTACCTTTACCATCAAAACATCTCTAAACTTCCCATTTCCAGACCGACTTCTGCGGCAAATTCCGAATCCCCCTCCTACAGTACCTCTGCAGCCCCTCCTGTACGTCCACCGAGCCCGCCGTCGCCTATTCATCTGAATCTGAAGAAACCGACGAAGAACCGACAACTTCCAACCGCCTTCGACGTGTACTTCTAGGCTAATAACATGTAAAAAGCTAAAACTCCGATCTCAAACAATACCCACCACATAATTTCAAACAAAAACTTCAAAATTTATTATGAATTCGAATAAAGACTAGCAGGTTAGCCCCTCGCAACTTCGCACAAAATCAATTTTTCGACAGAACGAATACTTCAGTTTTTCAAATTTACATCGAATAGAGGTGTCAAAGATGGAAAAGAAAACGAGCCCGTAAAAATAAAGTGAAAGGAAGGCAAAAATTAAACAGTTTGAAATGGATGGATATACAATGGGCCTGAATTTAAGATTTTAGAATTTAGAACTTCACATAAATGATAAAGTTATACTGTAGAGTGGAGAGAATGGTTGTGTTTATGGGGTACAAAAGACCATAAAAGGTGTCAGGAATCAAATTTCTCGGGGGCGGTCAGTGGGTAATGTCCGGCGAGTGATATATCAAGGGTAACGTAGGCCAGCCTGCGGCGTTTTTTGATTATGTTTGGAGGCGATGGCAGTTGGTGCAGCGCGGGTGGACCTGGAAGATGCAATCGATGTCAGTTTGTTTTGAAAAAGCGTAAAAGTGAACTTACAGTGCACGGAATGCAGCAAAGAAGAATCAATCCAAAGGGGAACGTCAAAATGGCAATGACGATCAAGCAAATCAAACAACACGCATCAGTTTCATTCTGAACGACGCCCTGATGGCACCAAACACAGCCCTGGACTGGGGTCACGATGACCTGGGTCGTGGTCGTACGCGGGTATCCGCCTGGGGGCGGCGGTGGAGCGCCGAGAATCACCGGGGATGAGGGATTCGGGGAGTAATTTTGGTTCGGATAATGGGCGTGGACCGGGATTTGGGTCTGCGGGGTGTAGGGCGCCGGCATGTTCTGCGGAGGCACCTGCGGATAGGCGATGGCTTCATTGTAGGCCGGAGGCTGATCGTAGCTCGGCGGCGGCTGGTTGGGGTACTGCGAATGCGGCGGAGGGGCATTCTGTACTGGTTGGGCCTGAAAAAGCACTATTTAAAACAAATTCAATCAAAAAACAGCTCAAAACCAACCTCTTCCGTAAAATCCGGGGGCGGAGCCGAAGCGTGCTGTTTAGGGGTATCTCCTGACATCCTAAACCACCAAATTCAACTCCAATCTTTCAAAAAATCAATCAAAAGTATAAAAACTGCCAAGAAAACAGTTCAAATCACAACCTCAAAGCCGATAAAAACATAACTTTATGCCAAGTCAACAAAACTGTTACCCAGTTTTTTAGCCCTAATAAATATGGCAACGCACGTCAACAAAAACAAAACTAGGAAGTCACTCGAACTAAATCACCTAAAATCGATGGCTATAAAAAGGCAAAAACACGGAATTTGAGCAACGGGGAACAAATACAGAACCGAGGAAAAAAGTACCGGCCTAACGTAGGATGGGTGTTCCCACATGTTGATGGCGATCGATTGAGCAAAAATCTACGCAAAAGGAAATGTGGCTACCGCACTAGGAGGCCCTGCACCAGCAAACTGGAAAAACCAAACTGACAGGAAGCAGCAGCACGTGAAACGTGAAGATTGGGATTGCATTCGACAACGCGGCGGAAGGGGGTGGTGGTTTTGAAAGAGCACGTCTCATAAGCATGGTCGATATTTTATCTGTGATTCATCTCGAAGGGGGTCTACTATTGCTGGGCTAGTCGATGGGCTGAAAAGGGGGTATTTGTAATGGCGTCATATGGTCAAATAGATCAAAAACCGTACCTCTAAGAGGAATGTTTAACGCGACCTCTTCCGGAACGGTTACAGAATGCAATTCATCGTGGAATTTGTAGAGAACCTTCAGCATCTTGGGCTCACGCGGACATGGATCGTAGAATCCGGGGACTTGGCTCTTCGAGGAGTAGATGCGTAGCTGCGAATCGTGGACCATGGCTTGAAGCGGCACAGTGACATCGATCAGGCGATCACCAGCGACTGGATAGACATTCGATCCGACTCCAGTGTTGGCCATTTCACCGTACTTGGCTTCGACAATGACGAGACCATTCTTCCGGGCTTCATCTTCGGCGATTCGCTCGGCCGTGGGACGCATGAGGTGGACAATGTTCTGGGCCTCTTCACGCTTGAGTTCATCGACTTGATCATCGTCGATTTTGTCCTCGAAGATTCGCATAAACTTCTGATACGGCTTGTGCAGGACGGCTTTAGTCAGGTGATACAGCAATGAAGGCAAGATGACACCATAGATGGCTGCACGACCGACATCTTCTTTGCTATCGCAGAGAACGAGTTGGAGTTCATAGTTGGATAGACATGTTTTAAGCCTGGAAATGAGCCATTTTCGATGCCTATCAGGAAGCAGGAGAAAAACCTACTTAAACCTGGCCTGTAGCAACAGCGACGGATAAGTCAGAGACACCGAACAACCCAATTTGGAGTACCGGGATAGTCTGCCTTCACAGGCTACGGTGGGAGTGAAGCCGAATGCCGACAATTGGAGGGTGCTTTCATAGAAGAAATCTTGCCCGGGTAGTCGTTTGAAGTAGGAAACGCGGCCACTGGTGCCGAGGGGTGAGAGCTAAAGCACTCTTTACATTCAGATCTTCGAAAAAGTCAACCTACAGTAATATTGGCAATATACTTCGGCTGATTGAGCTCCGTTTTGACAATAGAAGTCGTCAAAGAGGAATTTTGCAAGCTTTTCGTGAAAGCAAGAGTGCCTTGCCAGCCTGGGCGTAGTTGCATCGAATACACTGAAATACTATGATTAATGAGGTTCAAAAGGGATAAAATGTAAACATACACAGCGCAAGTGATGGCGCAAAGGCAGTCTGGAGCAGATAGTATTGCAAAGTTGGCTGAATCACAATCGCCGCTCGGGGGGTTAATGCGTAGGCGATCTTGGCGGTTGCGCTGACGGCGTCTGATGAGAAGGAGAGGGAGTTCTGGAACAAAGTAATGTTAAAAAGGAAGTGTAGTTACAAAAACGTACATCAAGATGCAATAGCGCCGAAACACTCTTCTTCCAACCCATGACGAAACTGCCTTCTCCACGGCCATTGCCAGTTTTCACCCTTCCGACAAGCCCCACGCGGTCATTTGATGTCAGGGCACAGTCCACTGCTTGGGCGATCGAGATTCCGACGAGAGTTGGCGGATATCTGCAAAAGAGAGCGTTAAGTTTTGAAAAACAGAAGAATTATATATAAAAACCAACCGATCCTCGGCATATTCCTGCATCAACCCTGCCACCGACATTTTAACGATAAAACTACCCGTCGGATGGACTCGTTGCAGCATAATCTCGTTATCACGGAGCCGCTTGAGGAATTCATACTCCTTTCGGATGTTTTCCGCGTTGTTTGACTTTGTGACGAGCTGCCAGCCCTGGAGATCGAGGCCTTGGGCGCCGACGGCATCGTAGATTGCGCGTTTCTTTGGGTCGCTGAGGGCTGGAACAGATTTATCTTTATATCGAGTTTTGATGAAGCAAAAATAACCCACTTTCATACGCTTCACGAAGGATAACAAAGATCTTGGCCGCTTCCTTCTTGTCGTTCTCGTCCTGATGCCGGTCCGGATGAAAGATCAAACATCGGTGCTTGTATGCACGAGCAATGTCATCAGCTGTGGCCTGCAGGAGGGGAGATTAGTTAGGTAGGTACGACGTTTGTGATGAAATTGAGACAATGAAAGAAAGAAGTAAACTCACGTCTTTGGCAACGTTCAAAATGGCGTAGTAATCGATTTCGGACGCGTCTTCGACGCCCACACCGTCCTCATCCCCGAAGATGGAATCGTCATCGGAGATTGACATGGCGTCTCGTCTCGCTGGATGGTAGTGACGCGAGAATGCGGATGCGGTTGCAAAACGCGGCCGTCGCTTCAGGTGAAATTTTGAAAGCAGCAACTGACTCCAATAGCGAAATGTGTTTTGGACGCAGTGTTCTTTTCAACGTTCAATGGACGTTTTCAAGCCATATTGAACCCCACTCCCGCAACGATCGCGTACCCCAAAGGGGAAACGTGTTTCCAATTTGCGCATAAACAAAGCCAAAAACCATCCATTGAAACATCGTTAAATTTTTATACTTCCCCGTCCCGATGTCGGACAGCTAACTTCGCAGCTCGATCTCGCCGACTTTCCGCCTTCAAAAACAGTTTTATCCATCCCTATCAGTTTCCAATCTACCCCCAAAACCATCCAGAACCATGTCCCAACGAAGAATACTTCTCCCATTGCTGGTATTTGCCGTTTTGATCGGCTTTTCTGAGGTAAAGCATCATTGTTTACATTTCACTTTGGCCAACTCAGTTTTCACCACATTCAGGCCAATTTCGAAGATTCTCGATGTCGTTGTACCTGTGCAAGCACCCGTTACTTCACGACGGACGATTCTGATGCCAGTGAAAACCAAAGAAGATACTACACGAAGACGAATGTCGATCCGAATGTTTGGTATGATTAAATCCGCTACAAAATCAGTTTACATTATCTACTTGGCTATATTTCAGTACCCCACAAGGAGTTGTACGCCAAGAAGTTTCAACCATCGTCGATGATGCTCATATGGATGCGTTTTTGGCCAATTGTGATTGCAAACATGAGTCGAGGAACACTATTTTGTTGAAGGTTAGCATTTTTGGACGGCTTTCAATGGCATTTGGGTTCAGTTTTTGTTTTACAATGCCAAAATGTGTTGTAGGTAGTGGTAATCTTTGTCATGTGCCTCCTCTTCGTCTTGGGCACCTATATGGCTTTCCTTGTCTTCCTGGACCCAATGCTCAAATCACAGCGAGTCAATATCAATTATCAGCGGCATAGTGACGAGGTAATTGCAAATTTTCACTTTTCTTTGCATAGGATTGTTAACTTTATCAGTTTTCTGATCACAGTTTGTATATTTCAATGTCAATTCCCATCGTTGCCCATAGACCGAACCCTTTCAGATGGAAGAAAACATCTTCGCGAACCCTTCCGTCGCTTCCAGTACCGATGGCAATGAGTCGGTCCAAATGCGATCTCGAAATGGTCCTGCCCCTGATGTCCTACATCGAGTCGAAGAACAGACCACGAAATGGCAATCCGAAGTGGAGGAACAACGCCGAAAAGTTATGACCGACCATACAATGCTCAATTGATTGAATGAAGTTTCTGATGTGATGTGAAGCCAGGGTTGGAATAATTGGCGCCATTTTCTGTGTACATATACTGTGTTGTAGATTAAGTTAATGTTGAACGTGCCAACAATAAAGTGTAATGTAAGCGATCCTTTGAGGGGATTTCCTTATCTGTTTGGGAGATGGGAGGGTATTTTGTTAAGAAAGTGCTTTGAGAAAAACCCTGTAGGAAGCTCGGCGCGCGCCTAATCACATTACCAGAGCTTGTAATCGCGCCGATGCACACTTTCACACCTCCCTGGGGGTAGGTAGCACCTTCCGGATAAGTAAGCTCATATCGCTTACCTATCGCTAAAAGGTGTCAAAAAAAGAATAACATGTCGTATCAATGTAGTAGCCCGCCCGTCCGCGCAGGCGGGCTACTACATATCCGTCCGCGCGAGCACTGTAGGGCCGAACAGGCCAAAAAAGGTGTGAATGTCGGGTAGGCTCATGTCATACTCTCTGGGCGGGCAGTTCTCCCCCACCACCCAATCTGATCGCGGTAGCGGTGTCGACCGCCAAAGAGAACTGCCACTGGCTGATCGACTCCACCCACCCTCTCTGTGGTTAACAAGTTTGTTACACGGAATCGTTGCGCGCACATCTTACCTATCTTGGACTCGTCATCATCACCGATCATCATCTGGGTCCTTGTTAACGCCATTGTTGAAAACTGTCCAACATTGAGGAGGATCACATTTCATATTTTGAGCATTTGACTCACCTCACTGAGACGCTATACTACCGTATCTTTTAAACTTATTTTAAACTTTTTCCATTCCTAACTAACCATGGAACGTAATAACATTGTCCACAGCAGTATCATGGGCCAGGTAAGCTACAATTTGTCCTAAACGATGTTAAAGTTTCGATTTTCCAGGGAAAAGTGAACCAACTCGGAGGTCACTACATCAATGGACGCCCTTTGAGCACTCAAACGCGTGAAGCCATCGTTAAATTGTATAAACAAGGTGAAAAGTAAGCCATCCCCACAATTCTGAACCCCGTTTTCATGTCACATTTTTAGGCCATGCAACATTAGCCGTCGTCTCCAAGTATCCCATGGTGCCGTTTCGAAAATTCTAACCAAATACGAGAATACGGGATCGATTCAACCTGGACAGGTAAGCAATATCAACAAACATTTTTTTTATCATGTTTACTTCAATCTGATAGATCACTTTCTTAAAACGTTCAATGATACCCGTGCTCACGGCCATCTGGACCCTTGAAATGACCGTATAAGTAGTCGGAGCACGGGTGTCAGTAACTTACTTCTTCCGAGTCCTTTCAGTCGTATTTTGCTGCCATTAGGCATTGGAAACAAAAGGACGCCCTGCTGGGAAAGCGCGAAACTGCTTCGGACCAGCGCTGACAGGGCAGGCTTTATCAATCATTGGGGGGCTTTTAGGTAGACTTTTTTGGGGAAAGTTTTGTCGGAATTTGTAAAATATTGCTGTCTGGGAGGTCATGGAGCGCCTATTTTGAAGATTTTGTCAAAATTTGTTCGTTTCTATCAAAAAATTGTCATTTCAGACCGGCGGAACACCTCGAATCCACAAGTCTATCGTCTATGTCGAGAATGAAATCAAGGCCATGCTTGCTTCCAGCCCTCAAATCCAGCCGAAAGAAATCCGAAGCGCCTTGATTGAAAAGGGCCTTTGCACGAAGGAGGATGCCCCAAAAGTGGCTTCCATCGGTCGACTACTAACCAAGTTCAAGCGGGCTATTTCCGATAATGCAACACGAAAGAAAGCTAGATCCAAGAAAACGCCTCATAGGCCCAGTCCTGTCAAGCTCGAACAACCATCCCCACCACTGCCCTACAGCATTGATGGCATTCTCGGGTCGTCCAGTGCCAATCAGGCCAACATTTCGGCCACTGTCCCGACGTCTTCCAACACATCTACCAGCAATGGTGAGTCTATTTTCAACCTTTTTGGTGGTCCTAGTTAGTTACCAATCAGTTTCACCCAAAACATTCCCCGTTCCACACTCGCCCGATTTGCAAATTCCACGCTTAGTACCCTTCAGTCATACTGTATCTCAATGGAAAAGAGCGTAAAAAGGGTGATTGCAACGACTATTAGATGCACGCGTCCGGGTCCGTCGTACTAAACGCTGATTCAACTGGGGGGCATCTGCATCGCCATCGATTTATCGTCGATCGTGTTTAAATTTTGCGTATCACAAGGGGGCCAGTTTGATACTGAACCGCATTCTTTGGGTGGTCATTGATTTGAGGTCGCTGGGATGATTCGATTTAGAGGGGCATGTAGCTGATGCCATTGTACTTAAATGACGAATTAAGGAGTCATACTGTCACAGATGACACTGTACCTCGCTGCAAATCACTTTTTTATTCCTTTTTTCGGCGTTGTTAAACTTTTTTTTAAAACTAGATCACAGTTTCACCCTGTTTTGATGGCGATCATATAGCTTTCATACAGTTTTGTGCCAATTTGATAGTTTTCGAAATGGTCAAAACAAGACGCAAAAAGTTGCACACTTCATGCAATCAATCAAGACAGCCCAATCCGTCAAAAAACAGATGCTGACATCGATACCCTTCGCCCCGGTGTCACTCTCGTCACCTTTTTTCTCGGAATTCCGGTTGCCACAGTGGTCAGAGCGGGAATTACGGCCGATAACCATCAGATTGGCGCTGTTATTGTTGCAAATTGCGTGACCTCAGACGGAGGTGTAGACGCAGGTTTCGAGATGGGCTTCGAACAAAATGGAATTAATCACTGTCACCGAATGCGCGACCGTCGTGGCTTTTTTGGGGCTACTGACTCATGACTGTACTGTATTGGATTCAACTGTTAGATGGGGGGCCAACTGGTATAGTTGCACAACCGGAAGCGATCGAAAGCCATCTGCGGCCAGGTATCATGTCTTTGAAAGTCGGATGACACCTATTCAATGGCATTATCCGCTTTGATGGACCGCG
>KB455493.1:463522-479090 GCA_000341325.1 Panagrellus redivivus | reverse complement strand
CTGCGTCCGTCTGCGTTTTAGGCGTTGCGTCTGCGTCTACGTCTGCGTTTTAGACAACCCCATGTTGAGACGCTCTCAGAAAGTCTAGTTTTCCCGGAAGAAGTCGTACCAGACTCGTACAAAACAAACGAATTTGCACGAATTTCTGTCACCGTCGGCGGAAATAGTGATGTTTGGCCGGAAGTTTTGTTGAAAAATCAAAGTCGGGTGGAATTTTTGATTGGTTTGAATAAACTTAGCCTTCCTGATGGTGGCGGAAATGTTACTATTGGCAATGTTGCGTAAGTTTTGGTTGTGTGAAAACTGGATGTTTTATCCTGAATTCTTTTACAGCTCCCTTGAATCCGCCGTCAAAACATTCTACGACTCAAGCGAAGCACTTCTTCGACTCGTTATTCTGATCACTGATGAAGTGTAAGTTTACAAAAACTGCATGTACAAATAACTTTGATTTCAAATTTTTAGTCTAACATCCGACTCAGAATCCGAATACGCGAAACTGCTATCATCGATCAGCGAGATAACATCGATCGTTGGAATCCCATCGTTCCAAAATCCATCTTTCAATTCTTCCATGGACGCTGCCATCACACTTGCCGGTCAAAGGGATACTGTTTACGAATCCATTGATTACTCGTTAAATAAGCCAGATGGATTCTCACTTCCGAAAATCCTTCGCTTATTGTCGCAAGTGCCGACGCGAATCTGCCGAAGAATCGCCTTTCTGTATGAGGATTCCATATATGTGAAAACAGACCTTCAGAAACAGTTTGCTTCCTTTGTGAATCAGTCTACATCGGCTTTTCTATCCACTGATGGGGTAGCGATAGCCAGCTTTGACGATTTGCTTAATGATGAATTGGTGTTTTTGCAAGTGGGGCGGATATTTCGCTGGGAAGTGAAGCCATCGTATTTATTTAATGTTGATAATGGGTTGGTTTGTAAAACTGTACTTATACCATTATGATTCTTTGTTTTCAGAAGCAATGTCTACGATAAGCTAACCGCAATTAGCCAAACTCGTGGCTTCCAGCATTTGGATGTCATTTTACTCACGCAATCAGAGTATGTTTGGGTTTTTTAAGCTGGAGAGAAGTTCTCAATTTTGAACTTTTAGTGTCTACGCAGACAACATAACAGAATCAATGGACAATCTTGCAAATCAACCCAACGTGGACGTCTTTGTGTTTGATGTCAGCGAAAATCAAACAAACAGTGCGATTTTTGAGGTTTTAACCAAAAATCGAACTGATAGAATTTTCAATGTTGCAAATTCGACGGAGCCGCTGACTCAAATTTATGCGGAGAATGTTTATCCGGCTATTGCGAAACAGAATTGCAAAGCTGTGGTGCCTGTGCCGACTTCTGAAAACCCTATGACAGCTCCGATAGAGACAACTACGCCGACAACGATTCAAACGACGACAAATGGTGCCGGCGATGGATTATCAGTTGTTTTCGGTGTTTTTCTTGTTTTGGTTGGGGTATTGACTGTTTGAAGACTTGTATGTATAAAACTGCTAACAGTTCAAACGAAAATGCCATAAATTTTACAAAGAGACAGTCAAAATAAGTTTCTACTTTATCATAAACAATGATTGATGATTGTCTTCTGGTCAATTAAATTGCACCCCGGCCCTCCAAACCAAAAATCAATCGCCTAATCAACGGATTGCAGTGTTACCGCCTAGTACAGGCTTTAACTAACGTACCCGCAACCCCCACTTTTAATGATAAACAGCCCCACCGGCTTGAAGGACACTGATAAAAACAATATCGGCCCTCTCGCAAGCTGTGTCTGGGCCCATAAGGCTTTTCATTTGCAACTGAACTATCGTCCGATGTCTGTTTCGTTTCGACTTTTTGTCCTCGCTACTTTGGTAGCCGTGGCATTGGCCACTGTCCATCGGGCGCCGATCGCTTATCGGGCTCCGATCCGGCATAAATGGTATGCCGAGAGACGTGCCGCACTTCGCGCTTTCTTTCAAAGTGACCATCAAGCTGTCGGGCCTTTGAAGTACTCACAGCCGATCATGGACGATGGGGACATGATCTACTTTGCTAATATTACCATTGGAACGCCGCCCCAGCTTTTCCAGGTTGTGTTGGATACGGGATCGGCTAATTTGTGGATTCCAGATAGCTCGTGAGTTGATTTGGAAGTTTGTAAACTGATACGTAATAGACGGTATGTCAGATGCCGCCCCGATGCACCAACACCCCCACCCACAACGACAGAACCCTTTAAATTCGATAGAAAGTGCCCCATCTTCTGCGACGGTTTAGATAGCGCAGTCTGGGAGCGATTCTGCCTCAAGTACTGTGTGAAGCCGTCCAAAGTTTTGATCGAGAATGTATCATTCAACACGATTGGTCAATTCATGGGTGAAATGACCCCGGAACAGGATGCCTGCAAAAACAAGCATCGATATGATAGCGCGAAATCGCCTACCTATGTTGCTGATGGACGGACCTTCAAGATTGCCTACGGTACTGGTAATGCGAAAGGCTTCTTTGGGCGGGATGTTGTTTGTGTGAGTTTTTTAATTTCAAAAAGTAAAACTGCAATGGCGTTTCTTGGCTTTCAGTTCGCCCCCTCTGAGCTCTGCATCCCGGACCAGATCTTCGGGCAAGCCACCTCCCTGGCGCCCTTCTTCGCCGATCAACCCATCGACGGCATTCTGGGTCTTGCTTTCCCAAAGATCGCTGTCGGCAAGGTGACTCCTCCCTTCATCAAAGCAGTAGAAGAAAACCTCGTCGAACAACCAATCTTCACCGTCTTCATGTCCCATGCCGGTGCCTCAGGCGAACGCAGCGGTGGCTGGTTCACCTATGGTGGCCTTGATGAAGAAAACTGTGGCCCTATCATAGCTTATGAACCCCTAACTAGCATTTCCTTCTGGCAATTCACAATTAGCGGGGTCACTGTTGGCACTTACGCCACTCAACAGCACTTCCAAGGTGTCAGTGATACTGGAACGTCGCTCATTTCGGGGCCTCAGGCTGTTATTGATGAGGTTTGTAAACTGACGAACGTCCTCCGCATGCTATGAAAAACTTTTAGATCGCCGCCCAAGTCGGAGCCAAGTTCAACGAAGAAGCCGGCACCTACTTCATCCCGTGCGACGTCAAATCGCCTCCGGTCATCCTCAAGGTCGGCGAACACGAGTATTCCATCGCTCGCGACAACTACATCATCCCAGTCGGCGAGGGTGAATGTGAATTCGGCTTCTTTTCATTCAATGGCGGTGGACACGGCCCTCAATGGATTCTCGGTGACCCCTTCCTTCGCAGCTACTGTAACATTCATGATGTTGGGCAGAAGCGAATTGGCTTTGCGGCTCCGAAGAAGACCACAATGGATGATATGGCGATGGAGAAGGAAGACTTCCGTCTCGGCAGCGGGGAATCGAGTTCATATGAAACTGATTTGGAAAGCTATGAGGATGATAGCCAGGAGTAATGTTCTTTGTTGATTGTGTTTAATAAATTATTTTATTGTATTCTTTTTGAGAAAACTAGTCAGACACTAAACTAATTGCAAAAAACACATGTGTCAAAAGAAAAACAATGCATCTAAAACCCACTTCCGGCTAACATTATGGAGTTAAATCTGGTGAGACACTGGTCTTAAACTTATTATTCTTTTCATTATATCCATTTGCAAAAGTCAAAAAATCTCCTGCCCTAAATATGGGCGGGCGCCCATGCAAACGTAAATAACGCTATGACAGACAAAAAACTGCTAACCCAACTAGCTAACATAGAACTGCGTCACCGAAGCATGGCATGCCGTGGGCGCTCTAATGAGAAGCCGTCAAGCACTGCTGGGACATGTCGTGACAAGAAGGCACATGGATATAACAAAGCGGTTTGCTTTTTGCCTAAATTTAGGGGTATGTGTAGATTTTGAAACTGCAGGGACCTTCCTTGACTCATTGGGGCTGTAAAAAAAGCAAAGTTTACGCAATGTTGATGCACTATAGCAAAAGCATTGGTGAATAATGCTATGGAGATGGTTGAATTGATTTTGATGGAGAGATTGCTGCACTTTTAGAGGTAGATGGGAATGGCTTTTTGATGGTTTTTCGGCGTTGTTTGTTGTTTGTGAGATGTTAGTAAATAGAGTACAAAAAACTGTTAGTAATTTGTTTTCCGCGCAGGCCAAGCTAACCCAGTCCATCCCGGTCCAAAGTCCGCTAATTACCGTACCCCGCCCCCAGCCCACCTACAGTTGCAATTGTCCGTTGCGCAATGCATGCAACAATTGATTACCCGATTAGGCCACTGTGGTTTATTGACCTCTCCGGACTCCCTCGCATTAGCTTATGCAAAAAAGCCTTTATTTTATGGCCCTGTCTGAACCCCTTTTCGTTGTTGTGTTCGCAATGCTCGTTCCCCACGGCGGATTCTATCTTTCCATCGCCGCCCAGAAAGTGCCGGACGATGTGATGCACATCTCACAAGTCCGAAGTCGCTCACTGACCCGCCATAAATAGGCTACCCTGAGCTTCGCTTTGTCCATTCATTGACACGGCGACGACGACGACGACCCATCTGATGCGTCATTACTCTCCCCTTTTTTGCCATAGCTTTCACCACAAGCCTTACCATGAGGTGTTTTTTAAGGCTTAATTCCACCCTAAAAGCCCTTTTTTCCCAAGCCCTTCCCTTCCGCTCGTCTAGAGCAACGTCCCTCTCTATGAATGTGCTGAAAGAGTTTCAAATGATAGCCGTGTCCGGGCCCAGTTCCGTGAGACCAAGCTGGACCTCACAGCTTGGACTTTTTTACGTGGTCTGTTAACATTTTTTTTAAACGTTTAGCGAGACATTCTTTGTAAATGCATTGGACTATAGTCTGTAGGATGCCATTGTTAGGGGAAAGTGTTTTCCGCTGGAAATGGCATCACTTTGTTTTTGGTAAAGTTTAGGCTTTTTGGAGTTTAATGATATAGGTGGCTTTCTTGTTAAATGTTGTTGTAAACTGTCCTTTCGGGAAAGCAAACTTAAAAAAACAACCCATAAACAGCCTAAATAGCGAACTCAGGACTTGTCGGAAGTGACATGCTGTGTTCGGGTGGGCGTTTGGGTCGTCTTTACTTCCGGCCTTTGCAAATCCGAGAGGGTTGCAAAGTTTTAAGTTTGCACGTGTTAATTGTGTATTTTTCGTGCTTCTAATATGTAAACTGGTATCCACGATTTTCTTCTAAAAACCCCAACTTCATCCTTCCCATCCCGCCTCTTCCAACCTCCGCCATGCCAACGGTAGCACCACCGCCGCAGGGCCATACCCCCGACAACCCTGGGCGCCGCCGTGCCGTCGCTACGGAGATGCTTGCGCAAAATGCCTTGGCCTAGGTACCTGTCGAGTTGTTTTTGTCCTAACACTTGCCGTCATTTACCCATATTTATGCTTTTCGCCGTCGGTCGCCTGATGAGCTTGGTCATTAACCGATCAAAGCTCGCCATAAAAGCTCGGGCTCATGAGATGTCGGTAATCCGACAAAGTTGCAGCTCTCAATTTGGAATGGTCGCCATTATTATCTTCATTATGCACGTGCATTCAATTATTCATTTATATGCATTTAAAACCACATGACATTGGTGGTGGTGTTGGTTAGCCTCGTTTTTGAATGGAATGAGGTTTACTTAGTTTTTAGATTTACTTTTTATCATTTACGCAAAGTGGCGTGCTTGTGGTAAACTGGGGTTTCAAATCTTTAAGTTTGAGTTGTCAGATGAATATTTTTGATAGTCAAAACTGCCAAGCTGAATACCGCCTACACTTTTTGTAGCGCCTGCCTGCACCGTAGCCACGACAACGATGCCAAATGCCCTTTTAGACACCTGTTTAGCTTTTTCTTGAATAGACTTATTAAATTTAAAACTGAGCAAAACTGCACATATGAAAACATGCCTCTGAATCACACTACAACCCTAAGCGAACCTAAAAGTACCACTTTTAATCAACATCTGCAATCTTTAACTTTTATTTCTTCAGTTAAACTGTAACCATTCGTCTGAGTCGTTGCAATTTCGAATCCCAAAACGTGAAAACCCATTTAAAAATACCTCCCAACCACCCTCATCCAATTCGCAGTCTCTTACCCGCCAATCCGAACAAAAACTATCTGACGCGTTTGTTTTGCTTTGTGCTTTTTCGTCGTTGAAGCACGACACAATAGTAGCTTCTTCAAACGCCGAAGTTTACTTAGCGATGAGCAGGGGGATTTTTGTCATCGAAAAAGGCTCCGCTTCAGTTTTCCTCCGAAAAAGGAGAACGTGAGACCCGAGTGGTTGTTGCGGGTGTTGTAAGCCTCGTCGAACAAACGCGAACACACAAATTAGCATACACGTGAGGGGCTATTTTTAACTTTTTGATGGTCCGATGTCCGAAACGGGATTTGAGGACCCTTTTTTCGTGATGTGGGCGGGGCCGTGTTCTGCGCGACGTGTTTTAAACGCAGGTTAGCTAACTGGAAAGGAGGCTCACTTTGAGTTGGACGTGAACCCATAATGAAGGTGTTCGATTCAGGTATGACGCCGGTCCCGACGACTGAAACCCCGGCCGATGGTGAAGGTAGTTCACGTGTTGGATCCGTGTTAAGCGTGTATGACACGGCACGGGAACAGTTTGTTCCGGTCGTGAATGCTGATAGCTTGAAGGATGCCGCCGAAAGTGTAGAGGATTCTGAGAGCGATGACTATGAGGATGCTCCACCGATGAAGGCTAATCGGGGTTCTGGTGAGTTTTGAAACTGTCAACCGGAACGCGTTCGGCTAATCCAATCCATTTCAGCCCGCTCCAAATCTAAACTCGGCTGGATCCGCCGCTACATGAGCCTCAAAGGCGTCTTCCACCTCCTAGGTCGATCCGTCGCAATCTGCCCTCAGGCCTATATTATCATCTCCCTACTGATCTCAACACTGTCTTTCGGAATGTATTACATGGTGCTAAAGGACCAAATCCGCGACGGCTACACCCCCACAAACGCCCCCTCCCGACATGAAATCGACGTCATGCGCGAATTCTGGAACAGCACCGGCGATCCTATTATGAGTATAGTGCTCTTATCAGCTAGAGACAATGGTTCCATGCTCCGAGACGACTACTTTGCCGAAGCTGTTCGCGTGCACAATTATTTGTACCACAACTTTAGCTACGATTACGAAGGTGAAGCTGTCAAGTACGAAAACTTGTGCCATCCATATTGCTCGATGAACTATGTTTTGGACATGTTCTACAATGGTGCTGAAGAGCAGAAAAAGAGGTTACGCAATGGTACCGCTTTGGATGAGGATACGCAGCTACAGTTTCCCGTGAGCAATGTCGATGGGTTCAAGATTCATATGGATCGGACTTTCTTTGGCATTAAAGTACGGAATGAAAGTACGCCTGTTGATAAGTATGAGGGGCGGACGTTCGAGAAGGGAGAGCTGGTTGACGGGATGGATCAGAGCCAGATTGTGACTAATTTGGATTTTGTTAAGGTTCGTTTTTGGGTTTAAACTGCGCTTGATAACTCTGGCTTTTAACAGAAAAACTGATCAAGTTCCTTTCAGGTGATCATGCTGATCTTCCGCGGCGACCGAACTGACCAACGTAAAAATGAAATGTTGTCACGATGGGAGCTCAATGTCTACGAATTCTCCGAAAATTTCTACAACCACAACAACAGCCAAGTCGAGATGCAAGTTGTCGGCACCGAAATTCTCGATCAGGAAATGCTCCGTGATGGCCAACGAATGACCCCCTTCTTCGCTGCTGGTTTCGGTTTTCTAATCCTATTCGTCATGGCTACAGTACTCTGTTCGGCGTGGTTTTACAATGAGCTCGACATTGGCAAGGTCTTTGTTTCCATCATGTGTACCGTATGCCCACTGTTAGCTATTTCAACAGCTTTTGGCTTCGTGTCACTTCTCGGCCTTCGGATCAACTCCTTCGTGCTCGTCTCACCCTTCCTTATCTGCGGAATCGGCGTCGATGATGCCTTCCTGATGATCCACGCCTGGCAGCGTCTCGCCCCTGATCAGTTGCCCCTAACAACTAGACTTGGATTGGTCTTTGAAGAAGTCGGCCCTAGCATCACCATCACCTCGTTGACGAATTTCATCTCCTTCGGAATCGGCTCCTTCACACCGACGCCTGAAATCCGTCTATTCTGTATGACCACAACCATCGCGGTTGGTTTCGACTACATCTTCCAACTGATCCTGTTCGGCCCTTGCATTGCGTTGGCTTCACGTTTCGAAAAGAAGAAAACCGCTATCGAGGATGAGAATGCGTACAATCACGGCCTTCGGAAAACGATCAATGATTTCGCCCAGGGCGTCTTGCATGTGTACTGTAAGATCATTGGACACCGCATCTTTACCGGGCTACTTGTCATTGCCGTCGGCACTTACTGGTATTTCGCAGTCTACGGAGCTATGGCCATCCAAACGCGTTTGGATTCACAGAAGATTCTGCCTAAAGATTCGCCGATTCAGAAGCCTAATAAGGTTTTACATGAGACAGGTTTGTTTTTTAAGATATTAAAAACTGGGGTTACCGTGATTGATTTTAGTCTGGGCCGAATACCACACAGTGACGGTCATCGTCAACAAACCCGTCGACATCACTAACGCCACACAATACGCCAGATTCTGGAGCCTCGTTAACGAGTACGAATCGATGCCGCTGAACAAGGGCAATGACAGTACTCTGCTCTGGCTGCGCGACTACGAAGACTACTACAAAAATGGCGATCTTATGACGGGATTCTTGTCATTCCTCGGCTACGAAGAGGAAGAGCAAGAAGTCACGACATCGCCGACCGGGATTGACTTCAGTAAATTGGAGCAATTCCTTGAATCGCCAATTTACAAGCATTGGAAGGCGTCGGTCAAGTTGGACAAACATGAAGGGACGAATGAAACTTATGTTTCATCCTTTTGGTTCGCGTTAGCCTATCACAACACGTCAGAATGGGACACCCGCATTAAGCTGATGATCGAATGGCGCGAAATCGCGGACCGTTTCGCCGATATGAATGTGACCGTCTGGGAGGCTAACTCGATGTTCGTCGATCAAATGTTGTCTTTGAAGACTGTCGCGTTGCAAACTGGCCTTCTAACCCTAATCTGCATGCTGGTCGTTTGCGCCATCTTCATCCCGAATCCGTGCTCCCTCATCACAGCCTCCATCGCCATCGCATCGATCTCCCTCGGCGTCTTCGGCTTCCTATCCTGGTGGCACTTTGACCTCGATCCCGTCACTATGGCCGCTATTTTGATGTCTATCGGTCTCAGCGTCGATTTCACGGCCCACATCTCTTACCACTACCAACTAACCACGAAGAAGGTCCGCCGCAACGGTAAAATCGTCAAGGTCGCCATCAACGGCACCCACGAGAAGCTCGTCAACACCCTCGAAAACGTCGGATGGCCGATGATCCAAGCCGGCGCGTCGACCATCGTCTGCATCTTGCCGTTGCTCTTCCTGAAGTCCTATGCCCCGGAGGTCTTCGTGAAAACGATCTTCTTGGTCGTCGCCTGGGGCGTTCTTCACGGCCTTCTCGTTCTACCCGGCTTCCTGGCCGCCCTACCTGATTGCGTCACATCAGCAAACTGTTATCACTTCTTCCTCTCGAAATCGAGCGACAAGTCGTGCCGCTACGTCGGAGAAGCTTCTGCCGACAACGACGTCGCCGCCCTGGGTTCGAAGAAGGAACAAATGCAAGAGCTTGTGTTATACCCATAAAAACGAGGAAACATTCAATCATTTGAATACGGTTACACCATTTTAAATCCCATTTACGGATGTTTTTGTTTGACAACGTTGTTTGTACAAAGGTTAATAATGAAGAATTTGATATAATATATTTGGAGTTTGCGGGTGTTCTTTGAGATGGTTTGAAAAAAAACTGGGGGGATTGTGGCAATGTTTCGGATTATGATTAAAACTGTCAGTAACACGAAGATTGATAAAAACAAACGAAAAACAGCGACAACCAACCGATTTTGACAGCCGTCGCCAGCGGCGAAAAAAACTGGAACAGCGAAAGTCGCTGACTGCAACGGTAGAATCGTGGCGAGACCGTGCTTGCCGACCGCGTGCGCACTGTTTCGTAATGTTTTTGCTGGCTGTTTTCACGCACAGTTTTTCAATTTTCTCACCTTTCTTTCGACATTTTCGCATCAAATTTACCATTATTATCTCCAAACTACCATTGCCTTTCTTTCTTGGCATCGTATATGTCCATCGCTTTGATTTTATATAGAAAAATCAACAATTTTTCAGAAAAATGTCCGTCACCTCCGCCCAGTCGATCATCACCGAGCTCGACGGCAAAGTTAGCGTCAAATGGGAAAACGACGGCGTCTTCCATCGCTTCTGGCTGCCAGTCGAGGCTATGTTCAGCGATCTCATGCAGATTGTCGAGAAAATTGATCCCAATTTCGACGATTACTTGGCCTACAAAGGTTTTTTATATATATATATTATTGATTGACTTTTTTAAAACTGCTTTTATTTAGATGACGAAGGCGATATGATTTGTATTGGATCGACCGACGAGCTGCGTGAGTTCCTCCGTATCACAACTGTCCATGACGTGCTCTGTGTTATGGTCACCAAGCCAAAAGATCCGGCGAAGAAGTCGCCGCCTGCCAAATCTGCGGACCGAGTTATCACATTTCCGAAGATTTTGCCCCGAGTTGTCCCCAAAGTCCATCACCGTGGCATCAGTTGCAGTTCGTGTCAGTTTCCGGTCATCGGAATTCGTTATCAATGCATTGATTGCGACATCTACAACCTCTGTGAGTCGTGTGAGAAGACCGGCATTCACGAGGATCATTCCATGATTCGCATGGTGACGGAACGGTCCCCTAGGCCTAGCTACGTCCATTTGAATCGTATTGGAGCTTTTGTTGATTCTCGGCAGAAGGAGCGTGGCGCTCAGACCGGGGTTGAGTCGAATGGCACTGATGTCGTCGGTGCCGAAAGGTTGGATCCGACAAAAGTCACGAGTACCAATGAATTGACGACCGAGGTCGAAATTCCCGACTTAAGTTGCGGTGTTTTCCCGATTCACAAAGACGAAACCAAGTCGCAGATGTCTTCTTCTACCGTTACGTTGGAGAATGTAAGTTTTTGATTGGCATAAACTGCGAACACTTCTTCGATTTAGGCCCAGGACGAATTCCTCCATTCCATCGTCGAAACTACGCAAAAATCGATCAGCTCAGCCTTCCAGATCCTCAATCTGGATGTTACTAAGCCACCGCCACCCATTGTTGTCAACGAAAACGTGAATCTCATTGCGTCCGAACGGCGTCACCCTGAATTTTTCGCCAATGACGACGATGATAAGTCGGAGATGTCTGCTTCCATCGTGCTGGTTGAAAATGTAAGTCAAATTGCCCTTTTGATAAACTGTTTACTTTTTTGTTCTTTTAGCGCGAAGATGAGTTGCATCGCTCCATCTCCGGATGTACTCGTGAAATCTCCAACACCTATGAAATTCTGAACCTCGACGTCAACAAGTCGCCGCCGCCCAGTGTTGCCGCTACCGAGGAAGTGGTCGATACCTCTGTTCACGAGCTGCTTGCCGCTGGCGATCGCAACAATGCGTCGGTGTCCACCACCGCCTCCAACCACACCTTTACCATTGTTTCGAGTCCGGAAAGTACCAGTGCCGACAACTCATTCTCCATCCCTTCGTCTGCCGCTTCGCTTTCTGGCTCTGAGGTGCATTCGGACTTTGATATCCTCTCGAATCCTGGCGACGAGTACGAAAACTAAATTTCTTGTTCGTTGTTGAAATAATTGTTCGTTTTTTTTGTAATGAGTTTTAATAAATGTACATAACAATAAAAACAACTTATTAAAGATTATAGAACTAAGAAAAACTAAAAATCAACAATCCCAAAACGACATTTCGGCCTCGGTATAAGCTGCCGGCATCTGCACTGGCGGGGGAGCGATCTTTGGAGGCTTGGTAGGAAGCTTCGGCGGCACCGGCGTTTTCGGAGTGACGGTCTTTTCCGGAACCGATGGATTCTTGTCAGGAGTAACAATGGCTTTCTTGACGACTGCCTTCTTCTTGTCGGGGGTAGCATTGACATTCTTCTTCGGCACATACGCATTCTTGTCTTCTTCCTCCTCGTCGCTAAATTGCACTTGAAGTTGCTTCAGTTGATCGTGAATGTTGCGTTGAGCAGTACGAGTTGAAGCACGTTGTGGACGCCGCGATGAGTAAACTTCAGGCAACGGTTCCTGCGTGGCTTGGGGCTTCGACTTGTGCGACGTCCTTTCCTTGGGAACGATTTTGGTTTTACGAGCTTCTTCTTCTTCGACGGTAGTTTTTAACTTGCGGCGAGATACCGGGGTTTCAACTTTCGTCAAAGCGTCAAACACTTCCAGGGTATCATGGAAATCAGAATCGGATTTCAAAGCTTCCTTCTTGATGGGTGTCTTGTCAGTTTTGATGCCGGCCTCGAGAGAATCCTGTAAATTTGGTGATTACAGCGTTCGTTAAACAGATAAAACATACTCGAACGAATTCCGCATTCTTGTCCTTGATGTCGAAATGTTCCTTGTCTTCGGCACTGTGACTTTCAGACACGAAAAGTTCGCTTGACGACGCTCTCTGTTTCTTGGACAATCGCTTTTCTGGCGTCTGAAAAGAAAACTGTAAAAATTCAGATCAGCGTATAGATTAACGTACCGGGACATAATTGTCATCAGAATCCGAACTAGAATACCGCTCACGTTTATCGCTTTCAGGGGCGACTGACTTGGCCTTCCGAGGAACACATGAGGCAGAATTCCCGCGCACATCTTTCGGCTTCTTAGAAGGAAAGGGAGTTGAACGGGCGTCGCGCTGATTGTAAACGGAACTCGTATCCGAATGATAATCGGAAGCGGCATCGTGCTTTGAGTGCCCTTCTCGTTCTCGTTTGCGCTGGAGACGCTTCTCACGGATCTTTTGTTTGCGTTCCTGCTCAGCAGCCTCCTTGGCTTCGAACTCTGCCAACCGCCTGTCTTTCTCAGCTTGAACTCGGGCTTCTTCTTCGCGTCGCAAGCGTTCAGCTTCAGCCTTTTCAGCAGAGATACGGGCCTGCTCTTGACGAGCTCGACGTTCGGCTTCCAAAACTTCGACTTGCTCACGTTCGTGCCGTTCTTTAGCCGCTTTCGCCATTTGGTAGTCATCTTCTTGTTGAGTGATCTTGGCCAGGGTCTCAGCGATGTCAAGGTTTGCCTGGAAAACAAGGTTTCATCCATGGTAAATGGCGGCGTATCAAAATCCAACCTTTTGAAGCTTCAAATCCACTGAAATCTCCTCATCCGCCACATCCTTCAAATGAGCATTGGTGTCGTCGTGCCGTTTCTGGATTTCAGCGAATTTTGTCTTCCTTGCTTCAAGCGAGCTGGTGGCTTCGGCGAGTTCAGCCTGGAATTCGGAACGATCCGCATCTAAGGTTTCTTCGTTCTTGGCATGAAGTGCGTCCAACTCGGTTTTGGCGGCATCGATCTGAATGAAGTTTATATATAAAACTGTAGATAACCATGAGAATTACGAACCTCGGAGTGAAGTGTATGATCCAGAGCCTCCAGCTTAACGATCTCGGCATCAGCAGCGTCCTTGCTTCCAACCAGAGTCTCAATGCGTGCCGACGCAGCTTCCTGTTCCTCCGATTGACGCTTCAACTCGTATTGCTGCGCAGTGGCGTTCTGAACGAGCTCGGCCAGTTGTGTTTCAAGAGAATCCTTTGTCGCACAAGCAAGTTGCAATTGAGTCAGAATCTTCTTATTTTCAGAGTCGGTTTCGGCTGGAAAATAGAGAATATAAAACTGTCAATAAGCAAGAGGTGTTTCCAAAAACGTACCAATCTTTGAAGGATATTCGCGAACTTGCTGCGTAAACGAAGTCAAAGCACCAATACGTTCATTGAGTCGTCGAACGAGGGCTTGCTGCAGTTTTTTCTCAGTCTGGAACGTCTTATCGGCGCTGACCTTCATCGCCTGCAGCGTCTCCATCACTTGTCGCAGCTCGACGGGATTCGCGGATTTCGCAATGGCAGCGATGCGAGCATTCAACTGCTTCGTCGCTCGATCAACCTCAATCTTCCGTGCAGTGATGTATCGATGGGCTGTGGTGATATCGCGGACAAGGAGGTCGACTTGCGGCGATTCTGAAAGATAGTCGACTGTGTGTGATCCAAAAACTGTAGGAGGAACTTACTCGAGCTCACGATTTCTTCGATGACATCGAGCAATCGACGCAGTCCAACAACGGTGGTTTCATTTTGAAATAAACTGAAGCAGTTAAGTAATGAAGTGAAGGAAAAGTATATATAATATAACTGGAAAGAGCGAACTCACTTCGTAAACGAAGCCCGCAGGCGATGGGCTTCCTCAGAGGTCGTCACCAGACCACTATATTTGGTCAGCATAGCATTGACATGCTGGGTGAGGCTATCCGGCACCATGGTGACGTGAAACGTGAACCGGAAAAGTGATCAATTTGAAGAAAAACGGCTTCAAAGTGTGGAAAAACCGCTTGATCCACGGAGTGATGGCACCTCGTTCCCAAGCTCATGCGCAGCGTTCACATACTACGGTATTCGTGATGGGAGCACCCGACTGTCCCGCGTGCGCACTTTTCCTGCGGTTTTTTGCGGCTGTTCCCTGCGGCGTTGATTTCGGCGATTTCAAGGCTTTTCCCCGCATATTATTAGCTTTTCATCACTCCCACGGCATCATGACCTCATTGGCGTCGATGTGAGTTGGATTTTATTAGACTTTCACGGTTTTTTGTTGCATTTTTTCAACACAGACGGATCGATGGGATTATCGCGTCCTCCATTGACTTTAAAAAAATCAGTTTCTCATTAAAATCGCTAACGACTAGTCTTATCGTCCTTGAAAATTGTTTCCACAAGTTGGAATTCAGATTAGTTGATGAGATAACCTTTTTATGACCGTTAATCGCCGGTCAGATCTTTGTTGACGGGTGACACGACCGGACTTGTCGCATATTCCACGTTTTTATATATTTATTACATTCTGTGCACTTATACAAGTCTATCAATAGTATCTCAAAGATTTTGATTAATATGAGCATTGGTTTTCCATTTTTAGCCACCTATTTTAGGCAAATGTACTCATTTTTGACGTGGTTTTTCACGGTTTTACATTACAGCCGTTGGCGGGCTGTGTAGTGTGCCACGGCAACGTTCAGCTACCTGTTCCCAGTATTGGATATTTTCCCCTTCGGCCAGTTTAAGAGACAGTGTTTCACAGGATTTAGGACCAAGGTGGAAGGGCCGACCATCGATTTTTACACTTTGAAATGTTTTGGCGCCAATATGTAGGTACATATGAGAAAGGTCTGGAACCGCGGCAGTTCGATCTGAAACCTCCGGATTCTGGAGATATGGCTTCTGAAAGTTTGAACTTCAAAAAATTCTAGCGGGCTTCATTGATGAGTTAAAATTCTGATACTTTGGTTCTAGGGTCAACTTTTGATGGTGAACACAATGACGTACTCAGAATTTTTACTAAACTTCCAAAATTATCGAT